>BLBF01000003.1:4822328-4846990 GCA_015471245.1 Laticauda colubrina
GTTATGCTCTTTCAATAACATATGTATGTAACATCCTATAAATGTAACAACCACTTTAGGTGTGGTGTCTTCATACTCCTAATGTTAAGGACATGAAGTCCTCTTCTGATATTTGCAAATTTTCCGAATAAAGAAGCCTTTTTATGGTTCTTTGGTCATTGAGTCTATTTTTGGCATTCATAACACTTAACAACCAGGGTTGGTATTCTACTGGTTTGGACTGGTTTTATAGAACCGGTTGTTCGAATCTGTGCAGTTTGGAGAACCAGCAAATTGTACCCTTGGCTGGCCCCACCCCTCTTAATCCACCCCTCCCCTCCCTGACCCATCAGTCCTTATCACGCATGCGCGACATCTCTGACTGCATTCTCCCCTATCCAGCCACTCCTTAAAGCCCATGTCACACTGCCCAACGGATGCAAAAAGGACACAGCGGACGAGCAAAATGTTCCATCCGTTGTTATCCGCTCTCAAAAGGGGCAAAAATTTGCATAACCGGAGCGGATAACACGGACGCGGGGAGGACGCAGGGCGGATGCAAAGAGGATGCAGAATGGAAGCCCAGTAGATGGAAGCGGATGGGAGCAGATGGCACATCCGCAGGGCTTCCGGGGGGTCTCAGCAAAGCGGATGCAGAACGGATACAGCGGATGCAGAACGGACGCCGAGCGGATGAAGCGGATGCACAGCGGATGCACAGTGGAAGCCTAGCGGATGCCTGGCGTTAATTGCGCATACGGGGAGGATGCATTGTGTCAGCCCCGCGGATATAATGGAAGCAGCTCGGAAGCAGGTCGCCATTCAGAGGAAAGACCTGCTGCCAGAAGGATTGGCTGCATTGCCTGCCCTGCCTGCATGTCTGCCTGCAAGCCTTGCTGTCACCCTCCCTGCCAGCCTCCCTGCCAGCCAGCAACCCCACAACCATGCTGAAGCACAGCAAGCCTCAGCCATCTACTGCCAGCCCTGGCAAGAGGGACAGGGCTACCATCCCGCCCCCTGGCCCTCACTCTGGTTCTGCTGGGGCTTCTGCAGCACGGGCTCACTCTTCTGGGGCTGGGGCTTCTGCTGCTTCTGTTTTTGGAGGAGCTGATGACAAGCACTCCAGCACCAGCCACCTCCACAGCACCTGCACCCTTCACCCCTGAGACTGAGCGACCAAGGGACTCATTTTTGTCTTATAGCTTGTTGTTTATAAAGTCTATTTTTGATTCACACACTTGCTTCATTTCTTTTTTTTTAATAAAGTCTTGCTGGAAACTTTTAGAAATGGTTTAAGCCTTTGCTTGTGGGATGGGTTAAGATAGCTGTGGGATGGTCAGGGATACCTGTGGGATGGGCAGGGATACCTTTGGGATGGGTAATAGCTGTGGGATAGATAAACCTCTAGTGCAAACATAGTGGGACTGTATGGTCCACCCTCCCAGGTGCCACACCTATGGCCCTTTATTATCAATAACGATATAATCAATCATCCACACATGTCAACATAAACACAACTCTTTATTAAACGCCCTGTTCATTGTAGGCCAACCAAACATACATGGCCCAATCTCATCCGTGTAATGAGACAGGCTGAAGGAAGCATCCATTAAGCATTAACCATCCTGTCTTGCCACTCCACTGCTCCAGCTGGGGAGTTGCACCAGTGTCTCAGGAGGTTGCGCTGCTTCTTCGCCTCACATGAGGCTCTGTTGGGGCCTTGCACATCCTCAGTGTCTATCAGGTTTTGCCCTTGCCTCCATTCACCAGGCTCCATGTCCCCATTGCCTTGTTGGAGGTCCACAAGCCTGTTCTGCAAGACTGGGTGGCGGATGCGCATGAGATTGTTAAGGATGCAGCAAGCTTCCATGATCAATGGTCTCTGGGCTATGGTCTCAATGGTCTCTGGGCTATGCTGCATGTTGGTGAGAAGTACCTGGAACCTGTTGGCCAGGATGCCAACGGCGTTCTCCACCACCCGTCTTGCCCTGAACAGCCTGTAGTTGAAGATCCTCTCTTCACGGGTGAGGTATTTGGAGGTGTAGGGCTTCATGAGGTAGGTTGTGAGGGAGAAGGCGTCATCCCCCACGATGAAGTAGGGCACATCTTGCGTGTCGTTGGGCAGCAGGTCTGGATCTGGGAAGCCCACCATGAGGTTGCTTTCCAGCCCCTCCTTGAGGTGACTGGCATTGTATACCTGGGCATCTGAAGATGAGCTGTTGCCTGAAGCATCGATGTACATGAACTTGTAGTCAGCATCGACCATGGCGAAGAGGACGATTCTAAAGAAGCCCTTGTAGTTGTGATAAGTGGAGCCCGACTTGGCTGGTGCTTTGCAGGCCACGTGCTTGCCATCTATGGCTCCAACGGTGTGGGGGAAGTTCCACTTCTGATACCACTGCTCTGCAACTTTCTTCCATCCTTCTTCAGTGGAGGGGCACTGGAGGAGCTCCTCCTTGTATTCTTCGATGATGGCCTGCACCACTTCTCTGACAACAAAGATGATGGTGCTGGGTGGCACCCTCCAGCCGTACTGCATGCTCCTGTAGGTGGTCCCTGAGGCCAGGTGGTGCAGAGTCAGTGCCACCTTGAGCCCAGGTTCCAGGCTGGGCGGGAAGTTGGTGTTTGTCTTGGTCAACCTGGGTGTCAGGCGCTGCACAACTTCGTCAAACATGGCTGGAGGTATTCTCATGAAGTTCTGGAACGCCCAAGTGTCTTCGCTCCTGAGCTCCACCATCAGCTTGTTGTACAGTCCGTCCTCTGCTCTTCTGGTGAACCATCTTCATAACCAGACTTTTTTTGGGTGCCTCCTTTTCTTCCCGTAGTAGAGTTCACAGAGCCTGGAGATGGTTTCACACTGTTTCAGAAGTATGGTGGCTTCCGAAAGGACTTTGTCACAATCCACGGTGGACATGACTGGATGCTGTGGAAGAGGAAGAGTCAGATGAAGGCTGCAGAGGTCTGCACAGCTTGACTGCTGTTCTGAAAGTGAGATGCAGGCGAGTTGCTCCCCCTTTTTATAGGCAGTATAGGTGTCCCTTTGCATCCTCTAGGCATCCTCTAGGCATCCTCTAGGCATCCTGCAGACATCCTTAATATCCGAGATAGGTCCCCTCTGCGAACGTTTTTTCCATTTTAAACGCTTTGTTTCCGCTTGGCATCCATTCTGCATCCGTTCTGCATTTGTTCTGCGTCCGTTCCGCTTCCTCCCTGTGTCCGTGCGGATGCGAGTTGCGCGGATGCGGAGCAGATGCCTGGTGGATATAACGGATGCGTAACGGATGCATAACAGATGCGTAGCGGATGCAGAACGGACGAACTGGATATACTTTCCGTGCAGAAGTTTTGGGGAGCCCAAACTTTTAGAGCGGATGAAACGTCCATAAACGGATGCTGGACGGATAGAGTGGAAGCCAAACGGAGGCAGTGAGTACATCACGTTTTCGAACGGATGGCAAGCTTTTTTGTCCTTTTTACATCCTCTTTGCATCTGTTGGTTCAGTGTGACATTGGCTTAAGGTATTTCTTTTTTCCCCATCCTGATGACCAGCTGTTCCAATGATCAGCTGTGCTGGAATCCCCCTCACTGTCTTATTGCTTCACTCCAAGGCTTCCCTGAGACCCAGGAGGCAAAAGGGTGTGTGCAGGGTGTATGTGTGTTCTGCCCCCCCCCACTGTGCTCAGATTTTTGATTCAGGGCCCCAGGGAAGCTTCCTGGGAGCAAAAATGCCCCCCAGGAGACTTTGCTAAGGTGCAGGAGCTTCAAAAATGGATTGCAGTGGATGCTGCAAAAAAGCTACACCCATCAGTCACATGGCCACAACCACCTAGCCACACCCCTAGGCATGCCCACTTAGCCACACCTACAGAATTGGTCATTAAAAAATTTGAATCCCACCCCTGTTAACAACCATAATTGTGGTTTACAATTATGTTGTAAACATAATAGTTTTACAATTATAGTTTACAATTATAACAATTAAGGTTATAAGTAATGGACTATCCATATGTTCTACAACATGAACAAACTGATAGCTACTTTGCTGAGAACAAGCCTCACTGAACGCCACAAATCTTATTTCTAATGTGTGCTTCTAAACAAAGAAAATTGTTGATCTCCATTGCAGTGCAAGACTACAAGGTTTGGGAATGACCTCAGTGCGGCTGTAACTTTGATAGTATCCACTGTTTTGACTAACAGTCAAAAAGACCAACCTTTTTTGCAATACACATTAATGCGTAAGGCTGATTGAAAAATAATAAAAGCATAACACAGGTAGATTTCCTTTAAGCTAATTTTAAAGCAGACTTGCTTAGTATCCATTTGCAGTCTTAGCTTGCAGGACTGAGAAATATCATATGAATACTTTTTCATCCAGATTAGCTCAAAGTGTAATTCCTTGCAAGAATTTAGCTAAATGGTAAACATAGCTTAAGTGTCTTCCATTACAAATACATTGGGAGGAGCTAATCCTTTGAAATCAATGGAAATAGCAATAGCACTTAGACTTACATTATATAGTGCTTTACAGCCCTCTCAGCATATTGCCCCCAATAATTTGGGTCCTCATTTTAATGACCTGGGAAGGATGGAAGGCTGAGCCAACCTTGAGCTGGTCAGGATCAAACTCCTGGTAGTCAGCAGAATTAGTCTGCAATATTATATTCTAACCACTGAGCCACCACAGTAAATTTAAGTAAACACAACATATGTGAATGGAAGGGGTTTAAGACTGAAAACCATTCATTTCATTTATTAGACATATAAAAGACATTAGCAGAACAAACTGAAAATATTTTTTTTCAACTGCATAAGAGTGGAAATGGCAGATTACTGTATATACCACCAGTGTTATCAAATTCAGGATGCAAAAATTTGGATAATCACTTGATGGCAGCAAAGAGACAGAAATAATTTTTACTTTTTGCTTTCATCTGGTAGTTCTTCATATTTTTGCAGCCTAGATTTGGTAGCTCAAAAAATTAACAGAGAATTTATGGGTACCATAAATGTTGTGTCTACCAGAGTGTAGGCAATTTCCAAACCAATCACAAAACAGCAAATGTTACATTTATATTATGGAATTATATTTTTATGATTTTTTTACATTACAGTAAAATTAGGACAGTATTATTGTCAATCTTCATTTAAATTTCTTGGTTGAATCTTGAATAGGGTAAAGCAATACTAATTTCTGGGTTGACCAAAACTGGTGGTTCAGCGCACTGCCTTGCAATATTACAAGTAAAAAAAAGTTGTAGTAATTTACATAGAACAGGGGTACGTACCCAACAGTGGTGGGTTTCCAAATTTTTTCTTATTGGTTCTAGGAGCGGTTCAATGCACTTTGCTCATGTGTGTGCAGGGCTCAAAGACCGACCTCTGTGTGAGCTGAATGAGGTGAGCTGAGCTGTTTTTGTAGCTCAGCTGAGGAGTGGCAATCCGCTCTGCCATGCGAATCACCTGAGCAAAAAATCAAGGGGAAGATAGGACAGGTAACCCAGGGGCCACCCAGGGGCAGGTGGGTGGGGCCAGCCAGAGGTGGTATTTGCTGGTTCTCCGAACTAGTCAAAATTTCCACTACTGGTATGCCAGAACCGGTCCGAACTGGTAGAATACCACCTCTGGTACCCAACCCCCGGTCCACAATCCATTGGGAACTGGGCCACACAATTGGAGCTCCATTCGTGAATGCAAAAAAAGAAAAAAAAAGATTTTGGAACTTTTCAGAGATTGAATAGAAAATGTCATCATTTTTAATAAGAAAAGCACAATACTTTTACTTCTTTTATTTTTATTTTTTTTACTGGCAGTCCTATTTATAGTATATTCCACTTTCTGAGTTATTATTGGCCTTGGAATGCCAGCGCTCACCCAGGTCCCTGAGATGACTTAGAAGGAGGCTACTTGACATTTTCAGGTGGTGTTTGCACAATAGGGTTGATTTTAGTTGCTAAAGTGATTACTTTTCTAGGTCTGCAGAGAACATTGAACTAACCAAATGGCCCAGATGTGCACAGAATGCTAAACTGCACACAAAAGTAACCAAGTTTCTCAAGGTCGTGAAAAATGAAATCTCTAGGAAGGGTGAAGCATTTCGTGCAAAAACATAGCCTGGCTGTTTTGAAGTAAACTTAAATGTGGAAATAATATGGTCGTTGTTATTTCTTTGTGGAACATGAAAAGTATAAAATTAATTGATATATCTACATAGATGATTATTTATTTAGCTGTGCCTGTACACTGCCTCACCTCCTGAATGATTCTCAGCAGCAGACAAAAATTAAATGAATAATAACAAAGCAATTAAAGTAAAGTAATGTGCACGGAACAATAATGTTATGTATACAATTTAATAATATGAATAAAAAATAGGCAAACAAGAATATAAAATAAAACAATCAACCCATAATTACATAATAGCAAATTCTTATTCTGGGTGTCCCAATAAGCCTCAGGCCAAAATCCAGAGCAAAACAGACACAACGATAGCAGCAGGGATGGGCTGCTGGGGGTTCTCAGGGGTTCAGGAGAGCCACTAGCGAAGATTCCATGCAGTTCAGAGAACCCCAAAATCTCACACCTAGCTGCTGCCCAGCAAACCTTGCCCCTTCCAGGAATCCCCACACAATCTGTTTTGGATGCATGTAATTGCAAGGTGTGCATGGTGTTCTGTAGGGAACTTGGTAGGTTCCAAGTACTTCATTCTGGTTGGCCGAAAAGGCCACTTATGGATTGGTTTGTTAGGAACCAATCCAGGAAGCTGCCAAACGGTGGGAAGAATTAAATAACTGTCATTGGCCACAAGCTGGCAGGCTAGCCGCTATATAAAGGGCTGCTGCGGCTTGGGCTATGTTCCGTTTCTTTACCTAGCAGTTTGAAATAAAGAGCTGTTGTTTAGAACCTGGTCTCACGCGCTTCTTTCTGGATGGAACACTGGCGACAAGGATGGGATCGTTGTAGAAGCAGAGAACGAAGCACCGAAGCGGCAATCTGAACCGAGCGAAAAGAGATGGCTGGTAACAACGCACTGCCCACACGCTTCAATCCAAATGTAGAGGATTTGGAATTGCATATCGATCGCTTTCTTATGTTCTTAGAAAGCAACGAGATGGAAGAAATCTCAAAAAAAGGAAGAGGGCTGTCTTCCTTACACACTGCAGATTGGCCGTATTCAAAAAGGCGAAGGCGCTGGAGAAACCGAGAGATGTTAAGCAGATGACCTGGTCCGACCTGAACCAAATGCTCCGAACACACTACGCGCTGGTGGTCTCCAATCTAATCAAAAGTCATGAAATTTTACAGAAGGGACCAGAAGGAGGATGAAACCATTGCAGATTTTGTGGCGAATTTGAGAAACATTGGAGGAGCATGTGAGTTTCAAAACATGGATGAGGCTATGAGAGACTATGTAGTCCTCGGCCTGAAAGACTCTACCCTTCAGAGCAAACTACTCAACAGGCCGAACACAACCGTGGCCAAGACCATTGCTGAGGCAACCGCTGCCGAAGCAACGAAAAGTCAGCAGCCACCATGCAGCAAAGGAACGCAGTTCCAGACCTGCCAACCCAAACCAGGGAGAAGAAGGCAGAGGGAGGAAATAAACAGTCCACAGTGACAACCCACCACGAGGACGTCGAAACCCAGAGTGACATCAAAGACGATGATGAAGATGTCCATAGACTCTATTCAGACAGAAAATGGCGCTAAAAGAGGAAGAATCGGCGGGATTTCAATGTGCGGACTACGGAGGCAATCACCCGTGGTCTGAATGCAGGTTCCTCGATGCAATATGCCGGGCTTGTAAAAAAAGGGGGCACATCGAACGCGTCTGTTGCAACAAAAAGAGCTATAGTCCAAAAAGACATGGCAGCACCCCCCCCCAGACACAATGACAGACAAGCGCGCAACCGATGGAACCGCAATAAAACAACTGGTGACAGAGAAGAAACGCATCACACAGTCACCATCAATAATGCCAGGGCGGAAAGCAGAAAGGAGGTTCAGATAGAGGTGAGCATCGAGGGGAGACCCTGCGAGATGGAGGTCGACTCAGGGTCATTTCTATTGATGGTATCTTGGAAGACCATCCGGCACCTAATTCCGAACATCAAGCAGACAGAACTAAAGAAACAAAAACTTGTGCTAAAAGGCTATCAGGGAAATCGAATACCAGCAGTTGGCCTTGGACATTTTTTAGTTGAATTTAAAGCCCATGTCACACTGCACCAACGGATGGAAAGAGAATGTAAAATGGAGAAAAACATTTGCCATCCGTTGGTTAATGCGACTCATCCGTTCTGAACTCACTGCATCCATTTTTCCTCCTCTCTATCCATCCAGCATCCGTCGACTGAGCTTCCATCTGCTCAAAATGTTTTGAGCTGCTCAAAACTTTTTGAGCGGAAAATGTATCCAACGCGTCCGTTCTGCATCCTCTAAGCATACGGGGAACATCCGTTCTGCATCCATCGTCATCCGTTACGCATCCGCTACATCCGCTAGGCATCCGCTGCGCATTCGCGCAACTCAAATCCGCTCCAGCAGACCAAATGCAGAACGGACGCGCAGCGTTAGTAGCACGGACGGAGAAAGGATGAAAGCGGATGCAGATCGCATACAAAGCATTTAAAATGGAAAAAATGTTCGCAGAGGGGACCTATCTAGGATATTAAGGATGTCTAGAGGATGCCTAGAGGATGCAAAAGGACATATAGTGGAAAACCTATATTGCCTATAAAAAGGGGTAGCAACTCACCTGGATCTCACTTTCAGTCCAGCAGCCCTGCTGTGCAGACCTCTGCAGCATTCATCTGCCTCTTGCTCTTCCACAGCATCCAGTCATGTCCACCATGGATCATAACACAGTCCTTTTGGTAGCCACCATCCTTCTGCAGCAGTGCAAAGCCATCTACAGGCTCTGTGAACTCTACTATGGGAAGAAAAAGAGGCAGCCAAAAAGTGTCTGGGTACGAAGATAGTTCACCAGAAGAGCAGAGGATGGACTGTACAACAAGCTGATGGTGGAGCTGAGGAACGAAGACCCTCGTGCATTCCAGAACTTCATGAGGATGCCTCCAGCCATGTTTGATGAAGTTGTCCAGCGCCTGACACCCAGGTTGACCAACCAGAGCACCAACTTCCGGCCCAGCCTGGACCCTGAGCTCAAGGTGTAACAGACTCTGTGCCACCTGGCCTCAGGGACCACCTACAGAAGCATGCAGTACAGCTGGAGGGTGCCAAGGAACATCATCAGCATTGTGGTCAGAGAAGTGGTGCAGGCCATCATCGAAGAATACCTGGAGGAGCTCCTCCAGTGCCCCTCCACTGAAGAAGGATGGAAGAAAGTTGCAGAGCAGTGGTATCAGAAGTGGAACTTTCCCCATACCATTGGAGCCATAGATGGCAAGCACGTGGCCTGCAAAGTGCCTGCCAAGTCAGGGTCCACTTATTTCAACTACAAGGGCTTCTTCAGCATCGTCCTCTTCGCCATGGTTGATGCTGACTACAAGTTCATGTACATCGATGCTTCAGGCTATGGCTCATCTTCAGATGCCCAGGTATACAATGCCAGTGACCTCAAGGAGGGGCTGGAACGCAACCTCATTATGGGCTTCACAGATCCAGACCCGCTGCCCAACGACACGCAAGATGTGCCCTACTTCATCGTGGGGGATGACGCCTTCTCCCTCAGAACCTACCTTATGAAGCCCTACACCTCCAGATGCCTCACCCGTGAAGAGAGGATATTGAACTACAGGCTGTCCAGGGCAAGACGGGTGGTGGAGAACGCCTTTGGCATCCTGGCCAACAGGTTCCAGGTACTTTTCACCACCATGCAGCATCACCCAGAGACCATTGAGGAGGATCGTGGAAGCTTGCTGCATCCTGCACAATCTCATGTGCAACCACTACCCAGTCTTGCAGAACAGGCTCGTGGACCTCCAACAAGGCAATGGGGACATGGAGCCTGGGGAATGGAGGCAAGGGCGAAACCTGATAGACACTGAGGATGTGCAAGGCCCCAACAGAGCCTCACGTGAAGGGAAGAAGCAGCGCAACCTCCTGAGACACTGGTTCAACTCCCCAGTTGGAGCAGTGGAGTGGCAAGACAGGATGATAGATGATTAATGGATGCTTCCTACAGCCTGTCTCATCACACTGATTTGATTGGGCCATTTATGTTGGGTGGGCCTACAATGAACAGAGCATTTAATAAAGAGTTGTGTTTACGTTGACATGTGTGGATCATTGATTACATTAGTATTGATAATGAAGGGCCATAGGTGTGGCAGCTGGGAGGGTGGACGATACAGTCCCACTATGCTTGCACTGGAGGTTTATCTATCCCCACAGCTATCTCAACCCATCCCACAGCTATCTTAACCCATCCCAAAGGTATCCCTCCCCATCCAACAGCTATCTTAACCAATCCCGAAGGTATCCCTGCCCATCCCACAGCTATTACTAATCCCAAAGGTATCTCTGCCCATTCCACTGCTATCCTTACCCATCCCACAAGCATGCAAAGGCTTAAGCCAATTCTAAAAGTTTCCACCAAGACTTTATTTAATAAAATAAATGAAGCAAGAGTGTGAAGCAAAGATAATCTTTATTAATAACAGGCTGTAAAAGAAAAATGACCCAAGTCAATTGTCCAAATAAAGTCTACAGGTAGCCACCCAGTCTCTGGCACTCTTCTCAGTCACTCTGAGGCATGGCCATAGTCTCAGGGGTGAAGAGTCCAGGTGCTGTGGAGGTGGCTGCTGCTGGAGTGCTGGTCTGAAGCGCCACTGGGGTGCCTGGCCCCGAGAGGACAACAGGGGACGGTGTGTTGAGGAAGCTCTCAGACAGCTGGCTCAGCCCCGTGATGTTGAGAGCTCCTTCCTCCATGCCATGGGGTGTCAGCCCCAGTACCGACGACAGATGTACTGAGGCCAGGCTTGGCTGTGGGGTGGAGGAAGGAGCAGTGTAGTGGTGCTGTCTGGTCTGCAGCTGGGTGAGGACTGACATGGGTGGCATTGGTGACGTGGGTGGCATCGGTGGCATCAGTGGAAGCAGTGGCATGGGTGGCATCAGTGGCATCAGTGGAACCGGTGGCAACAGTGGTATCCGATGAGTCTGTGCCTGGATTGGGAAGGGCTGCTGCCTGTGCTGCTGGACCTCCTGGTAGCCATAGCCCTGGTGGGTGAGGGCCTGTGGAAAGCCTTGGAATGGGAGGGACATCACTTGGCGTGGAGGAGCAGACCTGGACTGGTTGGGAGCAGGTTCATCTGGATCTGGAGGATTGTGAAGCAGATCGGTGATCCTGTCCTTCACCACCTGGTACTGGGGTTCCGCCATGTCCATGAGAGTCTGGTTCACATAGGTGAGGAAGGGCTTGCGGTTGGAGGATGAGGAGTCGGTGTGTACCAGCTGAGAGAGGAGATCTATGCTGCTCCTGATGGTGTTTCTTATCTCGAGCAGGACAGTGTGGCTCTGTCCCTCCGGTTTGCCATGGTTAGAACAGCTGTCCGCGGGTTCTCCGTCGTGGCACGCTCCACAGACATCTGCCTGGAGACAGGAGCTGACTCTTGGCTGGAAGAGGACTGGCTCTCAGCAGGCTGCCTGAGAGAGAGGGCCGTGAGAGGGGCTGCTCCTCGGTGGCAGATCTCACCCTCCAGGAAGCAGCACTTGGCCATCACGTAGGTCTCTCTGTCCATCAGCTTGACCGCGGCCTGGCCAGATTTCTTGAGGTTTAGCTTCCCGTACCAGGTGTACATGTGCTTCCACCAGCCAAGGAGCACCTCCGAAGTGTAGCCCAGGCTCTCCGCCTTCTCTCTCCAAGCAGCCTGTTTACTTTTGGTGTCCCTGTAGAGCCTGTGTCCCTTCCGCCACAGATACTCATTCTCTCTCAGCCACTCCAGCACCTCAACCTCATGTTCCTCCTCGATGTTGTATTGCCTCCTCTCCCGTTCTCGCATATGTCTTTTCCTCCATTTGGCAGGACCATATGGGCCCTCATCAGAGGGGCTTCCAGGTTGTAGGGGCTGCTTCTCCACACCACCACCAGCAGCAACACCAGCAGGACCAGGATCAGCAGCATCAGAGTAAGCACCAGCAGCACCAGCAGCACCAGCAGCACCAGCAGCACCAGGATCAGCAGCAGCAGGACCAGCAGGACCAGGATCATCATCAGCAGGATAAGCACCAGAAGCGCCAGCAGCACCAGCAGCATCAGCAGGACCAGGATCAGCAGCAGCAGAATAAGCACCAGCAGCACCAGCTGCACCAGCAGCAGCAGCAGCAGGACCAGGAGCACGAACAGGACCAGCAGGACGAGCAAGACCAGGAGCACAAGCAGGACCAGCAGGACGAGCAAGACCAGGAGCACGAGCAGGACCAGCAGGACCAGCAGGACCAGCAGGACGAAGAGCAGCTTCAGCAGAGTAAGCACCAGCAGAAGCACCACCACCAGAAGCAGAATCAGCAGCTCCTCTAGAAGCAGCATTAGCAGAAACACCACCGCCAGAAGAAGCATCAGCAGAGTAAGCACCAGCAGAAGCACCACCGCCAGAAGTAGCATCATCAGCTCCTCCAGAAGCAGAAGCAGCAGAAGCCCCAGCCCCAGAAGAGCGAGCCCAGGCAGCAGAAGCCCCAGCAGAAGCAGAGTGAGGGCCAGGGGGTGGGAGGGTGGCCCTGTCCCTCTTGCCAGGGCTGGCAGCAGATGGCTGAGGCTTTCTCTTCCTCCCCATGGTTGTGGGGTTGCTGGCTGGCAGGCAGGCTGGCTGCACGGCTGGCAGGCAGGCAGGCAGGCAGGTAGGCTGGCAGGCAGGCAGCAGCAAGGCTGGCAGGCTGGCTGGCAGGCAGGCAGAAAGGCTGGCAGCGAGGTTGGCAGGGAGGCTGGCAGCAAGGCTGGCAGGGAGGCTGGCAGCAAGGCTGGCAGGGAGGCTGGCAGGCAGTTTGGCAGGGAGGCTGGCAGGCAGGCTGGCAGGCAGGCTGGCAGGCAGGCTGGCAGGAAGGCAGGCAGCAAGGCAGGCAGCAAGGGTGGCAGGCAGGCATGCAGGCAGGGCAGGCTGGCAAGGCAGTCGATGTGTCTGGAAGCAGATCTTTCCTCTGAATGGTGACCTGCTTGGGAGCTGCCTCCCTTTATATCCGCGGGGTTGACGCAATGCATCCTCCCTGCATGCGCAGTGAATGCTAGACATCCGCTAGGCATCTGCTAGGCATCCGCTAAGCTTCCGCTCTGCATCCGCTTCATCTGCTTGGCTTCCACTGTGCATCTGCTTCATCCGCTCGGCATCCACTCTGCATCCGCTATATCCGTTCCGCGTCCGCTTTGCTGCGGTCCCCCGGAAGCCTTGCGGATGTGCCATCTGCTCTCATCCGCTTCCATCCGCTAGGCTTCCGTGGAGCATTTGCTTTCCATCCGCCCTATGTCCTCCCCCCGTCCGTTCCTTTCCGTGTTGTCCGCTCTGGTTATGCAAATTTTTGCCCCTTTTGAGAGCGGATAACAATGGATGGAACATTTTTCTCGTCCGCTGTGTCCTTTTTACAAATGTTTTGCATCCATCGGCCAGTGTGACAGGGCCTTAAACAACACACCAAAGTCTTGCCTCTGACTATCATTGACTGTGACTGCCCTAGTCTGCTAGGAATCAAATAGTTCGCGCCTCTGGGAATCGGGATGCCCAGGATCAACCGCATCTCTACTACCAACTTGGAGGAGAACCTACTCCACGAATTCCAAGATGTATTCAACGGGACTCTAAGCAAGTACCAGGGGACCCCAATTTCATTTAGCCTAGACCCGAAAATAGCCCCCATTCGTTTAAAGGCCAGACGTGTTCCATTCACGCTTAAACGAAAAATTGATGAACAGCTGAATAAGTTGATTGCGCAAGGGGTTTTAGAACCAATCGACCACGCCAAGTGTGAAACTCCTATCGTCACACCGGTGAAGTCAGATGGGTCAGTGCGCATCTATGGGGACAAAAGGCAGCCCTGAACCACGCACTCCAACAAAGCGCATACCCAGTGCCAATAATGCAACATTTATTGCACTCGCTAAGGGGAGGAATAATATTTACAAAACTCGACCTAGCACAAGCTTATCAGCAGCTACCCGTTGATCCAATAACAGCAGAGGCACAAATGATAGTAACACATAGATGGGCATTCAAATGTAACCACCTCCAATTCGGTGTTAGCGTTGTCCCATGCATTTTCCAAAGTCTCATGGAATGCCTAGTAAATGGAATCAAAGGTGTCATCCCATACTTTGACGATGTACTGGTCTCAGCAAAAAATGCCAGCCAGCTAAAGACCAGGTTAAGAGAAGTCTTAACTTGCTTTAGAAAATCAGGCCTAAAAGTTAAGAAGGAAAAATGTGAACTGGCCACTAACTGGGTCAAATTTTTGGGCTATTTAATCGATGAGCAAGGCATTCACCCAACCGAAAAGAAGGTGAAGGCTATCAAAGACGCTCCCAGACTCAAAAACAAAACCGATCTCCAGGCGTTCCTAGGCCTCATAAAATTTTACAATGTGTTCCTACCCCATAAGGCGACAATAGCAAATTCCCTACATTGACTGCTAGATATAAAAAACCCGCTTGGACATGGGGCCACCGGAAATAGAGAGCCTTCCAAATTATTAAGGACCTATTAACATCAGACACCATTCTTATCCAGTTCAGCAACACCCTACCTCTGACAGTCACCTGTGATGCTTCACCTTTTGGGGTCGGCGCCATCCTGAGTCACCAGCTTCTAGACAGCAGAGAGGCACCGGTTGCCTTTTACTCAAAGACGCTATCCAAGGTGGAACGCAATTAGAGCCAACTTGGTCGCGAAGCCCTGGCAATCATTGCCGGGGTCAAATGATTCCATGAATTCCTTTACAGTAGACCCTTTTCTATTGTAACCGACCACAAGCCTCTCCTTGGAATCCTAGTGGGAAACAAGCCAACCCCGAACATTCTGTCTCCTAGAATTATGAGGTGGTCTGAATTCCTTGCTGCCTACTCCTACACGCTACTCCACAGACCTGGCAAAGCCATCTCGCACACCGACGCCCTGAGCCATTCCCCGTTGCCCATCACAGAAGATGAGTCTGCTCCAACTACCTCCACATTTCAACTTGGGACCTGCCCGGAGCTACTGCTGACTGAAGCCGATGTTGCGAGAGCCACAGCCAAAGACCCTTTGACAGCGCGTATACTGAACTGGGTAGGTAAACGCTGGCTGGAGGAAAATAAAAAAACTGAGACTTTTAAACCTTTCCGTACAGACTGAGCTGTCTATTGAAAAGGGGTGCATCTTACGGGGTGACAGAGTGGTAATCCCAAGCAGCCTACAAGAAACCGTCCTAGGTATGTTGCATGAGGGTCACCCGGGCATAGTTAAGATGAAAGCCCTGGCCAGGAGTTACATCTGGTGGCCAGAGCTGGACAAAAACATTGAACGCTGGTTTGCAACATGCCATGCCTGTCAGAAAGCGAGGCCTACCCCCCCCACAGGCACCAATACGGGACTGGGAAACTACCCGGGGTCCATGGTCTAGGGTGCACATTGACTTCGTTGGACCAACAAAGGGGAACACCTTTTTGATTGTGGTCGATGTATATTTGAACTGGTTGGAAGTCATCCTCATGGCTTCCACAACCACCGAGGCTGTCATGAAACAACTTGACAAACTGTTTGTTACACATGGGCTACTAAATGTACTGGTTTCAAACAACGGACCTCAGTTTACCACCTTGCAATTTGAACAATACCTGGCTGCCCAGGGTATCCGTCACGCCTTAACTGCACCGGCCCTTCTGGCTGTGAATGGCAGGGCCGAACGCATGGTTAGGTATACTAAGGAGGGCGTAGAGAGAATGGACAAGGGGGACGTGCAGGACAAACTCAACCAACTCCTAACCTTGCAACATATTACCCCTAGTAGCACTACAAATAAAAGCCTGGCTGAACTATTAATGGGTAGGAAACTACGGTCCTACCTGGACAGATTACACCCCACCTACACATGGGGGAAGCCCCCCGACTCCTCCAGCAAATACCGTACCTTTGAAATCGGTGACCTAGTCTATGCCAAGAACCTTACCAGGGACCCTCTATGGCTGCCAGCCACCATCACACAAGTCACAGGCCCCCAGTCCTACCGACTAATGCTAGATGATGGGAGGGAATGGAAGTGGCACATAGACCAGCTTCGTTCCCGCAACCTTGAAAGAAAAACCGCCGCAGAACCAAAAATAATAAATTCTGACGAAAAAACACCCAAGGGGGGGGGGAGTACAAATAAATTAAAAAGGGAGAGACGAACCTCCCATAACAAGACAACAAACTGCAAAATGACAATCTAACCAAACAAAAAGAGCACTCACGGTTAGATGAACCCCAAGAAAGAAGTCCGGGAGCAGGAGAGCGAAGCAAGGCCTTCCTGGAAGGTGGCAGCCAGGCCAGCTCAACCAACCCGGTCAAACCAGGAGGGACCGGCGGAGCCATCTCAACCGGCCCGAGAGACTCAGGCGGGAGTGTCATGGCTGACTCACCCTTTCAGGAGGTTCCATGGAGAAGGTTGAGAGAAGCAGCAATCTCATCCGAACTGCTTGAAGACCAAAACAAGACTGAGCCGCACAGGTCAACTAGAACTAGGAAAAGCCCCAACTACCTGCGCGACCATGTCACCCACATTGGACTGAACTAAAGGGGGAGGGGTGTTCTGTATGGAACTTGGTTGGTTCCAAGTACTTCCTTCTGATTGGCTGAAAAGGCCACTTACGGATTGGTTCGCTAGGAACCAATCTGGGAAGCCACCAAATGGCGGGGAGAATTAGATAACTGTCATTGGCCACAAGCCGGCAGGCTAGCCGCTATATAAAGGGCTGCTGTGGCTTGGGCTATGTTCCATTTCTTTACCTAGCGGTTTGAAATAAATAGTTGTTGTTTGGAACCCGGTCTCACGCAATTCTTTCTGGGCGGAACACATGGAGACTTGGGGAGGGTGAAAACTGAACTTCCTGGAAGTTCAGGAAGGCTGGAAATTGGCCTGTTTCTGGCTTCCAGAGAGCCTCTGGAGCCTGCGGAGCCCATTTTCACCCTCCCAGAGGCTTGAGGAAAGCCTCCGGAGCCTAGGGAGGGCAAAAACATGCAGGAGGCTGACTCGTTCAAGAAGCTGAAGAAGCCTCTTGAAAAAGGGTTTGGGACAACCCTCACCTGGATGTCTGAGAATCTCCAGAGACACAATGCCTTTCTATAAACGCACATGTGAATACATTTTCTGGGTATCTTCACATGATAATTAATGATCCTTAATCTTGTAGAAGACATTATAATACTGTTATATTATACTATCGGACTACTAACTCACAGAGCAGAGTCCTCATATTTCTCTTGAAGGGTGCTTTTCTCAAATGGATGAGCCTTCCAAATTCCAGATAGAGATGATCCCTTAACCATTTCTCAGAATTTGCCAAATAGTAGTCCTAGAAAAAAGTGCTTTCCAAGCAAATGTGTTTCATTCATTAAGATAGATTCAAATTATGCAAGCTCACAACTTTCAACTGAATCTGTTCTCTCATAAATTCATTTGCTTTGGCCCTAGTTATAAAGTGCTGGGACCCTATTATTTTAAGATTTTAATGCAATTTTGCAACACTGCTTTAGGATTAATGCAATTAGGACAAAGAAAAGTTGATAAATTGTGCAAACGAATAAATGCTTTTGAAAAGCCATTTTATTTATAGCTGCATTTGAAAATTTTACACTGCCCTTTTGCACAAAAAAAAAAGGAAAAAGGGAATCTGCAAATGGATAAACACCTTCCTTTTGTTCCAGTTCAACAACTGGCAGTGGGGGGAAAGATTTTGGCATGTTGGAGCATACCAAATGACATGTACTTCAGAACTTAAGCCCATGTCACACTGAACCAACGGATGCAAAGAGGATGTAAAACGGACAAAAAAGCTTGCCATCCGTTGGTTAACGTGATGTATCCGTTCTGTACTCACTGCCTCCGTTTTTCATCCTCTCTATCCGTCCAGCATCCGTTTATGGACATTTCATCCGCTCCAAAAGTTTTGGGCTGCCTAAAACTTTTGCGCAGAAAATGTATCCAGTTTGTCCATTCTGCATCCGCTACGCATCCGCTACGCATCCGTTCTGCATCCGTTACGCATCTGCTATATCCGCTTGGTGTCCGCTGCGCATCCGCGCAACTCACATCCGCCCGGATGCAGGGAGGAAGCGGAATGGACGCGGAAAAGATGCAGAACGGATGCAGAATGGATGCAGCACGGAAACAAAGCATTTAAAGTGGAAAAAACGTTCGCAGAGGGGATCTATCTCGGATATTAAGGATGTCTAGAGGATGCCTAGAGGATGCCTAGAGGATGCAAAGGGACATCTACACTGCCTATAAAAAGGGGGAGCAACTCGTCTGCATCTCACTTTCAGACCAGCAGCCCACCTGTGCAGACCTCTGCAGCCTTCATCTGACACTTGCTCTTCCACAGCATCCAGTCATGTCCACTGTGGATCATACCACAGTCCTTTTGGCAGCCACCATCCTTCTGCAACAGTACAAAGCCATCTACAGGCTCTGTGAACTCTACTATGGGAAGAAAAAGAGGCGGCCAAGAAGCGTCTGGGTCCGAAAATGGATTGGGAGAAGAGCAGAGTACGGACTGTACAACAAGCTGATGGTGGAGCTCAGGAACGAAGACACTCGGGCGTTCCAGAACTTCATGAGGATGCCTCCAGCCATGTTTGACGAAGTTGTGCAGAGCCTGACACCCAGGTTAACCAAGGCAAACACCAACTTCCAGCCCAGCCTGGAACCTGGGCTCAAGGTGGCACTCACTCTGCGCCACCTGGCCTCAGGGATCACCTACAGAAGCATGCAGTACAGCTGGAGGGTGCATTGTGGTCAGAGAAGTGGTGCACGACCATGAGCATTGTGGTCAGAGAAGTGGTGCAGGCCATCATCGAAGAATACAAGGAGGAGCTCCTCCAGTGCCCCTCCACTGAAGAAGGATGGAAGAAAGTTGCAGAGCAGTGGTATCAGAAGTGGCACCGTTGGAGCCATCGATGGCAAGCATGTGGCCTGCAAAGCTCCAGCCAAGTCAGGGTCCACTTATTTCAACTACAAGGGCTTCTTCAGCTTCATCCTCTTCACCATGGTCGATGCTGTCTACAAGTTCATGTACATTGATGCTTCAGGCTACGGCTCATCTTCAGATGCCCAGGTATACAATGCCAGTCATGTCAAGGAGGAGCTGGAAGGCAACCTCATTATGGGCTTCCCAGATCCAGACCCCCTGCCCTACGACACGCAAGATGTGCCCTACTTCATCGTGGGGGATGATGCCTTCTCCCTCAGAACCTACCTCATGAAGCCCTACACCTCCAGACTCCTCACCCGTGAAGAGAGGATCTTCAACTACAGGCTGTCCAGGGCAAGGCGGGTGGTGGAGAATGCCTTTGGCATTCTGGCCAACAGGTTCCAGGTACTTCTCACCACCATGCAGCATCGCCCAGAGACCGTAAGTAGGATCGTGGAAGCTTGCTGGATCCTGCACAATCTCATGCGCACCTGCTACCCAGTCTTGCAGAACAGGTTCGTGGACCGTTAACAAGGCAATGGGGACATGGAGCCTGGGGAATGGAGGCAAGGGCGAAACCTGATCGACACTCAGGATGTGCAAGGTCACAACAGAGCCTCACGGGAAGGGAAGAAGCAGCGCAACCTCCTGAAACACTGGTGCAACTCCCCAGCTGGAGCGGTGGAGTGGCAAGACAGGATGGTAGATGCTTAATGGATGCTTCCTTCAGATGTCTCATCACACAGATGAGATTGGGCCATGTATGTTGGGTGGGCCTACAATAAACAGGGCATTTAATAAAGAGTTGTGTTTATGTTGACATGTGTGGATGACTGATTACATTATTATTGATAATAAAAGGCCATAGGTGTGGCACCTGGGAGGGTGGACCATACAGTCCCATTATGCTTGCACTGGAGGTTTATCTATCCCACAGCTATTAGCCATCCCAAAGGTATCCCTGCTCATTCCACAGGTATCCCTGCCCACCCCACTGCTATCTTAACCCATCCCACAAGCTTGCAAAGGCTTAAGCCAATTCTAAAAGTTTCCACCAAGACTTTATTAAAAAAAAGAAATGAAGCAAGTGTGTGAATCAAAGATAAACTTTATTGAACAACAAGCTGTAAAAAAAAAAAATGACCCAAGTCAACTGTCCAAATAAAGTCCACAGGTAGCCAGCTAGCCGGTCTCTGGCACTCTTCTTGGTCACTCGGATGTGTGCCCAGTCTCAGGGGTGAAGGGTCCAGGTGCTGTGGTGGTGGGTGGTGCTGGAGTGCCTGGCCTCAAGAGGACAACAGGGGACGGTGTGTTTAGAAAGGTCTCGGACAGCTGGCTCAGCCCCGTGATGCTGAGAGGTCCTTCCTCCATGCCATGGGGTGTCAGCCCCAGTAATGATGACAGATGTACTGAGGCCGGGCTTGGCTGTGGGGTGGAGGAAGGAGCAGTGTAGTGGGGCTGTCTGGTCTGCAGCTGGGTGAGGACTGGCGTTGGTGGCATCAGTGGCGTGGGTGGCATCGCTGTCGTCGGTGGCATTGGTAGCATCAGTGAAACAGGTGGCAACGGTGTCGCCCGATGACTCTGTGCCTGAACTGGGAAGGGCTGCTGCCTGTGCTGCTGAACCTCCTGGTAGCCATAGCCCTGGTAGGTGAGGGCCTGTGGGAAGTCTTGGAATGGGAGGGACATCACCTGGGGTGGAGGAGCAGGCCTGGACTGGGTGGGAGCAGGTTCCTCTGGGTCTGGAGGGTTGTGAAGCAGCTTGGTGATCCGGTCCTTCACCTGCTGGTACTGTGGATCCGCCATTTCCTTGAGGGTCTGGTTGACATAGGTGAGGAAGGGCTTGCGGTTGGAGGATGAGGAGTCAGTGTGGACCAGCTGAGAGAGGAGATCTATGCTGGTGTGGATGGTGTCCCTGATCTCCAGCAGGACATTGTGGCTCTGCCCCTCCAGCTGTCCAGCTCTCTGCCTTTCTGCGGAGGCGGAGCTGGGGAGGGTGGATGTGGCTAGGACTGTGGTGGACTCAATGTCTCCTTTCTCCCACCACACCAGGGAGTCCTCTACGCACTCCACCACGCTTACCACACCTGTCCGTGGGTTCTCCACCGTGGTACGCTCCACAGAAACCTGCCTGGAGACAGGGACTGACTCTCGGCCGGAAGAGGACTGGGTGGCAGCAGGCTGCCGGAGAGAGAGGGTAGTGAGAGGGGCTGCTGGTGCTCCTTGGTGGCGGATCTCACTCTCCAGGAAGCTGCACCTGGCCATGACGTAGGTCTCTCTGTCTGTCAGATTCACAGTGGCCTGGCCAGATTTCTTCAGGTGCAGCTTCCCGTACCAGGTGTGCATATGTTTCCACCAGCCGAGGAGCACCTCCGAAGTGTAACCCATACTCTCTGCCCTCTCTCTCCAAGCAACCTGCTTCCGCTTGGTGTCCCTGTACAGCCGGTGTCCCTTCCGCCACAGATAGTCGTTCTCTCTCAGCCACTCCAGCACCTCATCCTCGTGCGTCTCCGCAATGGAGTATTGCCTCCTCTCCCGTTGTTGCATATGCCTCTTCCTCCCTTTGGCAGGACCAGATGGGCTCTCATCAGAGGGGATCCCAAGTAGTAGGGGCTGCTCCTCCACACCACCAGCAGCAGCAGCACCAGCAGGATCATCATCATCATCATCATTATCCTCACCGGCAGGATCATAATCAGCATCATCATCCTCACCAGCAGGATCATAATCAGCATCATCATCATCAGCAGCAGCAGGAACACCAGGACCAAGATCAGCAGCAGTAGAGTAAGCACCAGCAGTGCCAGCAAGTCCAGGAGCACGAGCAGGACCAGGAGCACGAGCAGCACCAGGAGCACGAGCAAGATGAGCAAGACTAGGAGCACGAGCAGGACGAACAAGTCCAGGAGCACGAGCAGGTCGAGCAGGTCGAGCAGGACCAGGAGCAGCTTGAACAGAGTAAACAACAGCAGAAGCCCCAGCACTAGCAGAAGCACCACCACCAGGAGCAGCTTCAGCAGAAGCCCCAGCACCAGCAGAGTCAGGGGCAGGGGGCGGGAGGTTGGCCCTATCCCTCTTGCCAGGGATGGCGGCAGGTTGCTGAGGCTTTCGCTTCCTCCCCATGGTTGTGGGGTTGCTGGCTGGCAGGGAGGCTGGCAGGCACCAAGGCTGGCAGGAAGCCTGGCAGGAAGCCTGGCAGAAAGCCTGGCAGAAAGCCTGGCAGGAAGCCTGGCAGGAAGCCTGGCAGAAAGCCTGGCAGGAAGGCAGGCAGGCAGGCAGGCAGGCACCAAGGCTGGCTGGAAGGCAGGCTGGCAGGGTAGGCAAGGAAGTCGAAGTGTCCAGCAGCAGGTCTTTCCTCGGAATGCTGGCCACGTGGGAGCTGCTTCCCTTTATATCCAGGGGGCTTATGTAATACTTCCCCCCCGCATGCGCAATTAACGTGCGACATCCGTTCCGCTTCCGCTGTGCATCTGCTAGGCTTCCACTGTGCATCCACTTTATCCGCTGTGCATCTGCTGTGCATCCGCTTCATCCGTTCGGCGTCCGCTCTGCATCTGCTGTATCCGTTCCGTGTCCGGTTCGCTGAGGCCCCCCGGAAGCCCTGCGGTTGCGCCATCCACTCCCATCCGCTTCCATCCGCTAGGCTTCTGTTCCACATCCGCTTTGCATCCGCCCTACGTCCTCCCCGCGTCCGTGTTATCCGCTCCGGTTATTTAAATTTTTGCCCCTTTTGAGAGCGGATAACAACGGATGGAACATTTTGCTCATCCACTGTGTCTGTTTTGCATCCATTGGCCAGTGTGACATGGGCTTAAAGAACACAATATTCATTAAACATATAGGCCTGCCTTTGAATATCAAATTTGTCTGAAATAATATTTTGGAAGACTGTTAACCAAGACTGAGTCCTTTAATGACATTATCCCTGTAGTTTATCCCTTGCACTGGTTTTTTTTTTAGTCTGTTTCTCACCTTAGTTCAAAACTCTGCTTTTGTCTTCAATGCATTTCACAGCTTGAGTTACTTAATGGGAGGCAGATCACATCATATGTGCCTTAGTGCCTGTCTGTACAGTTACTGTACAGTTACTGTAGATCTTCAGCTTGTGCCTTCAGTGAGCTTCTGCTTTATGGTGAAACAATGTTTAGAGTCCTACTCAAAGGAATGGTCAGGATGGCTCCCAAATGTAGAAGAAGAGAATTTGTATATTTATCAGATTTATACAGCTCCCCATCTCACCTGAAGTGATGTTTGCATGAGTTTGAAGTGAAGTTCCTGTACTTATACAGTTTGGAGGCAACCAAAGAAGCCAAGTAATGTCTTACATTATAAAATTTTTCCGATGGTCTCCATCCTTCCTGATTTCCTCTACTGCTATTAAAACCAAAGCAAAGAAATAATTAGAAAACACTTTCCATGGGATTTTTTAATTATTATTATTATTTTAAATTTGGGGTGTATTAGGGTGGCAGAAAGGCTCCAGCTGATTGAAAACATGTACAGGTAGTCCTTGACTTACGACCACAACTGAGCCCAAAATTTATCTGGTTAAGTGAGACATTTGTTAAGTTAGTTTTACCCCATTTTATGACTTTTCATGCCACAGTTGTAAAGTGGGTCACTGCAGTCGATAAGTTAGTAACCTGATTGTTAAGTGAATCTGGCTTCCCCATTGACTTTGCTTATCTGAGGGTCGCAAAAGGGGATCATGTGACCCTGGGACATTGCAGCCATCATAAATATGAGTCAGTTGCCAAGCATCTGAATTTTGATCACATGATCATGGGGATGTTGCAACAATCGTAAATGTATTAAAATGATCATAAGTCACATTTTCCTGTGCTGTTGTAACTTTGAATGATCAATAAATTAACTGTTCTAAGTCAAGAACTACCTGCAATTGAAATCAGTAGTACCAGCATCTTCAACACTAAAGGAAGCTCAAAATAACACCTGGAGAAATTGTGTTGAATTTACATTTTTACCAACAAAGAAATAAAGGGAGACTAGTATAGATCTATTTCAAGCTATTTAGCTCTCATCAACTAGCTATTCCCTTCTGGGATTCGAACTTGGGCTACTTACGTATTAAGTAGATGCATTAACCTCTAAGCTATGGGCTCTCCTTGCTTTGTTGGCTATACCAAACCTTGGTATTGACAAGCATTGACAAGCACCTTTGAAATAAATGAAATAAACTAAAGCCTCCTTCATAAGGGGGAAAAACATCTGAGTTATTGGAAAACATATTTTGATCCAATATTGTGCATTGGGCCCTCTCTCTGTGGTTAAGGATGAAGGATATAAGCATCCCACTCAATGTGTGTGATTCCAGCTGCAAACTTTGTGTTTGCTTAATCTCATTGCCATCTGGGAAAGTTCACTTCTTTTTTGAATTGTTTAGGATATATATTTATGTAGAGTGCTTTTAATCTTCAAAGCAAACTAACCTGTGCCAAGGAACAGAGCAAAAATAGGAAAACTTCAATAATAATAATAATAATAATAATAATAATAATAATAATAATAATAATAATAACAACAATAATAATAATAATAATAATAATAATAATAATAATAATAATAATAATAATA
>BLBF01000003.1:4847000-4867382 GCA_015471245.1 Laticauda colubrina
TAATAATAATAATAATAATAATAATAATAATAATAATAATAATAATACCAGAGGTCATATTAAACAATGTATTTCAGATTGAAAGAAACAACTGGTGAATGCTAAGCAGCTCTCTTATTAGATTGAGCACTGTCCTAGAATTCTACTGATATTCATTTTTAAACCCACTTGATTTAATAAAGCAAAGCAGCCATTATAATATGGAAGAGAAGAAGAAAGGAAAAATATGCATTGCGGAATTCTGCCATTTGCTAAATAATAGATCAAGCATTTTATTCTAATTCTATTGTACATTAAACCAGTTTGGGAAATCCTCAGAACTCCTTCAGAACCCCAAAGCTTCTGAAGCTGCAACTCCTTGGCCATTTATTCCAGAACAAACATTGCAGACTTTAATGTAATCTACTTTGGAGTCAATAGAGCAGGGCTTGGGGGAATAAAAGGTATCTTTATTCTCTCTTTCTCACCCAAATCTTTGTCTGAGACAGTTACATGAAAGTTAACTTCAAGGGTTGAAACTTTCTCTAAAGAGTGAGCAATTTCAAGATCATTTAAAACCTCCACTCTCAACACTACTGTACACACTGGGTTTGATCTTGACAGAGAGAGAAGTGAATGCTTATTCTTTCAGGTTCACTTCCCCTAATGAATGGTGCATCGATCCAGCCTGCAAAACTTCAACCTTGTTGACTAAAGGGAACTGAGTAGAAACAGCAAGCCTTGTTTTCACAGTGAGCTGGATGCCATTGATTGCTATCAATCTGATACATTTTCATTACAGCAAGTGATATCATGTTTTATTAACATCATATTTTTCCCCTCCCTTTAAGGATTTGATCATTGCTGTGGCTGCGAAAGGAACAGATAAGCAACACTGGTCAGGATGAGTTGGGATAGGTTACGTGTTGGGTCTCATCAACTAGGCATTAGGGCAGAACTGGACATTTTATGGTTATTTCTAGCCATGGGTGGGATTCCACTGGTGTAACAATCAGTTCAGTGTTTGCGTGTGGAGAGCTTTCCGAAAAAAACTTACCTGCTATGTTACTACTGAGGAGTAACACAGCTGAGGAGTGGCAATCTGCTCTGCTGTGCGAATCAGCTGAGAGGATATAGGTAAGTACAGTGCAAGTGTGGGCAGGCGAGCCCATATGATCATCGCAGCAAACTGCTTCACTATCAGCTGGCCTTCAGAGCAAGCGGTTCGCGTGAACCAGTCTGAACCGGGAGAATCCCACCCCTGTTTCTAGCCCTTTGGCTATCCTTATCCACATGAGTTGTGTTGGAAGGAAAATCCATCTGGTTCAGTTCCAAGTTGGGAGAAAAAATGCTGGAAACAACAGAGGCTAGAGGCTGATTGGAAAGAAAGGTCCATTTATTGATGAACAGAACTACCAGGGTTTGTGGTTCTAGTGCAGCTGAACTATTGGTTTGATGAGTACATGGATTTTTTTTTATAAGTTTCAGATATTCTGCTAGGAGGGGGTTTGAGCAATGTCTGAAATGCCCTTAGGAGATTGTGTAATGTAATGAGCTCTGTGTCAGGGTTCCAGAAAAACCCAACTTCAATCAAAAATTCCAAGACAGGCATTTTCTCAAAATTTCCTTTTATTAGAGTAGGTATACTGGCACACCTGGGAAACCCCAAATCTGAGAGTTCTAGGTTTTCCCTTAGTAATTCAAAAGTCAAAACCCAACCCCTGTACCCATCAGTCCATCATATGGTCCAATCACTATCCACCCCACAGACTTCCCTTCAACCACTCTCCAGGTGCAGGAATAACTGAAAAGAAGAATGCTATTATGTCTTACTACCAACACTCTAAAATTCTCCCCCTCCTACTTTCCCAGGCACAGGAATGTGGCAGCATGGAAGCTTCTGGTTCGAATATGGCTTCCAAAGCTGACGCTCTGTGTCTTGTGCTAAATTGTAGTGGGTTAATCCTATTATATCCTGAAATGTCATATCTTGTTCTTTTTAATCTCATCACCCTGGAGCTGAAGGTCTTTTGTTTTGTAGATAGGCTGCCCCAGTCTTTCTTAATAGGCACAAAATATCTGCAGAGGTGGGGGGGGGAGGTATGAAGAAAGACGGAGTCTGCTTTCTGTCTTTAAGAGCATATTTCTCCATTTCTCCCTTTGGGGAAATATAATATTCTGCCAATATTAAATTTTTAATATTTCCCAAAATATTTCATTTTTTGGGGGGTGGGGGGGAAGGTGTTTCCCACAGTTGCATTTATTTTGAAAGGTGACTGCTATTTTTTTTTCAATTTACATGTATACATGTGTGCATGCCTATGCATCTTTACAGCCCTCATGCAGTGAAACGCCATAGTGGCGCTGTGGTTAGAATGCAGAATTGCAGGCAAACTCTTCCCACAGCCTGGAGTTTGATCCTAATGAGGCTTGTTGAGGTAATTCCCCGTTAGGAAAATGAGCGCATACAGGGAGACATATAGAGAGTAGTGTAGGAATTATACACACAGAGCACACAAATACACTGTACAGTAAATTTAGGTTTTTACTTCCAGAAAGTTTAAGCAAAGTCAAAAATAGGCAGTCCAAAGTCATTCACAGGTTAAATCAGTCAGTGTTCAATCCAGGGATAATCCAGTAACAAAGTCCAGTGTCAAAAACAGTTCAGTATCAGACTTACATTAAATCCAGTAATATCAGTCAATTAGGAAAAATGGAGCAACGGCAATACTTTCCAACAGAAGGAAACAAAGATACATACACTCTCTTCTTAGACTCAGACTAAAACTAAACAATCCAGGTTTCTGGCTCCATCTTATGGCTGTTTGAGAAACCACACCCAATTGCATGCTTTTGCATTCCCTTAAAGAGATAGTACTAAAATGTTTATCCTGGTTTATATATTTCCAACCCAAATACCTGTTAGGAGACTCATATTCCTAACAGGGCTCAAGGTTGATTCAGCCTTCCATCCTTCCAAGGTTGGAAAAATGAAGAACCAGATTGTTGGGGGCAATATGCAAATAAGTGTAAACTACCCAGAGAGTGCTGTAAAGCTATATGGGGTGGAATATAAGCCTAAAATCTCTTGCTATTGGCTCTCCAACACAGTCCCAGTTTCTCATGAAACCACTTGGGAAAATTAAATCAGCTGTCCCTGCATTAGGGAAAATTCCAAAACTGTCTCTCTCCAGGTTCCATCTCAGCCCTTACATTTGAAATGTGTACTAGCCACAGAAGGAATGGAAAAGAATATGTTGCCCATATAATTCTACAATAAACTCCGTTTAATTTTTCCAACCCCCATGGAACATTAAAAATAAGTTACATCAACTGTCTATGGACTTTATTCATCAGCAAAATAATGGAATGGCATAGTTCCAGATTTGATAGGAGGCTGAGGGAAGAAGTAGCTATCATTATTGCTTATTTTCCCTTACAATTTGTGAAATGCCCATTACTGATTATGAAAACTCCTGTACTGCTATTCTCATTTTCAATAGCCAAGGTTTTTCCAGATTGCCTTGAAAACTGCCTAAAGCACTGCAGGTTTCTAAAACTAATAAAAAAGCACACAAAAAGCTGTAATGTGGAATTCATAAATCCAGATAGGGTGCATTTAAATGTAAGAGCTGTAAATTCTGTAAATTCAAAGACAAGCATTGCTTTACCAGTGGGTTTGCTTATTTGACAGGCTTCCTGTCAAAGGAAGTAAGAATGGTGTGTTCCTCAGTAACACTACACAACCATTACATCACAAAGTTAATATACATAAACCACAGCATTATTTCCCATCTGCACAAGACCCAAGCTGCCAGCTCTCCAATTAAAGCAGCCAGGAAACATGGCCAGATAAGCTAATTCTACTTTATTATGAGGCTACATTGATGGAATCTTGTAAGTCTGGAAATCCAAGTCTGTTGTTTCTATTGACTGATATTCACTAAAAGGTAAGAGATGTCCTTCCTAAGTTTCGTTCTTTGACTGTCAAGCAACTATAGGTTCCTTCTTCCCCAGGCAGCATCTCTTTCTCTTGACCTTCAGTTCATTCCCACATAGACCCAAATTCCTCTGTAAAAGCCTCAAGTGAAGAGATTTGAGTTCACTCATTGGAAACTCAACAATTTGGGAGGGTTAGGCAGATTTCTCCTGCTTGGGGATTCAAGTGCTGAATGACAGAATCTAGGGGGCTACTCTGAGATCTTCATGGTATGGACCACAAAGCAGTGCAGGGGCCTCCAAGCTGATCTTAAAGTCTGACTTAACCAGAACAGTGGAATCTGGTCCTGAATCATCTAGGACAAATGTGTGTAACTTTTTCTGGGCAACAAGCCATTCTCCCAAAAAATACTAAGCTGAGCCAAGAAAAAAAAAAGGAGAGTTAATTTTGGTTTAATTTAATTTACCCTGAATTAATTCCAATGAAGGTGATCCCACTGCACTCCAGTTTCATAATTCTGTTATTCCGAACACTAATTTAATATCAACTTTTGGAGTGTTTGAAAAATTGCATGTGACTAGAATGTGTATCTCTGATTTTAAAGTTGTGTACAAAAAATCTTCATTACTTGATTTGGGGCAAGGCAGTCAACTGTTTAAATGATTTTTAAACATTTTTGGATCTCATTCAGGTGCCTTTGCTTAATAATTGGACACCTGCTGCCCTCAAGTCTATCCCCCCTTCTTATTATGGTTTGTTTGTTTTTCTTCTTCTGCAGAATATTAATTCTTCTATTATCCCTCCATACTTTCCCCTCTGCAAAAACAACTAAAATTGGGTTGAAAATGTTCTTCTTGTCCATTCTGATGACCTCAACACCATGTCCTTTCAGAAAGCATTCCTCAAAAATAAAAAAAATAAAATGTGATTTCCTGCCAATAAATAAATAAATTAATGAAGAAGGCCCATTCTGGTATAGATATTTGAAGACATTCTGTCAGGTGTGAAGTATCAGGATCACACATTAAGTTCCAGTTAAGATAATTTATTTCTCAAGCCTATACATAAAAATCTAGTCAACTACTGGTAATAACATTAAACTGATAACCTGGATAAGAATTAACAGAATTCAAGGAGGGCTGGATTTTGATTGCTGGTAGGAACATAATGACTTTAGGCTGATTCCTTGCTTGACTCTAGCCTCAGGCTCTGCCTCCTTCCTTTCCTATTCATCCACAAATAAGTGTTGCCCAGCCTGAGGTGTTCCAGGGAGGCATTAACTTAATGTGTATTTAGGTGCTTGTTGGTTTGACTTCTTAATGTGAAAAATCTGGATACACAAAGTTTGTGTATCCAGTTTCTGGCTGCTTCTTCTGCCATCAAGATCAAGTGAGTACCCATGATGCTTAGCTTTTATGTACTTTTCTCATCCAAATTACATTAATTCTCAGACATATATATTTACTCACTCATTTAACTGCAAAAGATATATTTATTACGTCATTTTTTCCTTCAAACTAATTATTGCTTGTATGGCACCGACTGCAGTTGTTAATAAAGTGTGAAGGTGCCTTGTAACTTTGCCAAGAGAGTTACAAGAATGATCCACATCTAAATTGCAGAAAATGGTGTTTTCTTATCCACCAATATTGCAGCGATAGTATCTTAAAAATTAATCAAAGTTCTCTGAGTGTCAGAAACATGAATTTAAAATTTTTGTCACTATTAGAGAGAGTTATTGCAGCTCCAGACTTGTAATTAATTTCTCTCCCTTTTCATCAGGGAGCTAGAGTCTTTTGTAATAGTGATAAATGAAATATCTACCTGGCTGACCTTTTATTAGAAGATAGACCAAAATAAAAAAAAAAAGATTTAACAAAAACTCTAGTCATCATAACCAAGATCTTTAAATAAACATGAGAATGGAAGGGAATAGCAAGCCCCCACATTCAAATCCTCTCAATTGGACATGGTCTCAATTTTTAAAAATATTATTGTATGTTTCTAAATGATTTTAGTTGCTTAGAGAAAAGGACTATAACCAGCATTTACTAACATATTACAATGCAATTCCATAAGTAGCTTACTTTGAATACTGCTATTCATATTCTTCAGAAATATGGGCCATTAAATTCAACACACTAAAGCCCTGTCACACTGCACCAATGGATGGAAAGAGGATGTAAAATGGAGAAAAACACTTGCCATCTGTTGGTTAATGCGATGCTTCCGTTTTGTACTCACTGCGTCTGTTTTTCTTCCTCTCTATCCGTCCAGCATCCGTCGATTGACATTTCATCTGCTCAAAAAGTTTTGAGCTGCTCAAAACTTTCTGACCGGAAAATGTATCCAATGCGTCTGTTCTGCATCTGCCAGGCATACGGGGAACATCCGTTCTGCATCCGTCGCCATCAGTTACGCGTCCGCTACATCCGCTAGGCATCCGTTGTGCATCCACGCAACTCGCATCCGCTCCAGCAGAAAGCGGACACAGGGAGGAAGCAGAACAGACGCGGAACGGACACACGTTAGTAGCACGGACGGAGAAAGGATGGAAGCAGATGCAGCTCACATACAAAGCATTTAAAACGGAAAAACGTTCGCAGAGGGGACCTATCTTGGATATTAAGGATGTCTAGAGGATGCCTAGAGGATGCAAAAGGACACATAGGGGAAAACCTATATTGCCTATAAAAAGGGGAAGCAACTCACCTGAATCTCACTTTCAGCCCAGCAGCCCAGCTGTGCAGATCTCTGCAGCCTTCATCTGCCTCTTGCTCTTCCACAGCATCCATTCATGTCCACCATGGATCGTAACACAGTCCTTTTGGTAGCCACCATCCTTCTGCAACAGTGCGAAGCCATCTACAGGCTCTTTCAACTGTTCTACGGGAAGAAAAGGAGGCGGCCAAGAAGCGTCTGGGTCCGAAGAGAAGAGCAGAGTATGGGAAAAGTACTCTGGGATCGGGAGAAGAGCAGAGTATGGACTATACAACAAGCTGATGGTGGAGCTCAGGAATGAAGACCCTCGTGCATTCCAGAACTTCATGAGGATGCCTCCAGCCATGTTTGACAAAGTTGTACAGCGGTTGACACCCAGGTTGACCAAGGAAAACACAACTTCTGGCCCAGCCTGGACCCTGGGCTCAAGGTGGCACTGACTCTGCGCCACCTGGCCTCAGGGACCACCTACAGGAGCATGCAGTACGGCTGGAGGGTGCCATCCAACACCATTAGCATTGTGGTCAGAGAAGTGGTGCAGGCCATCATCGAAGAATACCTGGAGGAGCTCCTCCAGTGCCCCTCCACTGAAGAAGGATGGAAGAAAGTTGCAGAGCAGTGGTATCAGAGGTGGAACTTCCCACACACCGTTGGAGCCATAGATGGCAAGCACGTGGCCTGCAAAGCACCAGCCAAGTCGGGGTACACTTATTTCAACTACAAGGGCTTCTTCAGCATCGTCCTCTTCGCCATGGTCGATGCTGACTACAAGTTCATGTACATTGATACTTCAGGCAACAGCTCATCTTCAGATGCCCAGGTATACAACGCCAGTGACCTCAAGGAGGGGCTGGAACGAAACCTCATCATGGGCTTCCCAGATCCAGACCCCCTGCCCAATGACACACAAGATGTGCCCTACTTCATCGTGGGGGATGACGCCTTCTCCCTCAGAACCTACCTCATGAAGACCTACACCTCCAGATGCCTCACCCGTGAAGAGAGGATCTTCAACTACAGGCTGTCCAGGGCAAGGCGGGTGGTGGAGAACGCCTTTGGCATGCTGGCCAACAGGTTCCAGGTACTTCTCACCACCATGCAGCATTGCCCAGAGACCGTGAGGAGGATCGTGGAAGCTTGCTGCATTCTGCCCAATCTCATGCGCACCCGCTACCCAGTCTTGCAGAACAGGCTCGTGGACCTCCAGCAAGGCAATGGGGACATGGAGCCTGGGGAATGGAGGCAAGGGTGAAACCTGATAGACACTGAGGATGTGCAAGGCCCCAACAGAGCCTCACGTGAAGGGAAGAAGCAGCGCAACCTCCTGAAACACTGGTGCAACTCCCCAGCTGGAGCAGTGGAGTGGCAAAACAGGATGATAGATGATTAATGGATGTTTCCTTGAGCCTGTCTCATCACACTGATGAGATTGGGCCATGTATGTTGGGTGGGCCTACAATGAACAGGGCATTTAATAAAGAGTTGTGTTTATGTTGACATGTGTGGATCAATGATGATATTAGTATTGATAATGAAGGGCCATAGGTGTGGCACCTGGGAGGGTGGACCGTACAGTCCCACTATGCTTGCACTGGAGGTTTATCTATCCCCACAGCTATCTCAACCCATCCCACAGCTATCTTAACCCATCCCAAAGGTATCCCTGCCCATCCCACAGCTATCTTAACCCATCCCACAGATATCTCAACCCATCCCAAAGGTATCCCTGCCCATCCTACAGGTATCTTAACCCATCCCAAAGGTATCCCTGCTCATCCCACAGCTATTACCCATCCCAAAGATATCCCTACCCACCCCACTGCTATCTTAACCCATCCCACAAGCATGCAAAGGCTAAACCATTTCTAAAAGTTTCCACCAAGACTTTATTTAAGAAAATAAATGAAGCAAGTGTGTGAAGCAAAGATAATCTTTATTAATAACAAGCTGTAAAAGAAAAATGACCCAAGTCAAGTGTCCAAATAAAGTCAACAGGTAGCCACTCAGTCTCTGGCACACTTCTCAGTCACTCTGAGGCATGCCCATAGTCTCAAGGGTGAAGGGTCCAGGTGCTGTGGAGGTGGCTGCTGCTGGAGTGCTGGTCTGAAGCACCACTGGGGTGCCTAGCCCTGAAAGGGCAACAGGGGACGATGTGTTGAGGAAGCTCTCAGACAGCTGGCTCAGCCCCGTGATGTTGAGAGCCCCTTTCTCCATGACATGGGGTGTCATCCCCAGTACCGACGACAGATGTACTGAGGCTGGGCTTGTCTGTGGGGTGGAGGAAGGAGCAGTGTAGTGGGGCTGTCTAGTCTGCAGCTGGATGAGGACTGGCGTGGGTGGCATCAGTGGCGTGGGTGGCATCGGTGGCATCAGTGGCGTGGGAGGCATCGGTGGCATCAGTGGAACAGCTGGCAACGGTGGCATTCAATGAGTCTGTGCCTGGACTGGGAAGGGCTGCTGCCTGTGCTGCTGGACCTCCTGGTAGCCATAGCCCTGGTAGGTGAGGGGCTGTGGAAAGCCTTGGAATGGGAGGGACATCACCTGGGGTGGAGGAGCAGACCTGGACTGGGTGGGAGCAGGTTCATCTGGATCTGGAGGGTTGTGAAGCAGATCGGTGATCCGGTCCTTCACCACCTGGTACTGGGGTTCCGCCATGTCCGTGAGGGTCTGGTTGACATAGGTGAGGAAGGGCTTGCGGTTGGAGGATGAGGAGTCAGTGTGGACCAGCTGAGAGATGATATCTATGCTGCTCCTGATGGTGTCTCTTATCTCCAGCAGGACAGTGTGGCTCTGCCCCTCCTGTCTGGCTCTCTGCCTTTCTGTGGAGGTGGAGCTGGGGGTAGATATGGGTAGGACTGTGGTGGAAGTGCCGTCTCCTTTCTCCCACTGCACCAGGGAGTCCTCCAAGCGCTCCGCCACGGTTAGAACAGCTGTCCATGGGTTCTCCGTCGTGGCACACTCCACAGACACCTGCCTGGAGACAGGAGCTGACTCTCAGCCAGAAGAGGACTGGCTCTCAGCAGGCTGGTTGAGAGAGAGGGTTGTGAGAGGGGCTGCTCCTCAGTGGTGGATCTCACCCTCCAGGAAGCTGCACTTGGCCATGACGTAGGTCTCTCTGTCCATCAGCTTGACCGCGGCCTGGCCAGATTTCTTGAGGTGCAGCTTCCCGTACCAGGTGTGCATGTTCTTCCACCAGCTGAGGAGCACCTCCGAAGTGTAGCCCAGGCTCTCCGCCTTCTTTCTCCAAGCAGCCTGCTTCCTTTTGGTTTCCCTGTAGAGCCTGTGTCCCTTCCGCCATAGATACTCATTCTCACTCAGCCACTCCAGCACCTCATCCTCAAGTTCCTTCTAGATGTTGAATTGCCTCCTCTCCCGTTCTCGTGTCTGCCTCTTCCTCCCTTTGGCAGGACCACATGGACCCTAATCAGAGGGGCTTCCAGGTTGTAGGGGCTGCTCCTCCTGCAGCAGCAGCAGGATCATCATCATCATCAGCAGCAGCAGCAGCAGCAGCAGCACCAGCAGGACCAGGATCAGCAGCATCAGAGTAAGTACCAGCAGCACCAGCAGCACCAGAAGCACCAGCAGGACCAGGAGCACCAGCAGGACCAGGAGCACCAGCAGGAGCATGAGCATGAGCACGAGCAGGACCAGCAGGACAAGCAAGACCAGGAGCACGAGCAGGACCAGCAGGACCAGCAAGACCAGGAGCACGAGCAAGACCAGGAGCATGAGCAGGACAAGCAGGACCAGCAGGACCAGCAGGACCAGCAGGATGAGGGGCAGCTGCAGCAGAGTAAGCACCAGCAGAAGCACCACCACCAGAAGCAGCATCAGCAGAGTAAGCACAAGCAGAAGCACCACCACCATAAGCAGCATCATCCCCTCCTCCAGAAGCAGAAGCAGCAGAAGCCCCAGCCCCAGAAGAGCGAGCCCATGCTGCAGAAGCCCCAGCAGAAGCAGAGTGAGGGCCAAGGGGTGGGAGGGTGGCCCTGTCCCTCTTGCCAGGGCTGGCAGCAGATGGCTGAGGCTTCCTCTTCTTCTCCATGGTTGTGGGGTTGCTGGTTGGCAGCAAGGCTGGCAGGCAGGCAGGCAGGAAGGCTGGCAGGAAGGCTGGCAGGCAGGCAGGCACCAAGGCCGGCAGGCAGGCTGGCAGGCAGGCAGGCAGGCTGGCAGGCAGGCAGACAGCAAGGCTGGCAGGGAGGCTGGCAGGGAGGCTTGAAGGCAGACAGGAAGGCAGGCAGACAGCAAGGCGGGCAGGGAGGCTGGCAGGCAGGCTGGCAGGAAGGCAGTCAGCAAGGCTGGCAGGCAGGCATGCAGGCAGGGCAGGCTGTCAAGGCAGTTGATGTGTCTGGAAGCAGGTCTTTCCTCTGAATGGTGACCTGCTTGGGAGCTGCCTCCCTTTATATCCACGGGGCTGATGCAATGAATCCTCCCTGCATGCGCAGTGAATGCTAGGCATCCGCTAGGCTTCCGCTAGGCATCCGCTTCATCCGCTCGGCTTCCGCTGTGCATCCACTTCATCCGCTCAGCGTCCGCTCTGCATCTGCTCTTTCCGTTCCACGTCCACTTTGCTGCGGCCCCCTGGAAGCGTTGCGGATGTGCCATCCACTCCCATCCGCTTCCATCCGCTAGGCTTCCGTGGAGCATCCGCTTTCCATCCGCCCTGCATCCTCCCCCCATCCGTTCCTTTCCGTGTTATCCGCTCTGGTTATGCAAATTTTTGCCCCTTTTAAGAGCGGATAACAACGGATGGAACATTTTTCTCGTCTGCTGTGTCCTTTTTACAAACATTTTGCATCCGTCGGCCAGTGTGACAGGGCCTTAAGTTCCAAGAAGGCAAGGGCAGAGTAAATCTTCCTTTGGTTAAGTTCAATGCAGTGCAGTGGTGGTATTCGACTGGTTCTGGCCAGTACTGGAGAACCGGTGGCGGCGATGAGCAGTGGAGACCAAACTGGTTCTCTCTGCTGCTCTGTTTGGCCCACCCGCCAACCTAGCCTCCCATGCTCACTTTTATGGCCAGAATTTTAAGCACAGCTGCTTTGCGCACTGCAGAATAGAGCCGCGTGGCAGCTGCTGCAGCGACCGGCATCGAGCAGGCTTGCAGGAGGCAAGTTAGAATGCCTCTGTGCCTGCGCAAAGTGCACATTTGGCATGCGCGTGCATGCAAAGTGTGTGCACATGTGCAAAGCATGTCCACCAAGCCATGCCTACCGAACTGGTAGCAACTTTATTTGAATACCACCACTGATTCAGTGATTATATTTTTGGCAACAATTTGGAAGCTGTTTTCCTCCTGTGGGAAGTACACCCCAAAAGATCAGTGCCAGAAACTTCATAGCAGCAGAAACCTCAGAAAATAGTGCCAAGATACTTAAGCCATCCCTTCCCCTTTAAGAAAACCAAGAAGCACCAGCTGAAAGGAAAACTGAGAGCAGCCCTGCTAATGGCTGTTACAAAAGTTACAGAGCTTACAACAGAATCACTTAAGTAGAGCCATTAAAATAAGGGGAAGCAGGCTAAAAATAAACTCCCCAAGGTAAACTGAAACTCCTTTTTCCTGCCCTTGACAGGACTAAACAAGGACAGGAAAAACAAAAGACCTGGGACCAAGATTAACCCAGAAAAACAGGAAAACAAAACTAATCAGAAACACATCAAAACCCATCAAGCTGCAGGACCTTCAAAGGGGAATTAAGCATAAAAAGCCCAGAATCACACTCTTGCTTGCAAGTCAGGAACGCTGGAACTGTGTCACTTTCTGTTTCTTTCCTTCCTGCATTAAAATAATTCCACTTTCTGGCAGCTGGTTTCTGCATCCATTTCTTCTCAGTGTCTTTGGTATGTCCCAATTGGGAACAAACTAGGGAAATTTCTTCTAACACTCCACCATCAATATCATTATCTAGTCTATAACTTCAGGATTTTCTGGAGATTTCTTATTCAAATAGTAACCAAGTCTGACTCTGTTTAGCTCATTTGAGATTAGTCAAAGTTCTGTCTTGGTTCTGTCATCTGCAGAGTAGACTTATTGAATCAGCTTAGGGGATTGTATAGTTCAAAACATGTGCAGCACAGATTTTAAGATTAATGAAATTAAAGCAAATCATATATAGACATGCTAGTACTGAACAGGAAAAAGGGGGAATTTAAGATGAAATCAAGAGAACAATTGACTGCAGAGAGATTTAGATTTCAATGGCTCTCATATGCACAATTAAGAGAAAGATTTAATATAGATGAAATAATACCAGGAATAGAAAGATAAAATGGAATATGAAAATGAATTATGTAGAAATTATGAATATACAATTGCTAAAATCACCTTTTAAATTAATTTTAACAGGGTTTAATCACCTTTGTCTCCTTTTAAATTCTAGGTTTTTAATTTTTATATACCGCTTTTGTATTTTAACATTTTGTTGAATACCACCCAGAATCTCTCTCTGAGGGAGATGGATAGTTTAAAAATGTGAAAAATAAACAGATAAATAAAATGTATAAATTTCTGCTGAAATTTGAAATTGAGGAAGAGCAAGTTAAAGAATGTATGGTAAAATAGATCAAAAATATTTGGTTATAATATTGAAATGGCTCAATGGGAAAGAATGTGGTTAAAAGGTTAACACAGGGGTCCCCAAACTTGACAACTTTAAGACTTGTGGACTTCAACTCATAGCTATGCTGGCTGAGGAATTCTGGGAGTTGAAGTCCACAAGTCTTACAGTTGCCAAGTTTGGGGACCCCTGTGTTAACTCCAGATGAATTATCCAAGAGATATAAATAGCACAACGGCAAGAGCACTCAGACTTATGTACTGCCCCACAGTGCTTTACAGCTCTCTCTGAGTGGTTTACAGAGTCATTTTATTGCTCCAAATAATCGGAGTCCTCATTTTACCAACCTTGGAATAATGAAAGGCTGTGTCAACTATGAGGCAATCAGGATCGTACTCCTGTTAGTGAGCATAGAGTCAGCCAGAAACACTGCATTCCAACCACTGTGCCACCAGGACTTCTATATTATAAAGACACATCTACTGTTGAGTTCATGAAGAATGAGACTTGAGACCAGCGTAACTTCGGCTCTTTTATTTAGTTCTTAAATTCTGTTTGAGCCAGGAGCCACGGCAGCCTTTTTTTATAGAAAGGCTGCTTGCGGCTTGCGGCCAATGACGGCTCCTTGATTCTCCCGCCACTGAGGTGGCCAATCATAGGCTAGCTATTATTGGCCAATCAGCGTTGAGTAAACACCAATCAGCTTCCAGTGTTTGTGGGCCAATAGGAATAGAGTATTTGAAGTATGTTAATATGTAACATCTACTCACTGTTGTAAATGTGAAAAACATGAAGGAACATTTGATTACATGTGGTAGACTGGTAAAGAAGTGAAAAAATGCATAGGGTGATGCAGATAGTTTTAAAAATTCACATTCTGATGAAACTAGAACTTTTCTTATTAGGACTTATAAACAGTCAGCTAGAAAAGGCTAGTGGGCAATTGGTTTTCTGCATGGTAATTGCAGCAATGAAATTATATGCACAAAAATAGGAGACTACAGAAACACCAATAATGTAGGAATTAATGGTGAAGATGGCTGAGTTTGCAAAGATGACTAAATTGACTTGTTTTGATTAAGGAAGGAATTACAGCTACTTTCATAAAAGACTGTATACTCTTTGTAGATTTTTTTTTCTTTGCTGAAATTGGATAAAAATTGAACTGTTGATTGGGGATTTATTGATTTAAAAGGTTTGTTTATGGAAAGAAGGGAACTGTGATATGGAGGATGAAAATGGTAATTGTTACGTTTGTCACAGCTATTTTGTCACAAAACTATTGGAGGATGAAAATGGTAATTGTTACGTTTGTCACAGCTGCAAAGAAAATTGGTTGTTGCTTCTTTGGATAATATTTTCTGGGGATTTTTTGTTAGTCTTCACATTGTCTTTTAGACTTTTATCATCACTTTTTCTTTTTTCTTTCTGTAATTTGTAAAACCATTGTAAAATCCTCTTTCAATAAAAAATATTTAAGATAAGTAAAAAACTGTGGATAGTCCTCAATTTACAGTGGGGGGGAGAATCAGAATTTCTGCCATAAATCATTGCAGTCATAAGTCAAGTCAAACTCAATTTTATTCTTCTGACCCACACCCTTTTCCAACAAATCAAACACCATCCAAAAAGAACAGAAACCTTGTAATGCTTTTACAAAATAATTAGCTGTGATAAGCACAAGCCTTGCCAAACTGTGTGAGACTTGCCAAAAGATAACAGACAAGAAATAATTTGCAAAATAAGAATCTTCAAATGCAAACTCAGGATACTGGAATGTCCACGAAGCTGGAGTTTCAAAATGTCTTTGCCTTCTGCAAAAAACGTTTGGTTCATAGCTGGCTTTTATTTTCCTGAAGGAGGGGCCATTACCTTGAAGCCTTACTCCCGAGTTGCCCATGCTGTTGTAACTGCTCTTTCCTATGAGCAATCCTGTGTGCATGTGCACTTGGCACAGGCTCTTCAGGAACCTCCTCATCACTGCTGCCAGCCCCCACAATCTCTAAAGGCAGTAATCCACTCCATATTGGTCCTGGCCCCTCATCTGAGTCCTCGCTCTTCTCAGCCGTCTGCACCTGCTGCTGGCTAACCACAATATTTATGGCTATTTTTACCACAGTTGATGGAATCAACAAGTAGTTGTTAATTGAATCACATGGTCATTCAGGAAACCATGTGGTCATTAAGCCAATCCAGCTTTCCAAATGGGTCTTTTTTTTCCTGGCAATTGGCAAAAAAAGATCACGAATTATGATCATATGACTGCAGGATGCTGTAACCAGTCATAATGCAAACCCGGATATTAAGCACCCAAACTGCAATCATGTAAAGATTGGGGGTGGTATGATGGTCATAAGTGTGTCTACGGATCATCATAACTTTGACCCATTATTAAACAAATGGCTGTAAGTTAAGTATTTCTTGTAAAGTAAAATAGTGATGCAATTTTATCCCATTGGAGTCAGATGCCAATATGATGCATTCATTTATTTATTAAATATATTTGCCACCCATTTTACCATGGTCCTATTCTGGCATGGATAAGTTTTAGTGCTGTTCAATTCAGCAACACTTCGGAATAACATCTCTTGTAAAATAACAAACATTGCAATGTAATTTAAACAGTGGTGGGATTCAAATTTATTTACCACTGGTTCTGTGGGTGTGGTTGGTGGGTGCACTTTGCGTGCATGCAGAGGGTTTGCTACTGATCTTCTCCTGCAATCCTGCACTCTCCCTTCAACAGCTGATGTGCGGCAATCTGCTGTGCTGTGCAAAGCAGCTGAGCTTCAAAACCAGGAAATAAAAGTCAGTATAAAACCGGGGCAGGCGGGCGGGCCCAGCACCTGATCCTTGAAGTGAACCAGTTTGCTCACAGATGATCCTCGGAGCTACCGGTTCAGTTGAACCAGGCCAAACTGGTAGAATACCATCAGTGAATTTACATAGAAATATTGCGCTATGTGTTTTTTGAGATGTGCATATCTTTGATATGCATACATTTTGTTTTATTGAATATGATTGTATTTCTGCCTTCTTTCCTTTTGGACAAAGCTTTTCATATCAACAAATGGCAGTGAGGGCAAATGTGGAGGGTTTCCAAAATCCATAATATGCTGCATCCTTCCAGTGCATTCCCCTTCTTTCCAATAGAAGATCTATGTGCACAGAACATTGCTCACATTTCACTGAAATAAAAGAAGTTCAGGTACTCCTTGACTTGCAACCATTCTTTTAGTGACTATTCAAGGTTTACAGTGGCACTGAAAAAAAGCGACTTATGACTGTTTTTCCATACTTATGACTGTTGCCGCATCACTGTAGTCATGTGTTCAAAATTCAGATGCTTGACAATTGGTGTGTATTTATGATGATTGCAGTGTCCCAGGATCATGTGATCATCTTTTGCGATCTTCTGACCAGTGGAAAGTCTGTAGAATGGGGGCAAAACTCACTTAACAAATTCAACAGAAATTTTGGGGTCAATTGTAGTCATAAGTGGAAGACTGCCTGTAGTTAAAGAAAGAAAAGAATAATCAATGCAAGATTTGTTAAGAGTCCAAGTGAAAATAACCAGAAGCCTTATTCACAACTTCTGCACTCAACAAGCCTTACTCACACCAAAATCCTCAACCAGTTCAGCTATGTTTGGGGAAGAACATGGATCTCTGTATTCTCATAAAAATACTGTATATATGGAATGAAGATTAACAAGAATAAGTTTGTCGATTTTGGTTTTGAAATATATTCAGTGACATAATTTTGAACTTTGAGTTCAGAAAAGATTTTAAATGAATGGAATCATGTCAATCTATGTCTAATGAAGGTCCAACTTTTTCCTCCAGTTTTGTTCAAATTATTCAGTTATATCCTACCCGATCTTATAACAGTGTCACTCCATAAAGAATATAGATAATAATTCCAAAATGCTTCTAATTGGAGACATCTCTTCCTGCAGCTCTTTCCACAGTGAGCTCCCCTCTCCTCTGTCAGAGACCAGCTGAGAAAATTGGTTTGGCTGACAAAGAAGTCTTCATTTTGCTGTAAAGCCCTTTTTTTTTTGCTCCATAATTCTGACTGACATTTAAAACAATCAGCTAAGTTTTGCCAGGTTCCCACTGAACAGCTGAGATCTGGATGAGGGGAGAATATGTTTGCCAGTTCTGCTTTGTACATTAGCAGCATCAATTGCTGGCAAGTGAGGGTGCCTTAATTAAGACCCTCAAACTAGATCAAAGGTAGGTAGGTAGTTAGGAAGCTAGATAGAAAAATATGAGAGAGAGAAAGAGGGGGGAGAGGGAAGGAGGGAGAGAGAGAGAGAGAGGGGGAGGGAGGAAGGGAGATTTACTGTATGAAAGGGAGAGATTTGTAGAAAGAAGGGTGGATGCTCCCAGATCTGATCTGAGTCCATTTGTTTTGACAATTCCAGGTAGAAATTAATTGCAAATTATGAAATTATGGAGAATGCTTTCCATGCTTCCCTATTGACTTGTTTTCTAAATGAGAGCAACAATAAACAACATTACAAAACTGAAATAAGCCTAATTATCTTTCAAGCAATGGCTGGATGGGGAGGATACCTTATAGAAACAGCCTACAGCAGTGCAATTGCTTTATGAGTTGAGTAGGGGTGGCTGCTACCAGTTCACACCTGTTCGGGCGAACTGGTTTGAACAACGATCGGTTGGCCCCGTCCAACCACCCCTGCCCTAGTCTGTCCTATATTTTCATGTTTTGCAGCTCAGCTAAGGCATGGCACAGCAGATTGCCACACCTCAGCTGTTTTACTCACTGACGCTGCAGTAGAAGGTAAGTTTTAGAGATGTAAATTGGTGGTTTTCAAATGCTGTGTGCGCAAAGCACACACTCACCAAAACGGTGTTAAACCTGTAGAATCCCACCACTGGAGTTCTTACACTGTGCAGAGAGAAAGAAGAGTGACCAGGAAATTTGGAAGAGATAAGACAATTTCTCCTCCTGTCTTGTGCATAGAATTCAATGAGTAGAAGGACCAGTCCATTTGGTGAAAGGGAACTTCACTGTGTATTGCAAAACAGAATGACATTCAACTGTATTGTTTGTTTTAACACACCCAAGAGGGGTGTCAAACTCACGTAGTCATGGGGGTGTCGTGACATATCAGGATTTTTTCCCCCTTTGATAAACCAGGCGTGGGCATGGCCAGCACATGACGCATCCGGCCTGCAGGCTGAGAGTTTGACAGCCCTGGTGTAGACACATCTAATTTGCTGGAGCTTTTAATTTCAATCTTTTACAGAGCAACCTTTCTGACATAGGTAATCCTTGGGTAGTAACTGCCCTGTTTAGCCATGGTTTGCAGTTACAATAGTGATGAAAAAGTAACTTTGTGATTAATCTTTGCATTTATGAGCTTCCTTGCTATGATTTCACTTAGAAACCACTTTGCTTAATGCGTCAAAGAGGATTCTAGTTTTTTTTTTTAAATGTTAGTTGTTCCCATTTGTTTGCATGGTGCCCTGTTGGGGAAGGAGATAGAAAGAAGAAACTTAGGATGGGATGGGAGATTTTAGGGAGGGGAGAGGGAGGGGTGAGAGTGAGATAGAGGGGGGAGGGAGAGAGAGGAACAAGAAGAGATTTTATACTAGCTATTGTTATGCTCATTATTACCATGAGTCTTTTTGTATGTGGTTTTGAGGGAGATGGTGTTTACCTTGCAAATAACTTCCATAAAGCTTAACAAATGTCTCATTTAGCAGCATAATTTTTGGGCTCAATTATGGTCATTCGTCAAGGACTACCTACATTTAGCCTTTATCATGCATATTGTTTGTGATCATTGTGATATATTTTATTTTTTATATATACTACCAAGATCATAGATATGGCTGCTGATCATAATCATCAATATCTGGATAGACCAATATCTGGTCTACCTAGAAGAGCAGTTCTCAAAAATCTTGATTTAGGATCCCTTTACATTCTTAAAAATGATTGAGAACCTCAAAGACCTTTGATTTATGTGGATTATATTTTTCAATGTTTAATTAAATATTAATTTAATATTAGAAATTAAAATGAAGGCATTTCAAAATATTTATTTATTTAACTTTATGGACCCCTGAAATTGTCTTGGAGATTCTGAGAGAAATGTCTAAGGAGATTCTCATTCATCCAGGTTATGGTTGTCCCAAAGATGCTTTTTCCCAATCTTCCCAACTCAAGAGGCAACTGGCTTTTCTGGTTTTTTTTTGAAGACATTTCACCTCTCATCCAAGAAACTTCTTCAGCTATAGCTGGGTGGTGGAGAATGGCAGGATTTATATTCCTTGCAGACAGCTGGTCATTTGCATTTTTTCTGAGAGTCATTGAGGCCACTTAGAGGTTCATCTGTGTCATTAAGATCACCTGAGTAGTGCAAACAGGTGTGAAGCCTTGTTGGAACTGCTGAAAGGACTGTACCGTAGACTGGAAATAGATGATGTTATATCCCTCCACCTCTGTTTTCATAGTAATATGACCCCTCTTTCAAACCAGTGGTCCTCTCTGTCCAAAATGTAGACTTTGCTGTCTTCAAAAGAATGGCCTTTGTCTTTTAGATGCAGATGGACTGCTGATTCCAAGGGATCCTCAGACCACATTTTGAGAATTGCTAATCTACAAGAATCAAAGAAACTCAAACTTTGGGTGACAAATATGTGGATGATGATGATGATGATGATAATAATAATAATAATAATAATAATAATAATAACAACAATAATAATAACAAAATTGTCCTGTAATGGGGAGGAAAATCCCTTGAAATATCTCATCATTTAATACCAAATGGAGTCTAACACCTGGCTTTTAATTTCATTAAATCCAGCAGTTTTATGTAGCCACCAGTGGGACTTTTCAGTCAAGCTTGAAATTGGAGGCAGGATATGGCAGTATGGCACTGGAGAGTTGTGCTATGATTAAGTAGTATTTGGGAGGAAGATATTAAATTTGGACAATTTTGCTGGATGAAGAATGCCATCAAAAGTTAATAACCAGAAGTAATTCAGTGCAGAATGTACCAAATCCTGATTCCAGCTGTGGATGCATCTGTGTGTTTATGGAACCCTATAATGATTTTTTAAACTTTCTCGTAGAGGTGAGGATGTGATGATGGAGAAAACTTCTTCTTCTTCTTCTTCTTCTTCTTCTTCTTCTTCTTCTTCTTCT
>BLBF01000003.1:4878344-4899964 GCA_015471245.1 Laticauda colubrina
AAAAAAAAAATCCAAGTCTCAATTTGACATCACTTAAACGCCGCTCAACCCAGGTTCAGTCAAAAGAAAAATAAAGTCACAGATTTCTTCTTTGTTCAGGATGTCCTTTCAAGTCTTAATCAATTTATAATGCAAAAGAATTTCTCACCCAACCAATACACGCTCATTTAAATCCCTTTCTTTCCGGAGTTGTCCCGACTTCAGCAGCTTTAGAGGCTGCCTTTCTGCTTCCAGCAAAAGGGCTTCTCCCGGATCAAACCAGAGATTTTGCGATGTCTCTGGGATCCTGGGACTGTGCCCTTCACAATCCCCGTCTCTACGGGATGGTTTAGGTCCGTTAGAACCGACCAGAGGCAAAAATATCAGCTGAGATCTCAGAGCCCCGAGATCGCAGCTGTAACACCGAGACGTAGCTCCGCCTTCTCCCACCAGCAGTTTTTCATTCAGTTGTTGTTTTCAGAGAAGTCCCAGGTAGTATAATCTCTGCCGGGCCCTTTTGACCAGGGCTGCAATGTAAGCACCCCCGGTCAGGTCCTCTTTTATGATAACACCCAGAAACTTAAAACTGGCTTCTTGGTCTCCTCTGTGTTTATTGATAAGCCAGGGCTGGATGTATGATCTGTTCCTTCTATAGTCCACTATAAGCTCCTTAGTCTTATTGGTGTTGAGGACCAAGTTAAAGCAACCCATCCACCTCATCTTGGTAGGCAGACTCATTTCCCCCCTCCAGAGATGAGCCCCACCACTGTTGTATCATCTGCAAATTTAGTAATAGTATTACTACTGTGAGTGGGAATGCAGTCGTTCTTCCTTCTTTTCCTCTTCCTCTTCTTCTTCCTCTTCCTCTTCCTCTTCCCCTTCCTTCTCCCTCTCCCTCTCCCTCTCCCTCTCCTCCTCCTCCTTCTCCTCCTCCTCTTCAAGAGTGGCTCATGATGTCATTGCATTTATGTAGCAACACAGTGGTCAAGATAAGAGTATCTTCTTTCTTTGCACAATCATTTTTCAGATATTTGCAGTTTCCTGGCTCTCCACACAGCCATTTGAGGAAATTTTTCCCTTGGGCATTTTTAATAACTGCCAGAAGAAAGTCCTTCCTTTGAGAAATGAATGGAGAATTTCTCCTTTCCCTTTGAGATCTTACCCATCCAATTTCTCTGCCAAAAGAATTTTGAAAGACTGTTTTTGTCCAGTGTAGTTGCTGTGTAGGGGAAAAATTGTATCAGTGGAGACTCTATAAGGGCAAGGCAATGGATTAAATGAAATTGCATTTTATGCTGGCCAGCTAGGTCTCTTGACCTTTTAAATTACCATTGTAAGAATATCTGTAAGTAGCAGGGGTGGTAAAGAATCACTCCACTTATTGAAAATTGTGGTCTTAATCACATGGATCCAGTAGTTGAATGGAACAGGTTGGAACCAAAATCATCTAGGTTAAAACAAGTAGTATTAGTGACCTTGCCCTCTTCTTCTTTCCTTGGGTGGAAAATTTGGAACACATGGATGGAACGATTGTCATTACAATTTGCAGTGAAGAAGGTGGACTCTGACCTCTTCTCAATAATTAGAAGTTTGATTGATCCTCAGAAGTTCTAAAGAAGTGGATCAACACACAAGAAGTGACTTTAATGTACTGGACATTTTTCTTAAAGGAAGCCAGGTAGAGCAATAAATTAACACCAAGAATTTTACCCCACCCTTTGTATTAAGCAATTCATTTTATTATAAATAATATCCCTCATTTTCAGAATGTATGTTTAATGCATCCATATCAATTTTATAGTGCCTCCCTAAAAATATGGCCTACCCTGAAAGTAAGTCTTAGCTTGATTTTTATACAGGTACCTAATATAAGCCCTATCTCCAAAATAAGCCTTAATTAAGACCCCACTCACTCTAGGGTGCACAGCTAAAAATTAAGCTAGGGTGGGGATGGGGGGATGGCAAAGCTGACCTACTACCTACCTTCAGGCAGCTGCAGCCAGACCTCGCACACCCTGACACCTGTCTTGCTGACCCATTTCTTCTGCAGCTGACAAAGCTTTCCTGAAGGCCTCTAAGAGCTGATAACAGAGCTCCAGATCAATCCGGAGCTCTGTTATTGGCTGAAGAGGCCTTCAGGAAATCCTTACCAGCTGCAGAAGAAGTTCCTGAAGGCCTCTGAAAATGAAAAGAAGGCTGAGGGCAAGGTTGCCAGATCGCAGCTTGGCTCTGCGGCCAAAGTCAAGTCAAAATATGGCCAAATTCGGCCAAATTATTTTATCTCACGGCCAAATTTTCTGGCCAAATTTTTTAATGCAATATAACATGAGGATATATTGTTTTTTGAACTGTTTTTAAATAATCAAATCATAAAAAAATAGTCTTTGTTCGACAACGTGACGTGACATCATAGGAATTTCTGCATTTCTTTACTCGCATCCAGGCTAGGAAGCTCATTTCAAATAATTGTAGCTAGTAAGTAGTAGGCCTCAGATATAATCCCAAGCATCCCAGACAATTTTTGGGTGGTTATAGTAAAGTCCTAGGAAACCCTAAAAACTGCTAATGCAGCCAGACTAGGTTAAATGGATTTTATATCTCAAGTTATGCAACAGTATCTGAAGTTCTTACCTGGCTTCCTAAGTAGGAAGATTCCTGAAATGCATTTTCATTTCTGTTGAGACCAAGGCTGCTCCTGCACTATTTTCATCCCTGAAATTCTTTAGTCTTTCAATTAACTCTGGTGACCTAGACTTCATTTCAACCAGGGCCAGCAGAAGCCAAGTATCTGGTTAGCAACAGGGTAGGAAATGCCAGTGAATAACAGGATTGCAGACTAAACTGGGAAGTCAGAGAAATATCTTGGAAATAGGTAATGGCAAATCAATTTTGTATCACTGCCAAAAAAAGTCAATAAATCACTAGGAGTTGGGCTTGATTTGAGGAAGTCTTTATCTTTACTTACACATTATTGTCACAGCAGAAAATGTCCTTGTGCTGATAGAATGACAGGATGACATATTTCTTGTTACTTTATAAACCCTCCTTAATGTTCTTCTTTATGCTTTCCATAAATGCTCTTAATATTTCATTTGTGTTTCTAATTGCAACAAAACATTGACAAACATTTGAAGGCCACAATCAGTGCTTCTCAATGTCTCTTGTCCCAATGCTTATTTTGTGGTTGTATTTCACCCACATCTACTAACATTTTTTTCTATTAGATAAAGGTTCCCCTCGCATATACGTGCTAGTCATTTCCGGCTCTAGTGCTCATCTCCGTTACAAAGCCAAAGAGCCATTGCTGTCTAAAGATGCTTCCATGATCATGTGGTCAGCATGACAAAACGCCAAAGGCACACAGATTGCTGTTACCTTCCCATCAAAGTGGTCCCTATTTTTCTACTTCATTTTTACATGCTTTTGAACTGCTAGGTTGGCAGAAGCTGGGACAAGTAACGGGCGTTCACTCTATTACAGGGTGCTAGAGATTTGGACCACCAAACTGCTGACCTTTCTGACTGACAAATTCAGTGTCTTAGTCACTGAGCCATCATGTCCTATTTTTTCTATTATCTTTGGTTAAAGTTATACACTGAACATTATTTGATGAAGGCAAATACAGGTTGATTTGTACTTGCTAATCATTTTTAGATGCAAGTGAAGAAAACATCCATTAGCACTTGATGTTGATTTTAAAATATTTGCTTCCCATTTCCCCTATCAAATTGATATGCTTATTTTTTCTTATTCATATCCATTTCATGTATTCATAACTATGTTTATACTTATACCTGTTATCTTATAATTGCTTGACAAAATAAAATAAATGAAATAAACATATTAAAAATAGGAGGCAAGTCCACACAATGAGCATTGACACTACTATAGTATATATTAAAAGAAAACAGTTATGTGGAGAGCTTGTTATTTTACATAGAGATACATTTGTGCAGGAGGGCAGTGAAAAGCAAGGTGCAGGCTACCAAAAAGAAAAGTAACTGATATATCTACAGCAAAAATAGTCATGATCATGCAATTGTTAGGGCTGTGTATTGTGAATAACAAAAATTGTGTTACACAATCATTTTTAAATCCCAAAGGAAATACGGAAGGGAGACAGCTAAATATAAAACAACATTGGAACTAAATGATTCGAGAAATAAATAGCTGTTCGTGATTTTATTTGTCATATTAAGAGTTTTCATATATAAAGTTTAGGAGGTTGGAAATGGGAACCAAATTTATGTATAGGTATTTCCTTATCACCAAGAAATGGTGCAGATATTGAATGATGTGCTGGACCTAATAAGACAGAAGTGGATAGCAGTGGCATCTGGGGAGGGACAAAGAAGCCAAGATGAAAATCACAAGAGCATAATAATTGAACCTCCACTGCTTTGAAAGTGCATTTAAATGGAAGCATGTACAAAAGAAATGGGACCGAGGCTGCCTTGTTGTGACTGACATCTTGCTTTTTAATTCTTCTCCCTGCAGATTCTGTTGGAAGAAATATCCAGTTCCAGTTCCAAGCCAGGAATAAAATGGAGGCTGATTGGAAAGAAAGATTCTGTTTATTGGTGAACAGAACCAATACACATACAGTGTGCAGTTCTGGGACAGCTGACAAAAAAGGAGTTGAGATTGGGTGGTTTTTATACTTACTGGGTCCCTATGGGGTCATGTAGGGGTCATGGCTATAGGCAAAAAGGGAAATGCAAATTCTAGTTTGTCTGAGTTAATCTTGTCAACCTTTGGCTTGTTGCCTTTTTAATATTCCTCCAAATATTTCATTCTCTAAGAGGGTGCGTGGGTACTGACTTTCTACAATTCCTCTGAAAAATTTTATTACAAAGAAAAGAGTAATATTCTGAACAGTAAATCTTCAGACTGGTGAGCAGATAAACTTAGAACAACAGGGCCAAGCTGGCTGCGGAATTCCCAGTGTTCAATGTTCCTAAGCCCAGGGGATGGAGAGCCGCAGAAGAAATGATAAATGCCAACTTAAATTACTGGTTGGAAATATCACCCAGGCACCTACAATTGGCAGTGCATAAAATACTCAGCACCATCTGCAGATTCTTCTTCAGCTGGATGCTATATTAAAAAAATAAAAGGCAACAAGCTAAAAGCCAAGTTCCTAATTTATGAGATTGCCTATACGGCATCACATTCCAATTTGGAAATAGGAAGAGGCCATCTTACAGCTTAGTGCAGTGCTTCCCCCAAGTTTCTCTGAGTTTTAGAACAGGGTCTGACTTCATTGCAAGTGGTTCAGGTGGCTGGAATTAATTAAGACCCTCCTAGAATTGAACCTTGCTAAATTCCTCTGAAGAAGGAAGCAGAAAAGGGAATGATAAGAATGAAGGGAATGTTTTTTTTTTTTTTTTGCAATGTGCTTTGCACACATGATGCAAATAAACAACAGGCTGTTAACTGCACAATTATCAGGGATGGGATTCAGCTGGTTCAGGCTGGTTCAGGTAAATCGGATGTTAAATTTACATCTGGTTTGCCAAACCCAGGGGTGGGATTCTACCAGTTCACACCTATTCAGTAGAACCGGTTGTTAAAGGCCCTGTCACATTGGCCGAGGGATGCAAAACGTTTGTAAAAAGGACACAGCGGACCAGAAAATGTTCCATCCGTTGTTATCCGCTCTCAAAAGTGCCCTGAATTTGCATAAGCACAGTGGACAACAACAGAAAGGAACGGACGAGGGGAGGATGTAGAGGGGATGGAAAGTGGATGCTCCATGGGAGCCTAGCGGATGGAAGCAGATGGGAGTGGATGGCACATCTGCAGGGCTTCCAGGGGAGCACAGCGAAGTGGACGTGCAGCGGAAAGAGCAGATGCAGAGAGGATGCCTAGCAGATGAAGTGGATGCAGAGCGGAAGCTGAGCGGAGGCCTAGTGGAAGCCTAGCGGAAGCCTAGTGGATGCCTAGCGTTCACTGCGCATGCGGGGAGGATGCATTGCGTCAGCCCCGCGGATATAAAGGGAAGCAGCTCCCAAGCAGGTCACCATTCAGAGGAAAGACCTGCTTCCAGACAAAGTTTTCCAGCCAGCCAGCCAGCTAGCCAGCCAGCCAGCCAGCAACCCAACAACCATGGGGAAGAAACAGAAGCCTCTGCCATCTGCTGCCAGCCCTGGCAAGAAGGACAGGGCCACCCTCCCACCCCCTGGCCCTGACTCTGCTTCTGCTGGGGCTTCTTTTGCCTGGGCTCACTCTTCTGGTTCTGGGGCCTTTGCTGCTTCTGGAGGTGGTGCTTCTGCTGATGCTGCTTCTGGTGGTGGTGCTTCTGCTGGTGATTACTCTGCTGGCACTGCTCCTGGTGATGGTGCTCCTGCTGGTGATTACTCTGCTGGCACTGCTCCTGGTGCTGGTGCTTCTGCTGGTGCTTACTCTGCTGGCACTGCTCCTGGTGCTGGGGATTCTGCTGGTGCTTACTCTGCTGGCGCTGCTCCTGGTGCTGGTGCTTCTGCTGGTGCTTACTCTGCTGGCGCTGCGCCTGGTCCTGCTGGTCCTGCTGGTGCTCCTGGTGCTCCTGGTGCTCCTGGTGCTCCTGGTCCTGCTGGTCCTGCTGGTGCTCCTGGTGCTGGTGCTGGTGCTGGTGCTGCTGGTCCTGCTGGCCCTGCTGGTCCTGCTTTTGCTCCAACTGTTGTTGTTGCTGCTGCTGCTGGTGGTGGTTGTGTGGAGGAGCAGCCCCTACAACCTCAAAGCCCCTCTAATGAGGGCCCATATGGCCCTGCCAGAGGGAGGAAGAGGCACACGCATGAACGGGAGAGGAGGCAATACACCATAGAAGAGGAACATGAGGAGGAGGTGCTGGAGTGGCTGAGGGAGAATGAATATCTTTGGCGGAAGGCTCTATCGAGAGGAAAGAGGAAGCAGGCTGCATGGAGAGAGAAGGTGGAGTGCCTGGGCTACACTTCGGAGGTGCTCCTTGGCTGGTGGAAGCACATGCACACCTGGTACAGGAAGCTGCACCTCAAGAAATCTGGCCAGGCCGCGGTCAAGCTGACGGACAGAGAGACCTACGTGATGGCCAAGTGCAGCTTCTTGGAGGGTGAGATCCACCACCAAAGAGCAGCCCCTCTCACAACCCTCTCTCTCAGGCAGCCTGCTGAGAGCCAGTCCTCTTCTGGCAAAGAGTCAGCTCCTGTGTCCAGGCAGGTATCTGTGGAGCGTGCCACAACGGAGACCCCCCGACAGAGGTACTACCAGTGGCAGAGCACGTGGAGGACCCCTTGACGCAGTGGGAGAAAGGAGATGGCACTTCCACCACAGCCCAACCCTCATCCACCCCCAGCTCTACCTCCAAAGAAAGGCAGAGAGGCAGACCGGAGGGGCAGAGCCACACTGTCCTGCTGGAGATCAGGGATACCATCAGGAGCAGCATAGATCTCCTCTCCCAGCTGGCACACACAAACGTTCCATCCTCCAACCGCAAGCCCTTCCTCACCTACGTCAACCAGACCCTCATGAAAATGTTGGAAACACAGTACCAGGTGGTGAAGGACAGGATCACCGATCTTCTTCACAACCCTCCAGACCCAGCTGAACCTGCTCCCACCCAGTCCAGGCCTGCTCCTCCACCCCAGGTGATGTCACAGCCCTTCCAAGGCTTTCCACAGACCCTCACCTACCAAGGCTACAGCTACCAGGAGGTCCAGCAGCACAGGCAGCCCTTCCCAGTCCAGGCACAGGTACATCGGATGCCACCCACGCCACTGATGCAACCCACACCACAGATGCCCCCCCGCCACTGATGCCACCGATGCCTCACCTCGCTCAGCTGCAGACCAAACATCCCCACTACACTGCTCCTTCCTCCATCCCACAGACAAGCCCAGCCTCAGAACATCTGTCATCGGTTTTGGGGCTGACACCCCATGTCATGGAGAAAGTGGATCTCAACATCATGGGACTGAGCCAGCTGTCTGAGAGCTTCCTCCACACACCATCCCCTGTTGTCCTCTTGGGGCCAGGCACCCCAATGGTGCCTCAGACCAGCACTCCAGCAGCAGCCACCTCCACAGCACCTGGACCCTTCACCCCTGAGACTGGGCACACCTTAGAGTGACCAAGAAGACTGCCAGAGACTAGGTGGCTACCTGCTGACTTTATTTTTGCTTTAGACCCTTGACTTGGGTCATTTTGCTTCACACACTTGCTTCATTTATTTTTGTAAATAAAGTCTTGGTGGAAACTTTTAGAAATGGTTTAAACCTTTGCATGCTTGTGGGATGGGTAAGGATAGCAGTGGGATGGGCAGGGATACCATTGGGATGGGTTAAGATAGCTGTGGGATAGATAAACCTCCAGTGCAAGCATAGTGGGACTGTATGGTCCACCCTCCCAGCTGCCACACCTTTGGCCCTTCATTATCAATAACAATGTAAGCATTGGGAGAAGGCGGAGCTTCGTCTCGGTGCTACAGCTGAGATCTCGGGGCTCTGAGATCTCAGCTGATATTTTCACCCCTGGTCGGTCCTAACGGACCTAAACCATCCCATAGAGACGGGGATTGTGAAGGGCACAGTCCCAGGATCCCAGAGATATCGCAAATCTCTGGTTTGATCCGGGAGAAGCCCTTTTGCTGGCGGTGGAAAAGGCAGCCTCCAAAGCTGCTGAAGTCAGGACAGCTCCGAAAAGAAAGTGGCTGGAGCGAGGGTGTGTCGGCTGGGTGAGAAACTTCTTTTGTATTGCAAATTGGCTGAGACCTGAAAGGATATCCTGAACAAAGAAGAAACCTGTGGCTTTATTTTTGTCTGACTGGAATCTGGTTGAGCGGCGTTTTTTAAGTGATGTCAAATTGAGGCTTGGATTCTTTCCTTACTATTTTTTTTTCTCTTTTCTGAGGACTTTAATGTGACTTTGTAGGTAACCAGATTGAATTTTTTCTTATATATATTTTTATGCTTCTTTTGATTTTTTAATTTTCTTTAGGATAGAGGCCCCCTTTGTTTCTTCTGAGTTTTGTATACATTACTCTTTTTTCTGGCTGAGGGGGGGAAAAGTATTAAGAGACCTTGCAACACTGCCAACTAGAGGCTTGAAAGTACTTTATTTGAATTGGGGAGAAATGTATAAACACTCCTTCTCAAGGACATTTTAATGTGATAAGATGGAGGGAGAGCACAGAAAAATATTATTACAGGTGTTTTCCTGGACTCTTATCAATATTTCAACACTTGAGGCTTGGCTTTGAAGCTGCTGGAGAAGAGAGTCATAATAAGAGCCTTGGATAAATAAATAAAGTGCAGTGTGCAGTCCATATATATAACTTAAAAAAACAAATATATATATATATATATATATATATATATATATACTTGTGAAACCTCTACTCACCAGCCTTTTTGTATATTTCAATTTTAGTAATATTTTTATTTTTGCTTTTTATTTGATCCTTTTTCTTCTTTGGTTTTTGGGGCCTTTTTATTATTGGATTTTTCCATTTTGGATCATAATTGACTACTCTATCAGATGGATTGAAGGTCAAAAAGAATTTGAAGTTTTTTGAAGCATTAAAATGAAAAAAAAAGTGAGAAAAAGAAGAAAGTGTTAAATGAAATAGACTGTGTGTATTTGGATTGCTTGGTGACTTTGGGACTTTTGGAAATTCTTATTTGAATGATTAAAATGATTAAAATCATTTGGGTCGTTTAAATTTTTTCTTTTTTTTACAATGGCATTACTTATGGATGAACTGAAAATGGAATTTATAAAATATAATCAAGAGAAACAAGAAGGGAAGGATTCTTTTGGCTCTATTTTTCATTTTTTAGAAATGGCAATTTCTACATATGAGAAACTACAAGAACAAGAAGATTGGGATGAAGAAGAAACCATCCTTAATGAACAAGCAACTTTATTTGGGGAAGAAAGGGGAAAGAGGAGAAAGAGAATGGAGAATTTAAGACTTAAAAAAACAACCAAAAAAGGGAAAAACAAGGTGAAAAGTGGACACAATATCAGAAAGCAACAGAAAAGAGGAATACACAAGAGGGTGGAGATTAAGAGACAAGGGGGTAAAAAGGGTAGAGGGGAGAAACAAGGGAGGAAAGAAGGTAAGAGAAGCTACAAAGGTTTGAAACTAGATGTAAAGAAACAGATTTTATTTAGAGATAATGGGTAAACATATAACTGAAAAAGAGATTCTGCAAAGGTACATAAGATTGTGTTGTTGTATCTGTATTTGAAATAATGTTAGAAAATTGGAATAATATATGATTATAAAATGGGACAAAGTATTTAATGTAACTTAGCGATTTTTTTTTAAATAAAATAAATGAAATTAAATATGAGAGAATTGAATTAAAGAAAGTAACTAAGCAAAATCTATAAGTGTTCCCATAGAAGTATGATATTTATTTAGAAAGGATTGTGTAAAATGTTTAAGACTTAAATGAATATTAATTTTAATGATATCATTTCAATTGCTATGGATTGTTGTTTTAATTATATTATATATCAAAAAAAAACTTTTTTCTTTCTGTTTTAAAATATTGAGTTTATTTTTAGAATGTATTACGCAGAATCCGAATGAAAATTATGTGTTATGTTAAGCTTTAAAATTAGGGGAAGGATAAGTATGACAAGGCATTATACTCCAATCAGTCATTACAGAAGAAATTTTGTGTTAATGAGAAAAAATAATAGACAGCTGAAACAGGACAGACAAAAGATATAAGTATAATGATTTAAATTGAGATGAAATAAATATAGTAGAATTAAGAGAGTGAAAAGAGGGGAGAAGCTATATAGAAAATGTAAAATAGTAAATAAGAAATGGAATTGCTATATAAAAGTAAGCATGAACTTGAATTTATGTCTGTACAAAAAGATGTAACTCGGGATCAAACTGCCGTCCAAAAAGATATTTTATGTTTTCTATGTTTTGTGTTTTGTTGGTATATGTTTGTTTGTTAAAAAATTAATAAAAATTTTTTCAAAAAAAAAAACAATGTAAGCATTGATCCACACATTTCAACATAAACACAACTATTTATTAAGTTCAGTGTGATGAGATAGGCTGAAAGAAGCATCCATTAATCATCTATCATCCTTTCTTGCCACTCCACTGCTCCAGCTGGGGAGTTGCACCAGTGTCTCAGGAGGCTGCACTGCTTCTTCCCTTCATGTGAGGCTCTGTTGGGGCTTTGCATACCCAGAGTGTCTATCAGGTTTCGCCTTTGCTTCCATTCCCCAGGCTCCATGTCCCCATTGCCTTGTTGATGGTCCATGAGCCTGTTCTGCAAGACTGGGTAGCGGGTGCGCATGAGATTGTGCAGGATGCAGCAAGCTTCCACAATCCTCCTCATGGTCTCTGGGCGATGCTGCATGGTGGTGAGAAATACCTGGAACCTGTTGGCCAGGATGCCAAAGGTGTTCTCCACCACCCGCCTTGCCCTGGACAGCCTGTAGTTGAAGATCCTCTCTTCATGGGTGAGGCATCTGGAGGTGTAGGGCTTCATGAGGTAGGTTCTGAGGGAGAAGGCGTCATCCCCCACGATGAAGTAGGGCACATCTTGCGTGTCGTTGGGCAGGGGGTCTGGATCTGGGAAGCCCATGATGAGGTTGCATTCCAGCCCCTCCTTGAGGTGACTGGCGTTGTATACCTGGGCATCTGAAGATGAGCCGTTGCCTGAAGCATCGATGTACATGAACTTGTAGTCAGCATCGACCATGGTGAAGAGGATGATGCTGAAGAAGCCCTTGTAGTTGAAATAAGTGGACCCTGAGTTGGCTGGAGCTTTGCAGGCCACGTGCTTCCCATCTATGGCTCCAATGGTGTGGGGGAAGTTCCACTTCTGATACCACTGCTCTGCAACTTTCTTCCATCCTTCTTCAGTGGAGGGGCACTGGAGGAGCTCCTCCAGGTATTCTTCGATGATGGCCTGCACCACTTCTCTGACCACAATGCTGATGGTGTTGTGTGGCACCCTCCACCCATACTGCATGCTCTTGTAGGTGGTCCCGGAGGCCAGGTGGCACAGAGTCAGTGCCACCTTGAGCCCAGGGTCCAGGCTGAGTGGGAGGTTGGTGCTCTGCTTGGTCAACCTGGGTCTCAGCCGCTCCACAAGTTCGTCAAACATGGCTGGCGGCATCCTCATGAAGTTCTGGAATGCACGAGGGTCTTCGTTCTTCAGCTCCACCATCAGCTTGTTATACAGTCCCTACTCTGCTCTTCTCCTGATCCATCTTCATACCCAGACACTTCTTGGCTGCCTCCTTTTCTTCCCGTAGAACAGGTAAAAGAGCCTGTAGATGGCTTCACACTGTTGCAAAATGATGGTGGCTACCAAAAGGAGTGTGTTACGATCCATGGTGGAGATGACTGGATGCTGTGGAAGAGCAAGAGCAAGATGAAGGCTGAAGAGGTCTGCACAGCAGGGTTACTGGACTGAAAGTGAGATCCAGGTGAGTTCCTCCCCCTTTTTATAGGAAATATCATTTTTTCACTTGGTGTCCTTTTGCATCCTCTTGGCATCCTGCAGACATCCTAAATATCCAAGATACGTCCCCTCTGTGAACGGTTTTTCCATTTTAATGCTTTGTATGCGAGCTGCATCCGCTTTCAACCTTTCTCCGTCCATGCTACTAATGCTGTGCATCCATTCCGCGTCCGTTTCGCTTCCTCCCTGTGTCCGTTTTCCGCTGAAGCAGATGCGAGTTGTGCGGATGCGCAGCGGATGCCTAGCGGATATAGCGGATGTGTAACGGATGACGACAGATGTAGAACAGATGTTCCCCGTATGCATTGTGGATGCAGAACGGACGCATTGGATACATTTTCCGCTCAAAAAGTTTTGAGCAGCTCAAAACTTTTTGAGCGGATGGAACCTCAGTCGACAAATGCTGGACGGATAGAGAGTAGAAAAACGGATGCAGTGAGTATAGAACGGAAGCATCGCGTTAACCAACGGATGGCAAGTGTTTCTCTCTGTTTTACATCCTCTTTCCATCCGTTGGTGCAGTGTGACATTGGCTTAACATTCTAAGCAGTTCAGAGAACCGGTTGTTCCAAGAAATTATTGGCCTAATCCTGAAATGAAGGCAGGAAGGAAACATTCTGGTGTTGCTTACAGAAACTGCCTCTCCTTTAACCCTTATTACATTCCTGGCAGGACTAGACTTCCTGTCTCAGGAATGTCTCTGGAGTTTTTTTCCCCTCCTTTGATGGCACTTTGCTTGTGTGGAGTGACCATTCAAAGTTACACCGAAAAAAGTGACTTATGACCATTTTTCACATTTATGACTGTTGCAGCATCCCCACAGTCATGAGATGCCAGGCGAGGAGATGCATGCCTCGATGTGAGTGATATTGAGTTGACCATGTCCAGCCAATAACATGACCACCAAGCCACATTCACCCAGTCACATGACCACCAAGCCAAGCCCACCAACTAAGCCACGCCCACAGAATCGGTTGTTAAAAAATTGAATCCCATCCCTGGCCAAACTGGTAACTGAACTTACTGGTGGGCCCTGCCCACCCTGCTCTGCGCCTCCCAGCAGCCTCCATGCAGCCCATTTTGGATGCAGGTAAATGCAGGGTCCACGTGGAGGCTCTGGAAAGGCAAAAAACAGCCCATTTTGGAAGTCTGGAAATGGGCCTGTTTCTGGCTTCCAGAGGGCCTCCGAAGACTGTGGGAGGCAGTTTTCATCCTTCCAGAGGCCCAAGGGAAGCCTCCGGATTCTGGGAAAGGCAAAAGATGGCCCTCCTGGAAGTTCTGGTAGGTCACACCCAGCATGGCCATACCAGAGAACCCATTGTTGGGATTTTTGAATCCCACCTGACCATCACAACTGCCAAAATCATACCCTAAAAGTGTCTTTTAAAATATACCATGAAGGAAAGAAAGAATTAATGAAATAAGGTAGTGTCTGCAAGCCAAGAAATCCCAAGCCACTGCTGCTAAAATGTCAGCAGCAGAAACTGTCTTTTGCAGTTAAAAGACAGAGATTACTGTGTGGAGACAAAGCAAAATCCCTGGGTATCTCATTGAATGATCTCTCATTCAAGCTTAGAAACTAGTTCAGGTGTTGCCAATATTATCTTTTATTAAGCATTTTTTTAAAAAATCTATTTTCCCTGAGGTAATACATTAGTTTCAACTGTGTTCCAGAGAGTCTCCTTGTATGTTTGATTATTTTTCTTATTACTATTATCAAACATAACATTAGGAGAATTGGATTTTTTTTTTATAATTTAGTCTGGGATCGAAGTCACTGTCTCACATCCCAAGAGAAAGAAAAAGTCCTTAAGCTTTGATAATCTTTTCTTTAACACTGTCACATGGAAGAGATTCACCCGGGGAAGTTATTAAGAGGGGCACTTAGCAGAATACAAATTCATAATACGATGAAATTTCCCCATGGCAAAGGCGTAACAAGTGTCCTTCCTCCAAAGTTGGAAAACATAATTGTAATCCTTTCTCGGATAATAAAGCTCCTTGCATATTTTAAACACTGGAATGAGAAGCAGAAAGGTGGAAAGCCCATCAGAGATTGTACCTTCGATGATGCTAATGATTGTTATTTTCATTTCAGCTAGCAATAACACAAGGGAACAGAAGGGATTGAAGTGGGGAGGAAATAAGGAGAAATTTTATGAATCACAAATTAACTGTAATTAATTATTAATTTCCATTTCAATGATGGCCTTTGATGAGGACTTTGGTCTAGTTTGTGGGTAAGAATAATTGTCTCTGCATAATTGATTATAGTTTTCCTAACTCTTAGCTTCAGGGAAATCCTTCTGGAGCAACTGAACTCACAATCAATGAGAAATTAAGTTTGTTTTAATTACTTGGCTGGCAAAAAAAATGCTGACCATATTTATATGCAGCTAAAAGGCATAGATGTATAAAATTAATCAGTGCTATGGGCCATGTTGACAACACTAGAGTTTCAACTACAGTAAGTGAAGGGAAAAATGATAGAAAATGAAAAATTAGAGAAATAGGAATGAAAAAAAAAGAGCAAAAGTTACTTTTCACTCCTAGGGAAAACACCATAATGTATAAGGAGACATATTCAAATTACAAATTTGTGTTTGACAAGTGTAATTTCTTTGTAGAGGAGGTTGGATGTTGAGAAGTTAGAGTCAGGAAGAACTTGATGCTGTTGAATGACAGTTAAAAGAAATAAAATCTGATAGTCTTGATAATGCATCAGCCTAAGACCTTGGGGCTAAAGTTGTAGGAGATGTGCAGGCGGAACTAGATGGTGGGGTTAAATGTCTCATCAGTTTGGAGTCATTAAACATTTGCAAGGGACCAATGAATTTTGTTGATTATCTAGCACCAATTTATTTATGACCATTAGTTAACTAGATTCTTGTGTAAAGGTAGCAATAATAAACTCTTCATGCTTTGAACTAAGTGAGTGTTCCTGGTCATTTGTGCTTGAAAAATGTTCACTCATTAGAATGATTAGGAGAGTTCCAAGGCAGGGTTGACTTGAGAGCAAAAGAAAAAAGCTGCACAAGGGATAACATTTCGTGAGGACAGAACAAGAATCTAGTTGGTATATTGTCAATATCCATGTCATATTCAGAGAAATAATTTTCAGAGAAAATTATTTTTTTCAGTGGTGATGTAGGTATAGTGGCAAACTTCCTTCTTCTGCTTCTCTTCCTGTTAACTGTGTTTGGGAAGGGAAGAATGTGCACTAAAGTTAAATGCTTTCAGAAGAGATTCTTCAGGAGAACAAAACAAATTTGCGGCAGCTGAGATCCAAAATCTTAATCCATATCTAACTGCACTCTTCATCAGATCCATGGTCCTTGAGTTTCTTGCTTCTCAGGCTTTGGGAAGGAACTGCTCCATTCATTGTACAATTCAAAATGATATAGCTAATGTTCCTATTGTCAAGACTCTGACTAACAAACCCAATCAAATCAGAGCTCCTTCTCAAAGGTCTTCTTTATTGAGTTCATCATATCAGCACAGCTTCAACAATGATCAACAATTCTAAATCTTTCCTGTGGTTTCAGTATAATTAAACTAGGAAATAACCCCATCCCCAATTGTCACAAGTCATGATGGCTAATTGGGTCAATTGATGGGCTCTCCAGGCACTCCTTCCCCAATGTTATCTGTTGCCAGTAGAGATGACTTTGGTTCTCACAAGAAAGCTCTCTGTTGTATCTTGTAAAGCACTCCTTCCAGGGGTGGGATTCAGCCGGTTCAGACCAGTTTGGGTGAACCAGTATTTCCAATGATCAGTTGGCCATGCCCACCTGCTCCTGCCTTTGTCTGTTCTATATTTTCATGGTTTGCAGCTCAGCTGATTTGTGTGGCACGGCGAACTGCTGTGCCTCAGCTGTTTTACTTGCTGGAGCTGCAGTATAAGGTAAGTTTTAGAGCTGAAAATGGGTGGTTTTCAAACACAGCGCATGTATGTGTAAATTGAACCAATTGTTACACCAGTTGAATCCCACCCCTGACTCTTTCCCACCTTCTCTTTCTGTGTGGTAACTGAGGACCAGAAAAATGGTTGCTAACAAGTTTGGTTCAAAATTGACACCTATCTTGTTTCCCCCCCCACACACACAAGACCCCTGTGAGGTGAATTGGGCTTAAACTGCCCCAAAATCATCCAGTCACTTTCATGCCTAACAAAACTAGAACTCACAATATCACAGTTTACTGGCTGACACTTTTATCTCTATACCCCATTCACTACTAGTTCAGTTACACAAAAATATGGTATTAGAATTTGCAATGACATACATACATACATACATTTATGTATTTATGTATTTATGTATTTATGTATTTATGTATTTATGTATTTATGTATTTATTTATTTATTTATTTATCTATCTATCTATTTATTCATTCATTCATTCATTCATTCATTTATTTATTTATCTATTCATTTATTTATCTATTTATCTATTTATCTATTTATCTATTTATCTATTTATCTATTTATCTATTTATCTATTTATCTATCTATTTATCTATTTATTTATTTATTTATTTATTTATTTATTTATTTATTTATTTATTTATTTATTTATTTATTTATTTATTTATTTATTTGGTCATTTAGTCATTTAGTCATTTAGTCATTTATTTAATTTATATTGCCGCCTATTCACCCATGGTGACTCAAAGTGGCTTAAATTATGTAAGACCACATTTAAAATTATTCAGAGTTTGTCAGCATTAATTCAGTGCCAGAAAAATAAACACAGATGGCTGATGCTTCATTTAATATCTTTATAAACATAAGAAGTAGATTTTACAAACTAATTATAGATTTCTCCAACATGGAGCAAATTCAGACAAAAACATGTTGCAAGAAATTCTCAGCAGAGCAGAACAGAGAGAACTTCCACTTTCACTTTAGTTCAGTAGGCAATCAGAGGAGAGAAGCAGTTTAATTTCAATCAGAGGTGGTATTCAACCGGTTCGCACCTATTTAGGAGAACTGGTAGCGGTGATTTGGTGTGGGTTGCAGAACTGGTGGTGACTTCTGGCTAGCCACGCCCCCAAACTGGGTTGCCCAGTCACCCACTTGTCCTGGTTGCTCTCCTAGCTTTCTGTACCACGTGGTGGCCATGGGGCAGCTCGGGTGGATGTGTACATGTGCAGTAGCCCTGGGACATCTGTCTGTCTGCCCACCCTCCCGGAGCACATTTTCTTCCTTCTCCCAGTGGCAGACGCACTTCTTCCAGCCCAGGCCAGCCCAGCCCAGCCAGCAAGCAGGTGGGTGGATGGATATCCTGCGGCTTCTTGACCCCTTTGTTGCCAATGCTTGCATCAGCAGTCTCTCGGCTGGCTTAGCCAGGAGCCACCATTCCCAGGTATCTACTCGCCCATGCTTGGTCGATGCCTTTTAACTTTGCCTGAAGTGGCTGGTCCTGCCCCTCACCCTCCCCTCCCTTGCCTGGCCTGAGAAAGTAAGGGCAATGGCAGGGGATAGTGAAGAGGTCAGATCCCTATCTTCCCCTCTCTCTTCCCCACTTTCTGTGTCTCTGTGTGTGTGCCAGTCGTGAGTGGAGGAGAAGGGTCGCCTGAAGGGACTGGCTGAACAAGGATCACCAGCTGCGCTGGAAGCATCTTATTCATTCCCATTTAACATCACTGGTGCCTCCAGCTCCAGCTGCACAGAAGCAGATGCATGTGTGTGCTTGCCATTCCCACCTAACCACCCCATCTGCATGCAGAGACCCTCCCCCCCAAATGAGGAAGAAGACTGCATTTTTGTTTCAGTCCACCCCCGTTGCTGAATTTCGCCACCACTGCCTCCTTGGTGGCAACCGATCATGGGATCTCTATCTCCTCAAGTGACAGCCTCTGTGTTACTCGCTGAAAGTGGAGGAAAACACACACACACACAGAGCCGGACCAGTGGCAGTCTCAGTAGTAGTCTTGGTAGCAGCAGTGGCAGTGGTTTCACCCCATCCCCAGCTATCAGCCACCTCGAGCTAAGGAAGCTGTTAGGAATATGAGTCACCTAACAGGTATTTGGGTTAGAAATATATAAACCAGGATAGACATTTTAACACTGTCTCTTTAAGGGAATGCAAGAGCATGCAATTGGGTGTGGTTTCTCAAATGGCCATAAGATGGAGCCAGAAACCTGGGTTGTTTAGTCTGAGTCTCAGAAGAAAGTGAATCTCTGTTTCCTTCTGTTGGAGAATATTACCATTCCTCATAATTGACTGGTCTTCTGCATTAGACATAAGTCTGATATCTGAACTGTACTGAACTGTTTTTGACACTGGACTTTGTTATTAAATTATCCCTGGATTGAAATACTGTCTGGTTTACCCGTGAATGACTTTGGATTGCTTGTTTGGACTTTGCTTAAACCTTTCTGGAGGTAAAACCTACATTTATTGTACAGTGTATCTGTGTGCTGTGTGTGTATTAAGCAAACACTTCTCTCAAATACGTCTCCCAGAATGCGCTCATTCTCCTAACAGGGAATTACCTCAACACTGGTTATGGGCCCAGGCCATACCAGGCTCAGATAACTGAGAGTTAGTGTGAATACACAGTACTGTATACAGACAGCTGTTTACTGTTTAATTGTTGGTTACTGTCCTGGTAAAGATGGCACAAGACACTTCAACAAGTCTATCGCTGATAACCCAGTTGGATGGAACAAACTATGTTTCCTGGTCTATGAAGTGCAGTCTACTTCTGCATAGAGAAGGTTTATGAAATGTAGTTCAAGACCCACTGGATGTAAATGCTTGGGATCCAAATAATGAGGATGATGCCAAGAAGCTTGCTGACTTTAAACAGAACAATGAATGAGCTTTTTGTATAATTGGACTAACACTGAGTGACCAGCAGCTAGTCAATATTCATGGAGAAGAGTCTGCTGCTAGGTGTTGGGAGAATTTGAAGAGGATTTATGTTTGTGACAGTGTAGGTGCACACATACATCTTACACATAAACTGTTTAGAACTCGTCTTCTGAAAGGTGGAGACATGTTAGCTCATTTGAACTTCATGAAAAGAACCCTGGATTGAAAAACTGACTGATTTACCTGTGAATGACTTTGGATTGCTTGTTTGGACTTTACTTAAACCTTTCTGGAGGTAAAACCTACATTTACTGTACAGTGTGTCTGTGTGCTGTGATTGTATTAAGTAAACACTTCTCTCAAATACATCTCCTGTATGCGCTCATTTTCCTAATGGGGAATTACCTCAACAGAAGCTGGCTGCATCGGGGGAGTCAACCAGCTGAGCACTCAAAACAAGGTGCCTCGGACTGCCCGCAGTTCTCCTTCCTCCTCTTCCCCATCCTCTTTCAGGGGCTTCGCACCCACCACTCTGCTTGCTCTGTGCATAGGTCTGGCTAGCTTCCTCTTTCCTACACTGCCTTCCCCTCAACGATTCCATTCAGTGCTCACCCCCTCTCAGCCCTCCACCCCCACACACACACCTACTCAATCCCCCACCCCACCTCAGGTCATGAAAGAGATGAGCGAAGAAAAAGGAGGTGGGATTGATGCTGCAGAAGACACCACAAGCAAAGGCAGAAAAGTCCTGGGAAGAATGGAAAGAGCTTTTGTGCGCTATCTCTTCTCAGCCCTACTGCCCGCAAATCCCCCCTCCTCACTTCTTTTCCTTCTCCCAGCCCTGCCAGTGTAGTCTACAAATGCCCCCCCACCTTCCACTTCATGCTGCAAAGCTCGACAGCCCCCCAAACGTTGCAGTGCTCCACCCCGCAGCATATTGCAAAGCTCAACCTCAACCTTATTTCCTCCCCACTTCAATCCTTTCAGTTCCCTTGTGTTATTGCTAGCTGAAATGAAAATAGCAATCTTTTGCTATTCCTACTATACAGACTTAATACATATTGCCTAATTGTAGGGCTAGCTCTGTGAGCAGGAGGTCTCCTCTGATCTACCTGTACCTGACCACGGACTTAAAACAGTAGCTCTCTAACAGCACCCCCACTCTCCAAATTGTCTCATTGCCTTTCTGGATGGAATTGAACAGGCAAGCTAATCAGTTCCTATGAGAAGAACTCTGACAACTAATGGGTTGCCATAGAAACCCAGCCCCAATCAATACTTCTCAATTGGTTGGGTCAGCTGACAGAAAATGCCTGCCCTGATCGTACAGTCTGAAGGATGAAGTGCTACCCTAGGCTGCACAAGAAATCTCCATGGATCTTTCTCTAATGAAACATCCTACAGTTTTTACAAAACAGAAAAAATTTTAATGCTTCCAAGGCTGCTTATGCTTAATGCTTCCAAGGCTACCTCTTGGGAGGCATTCTGATATCGTTAGAATCAATTACATTTAGTGCATTCTAGGAGGTCTCGATCAGTAAGTTCTTTAAAGAAGCAGGCCAATTACTGGATGGAGCTAAGAAATGTATTTGCTCTTTCTAGCATCGGAGTGAAACACACATTGATTTCTGAAATGATGAAAAGCAAAGAATAAGCAGAAGGGCCTCAGGAGATCCAGGAATCTACTTTGCAAAATCAGATATTTAGAACTGCCTTTTCTGAGTTATTTCCTGGAATTTTAGCCACGTTTCAAACTTGCTGACAAACATCCAGAAAGGATGAAAAAATAGGCAGTTCTGGAGGGGTGGCACTTCAGAGTAGATCATGTTGAGGGAGTCATTTAATGCATTTAGTGACTGTTCAAATTTACAATGGCACTGAAAAAAGGGACATGACTGTTTTCTTACACTTATGACCATTGCATAATCATGGTCATGTGGCAAAATTCAGACACTTGGTAACTGGCTTGTATTTATGATGATTGTAGAGTCCTGGGGTCATGTGATCACCTTTGGTAACCTTCTGACAAGCAAAGTCAATGGGGAAGCCAGATGCACTTAACAACTAATTTAAGAACCGCAGTGATTCACTTAACAACCACAGGAAGTAAGGTTGTAAAATGGGGCAAAAGTTACTTAACAACTGTCTCACTTAGCAATGGAAATTTGGGCTCAATTGGGGTAGAAAGTCAAGGACGAACTGTATCTGGATAATCCCCAATGAAAATATGGTGGACCTGCCCAGAGGTCAAGAAATATTGGAATATAATTTGATTGTGGCTAGAATTAACAAAACAGAAAATTGAACCCAAACCAGAGCTATTTCTATTAGACATAATAACAGAAAAATATAATA
>BLBF01000003.1:4900064-4919518 GCA_015471245.1 Laticauda colubrina
ATATATATATATATATATATATATATATATATATATATATATACACATACATTATGCCACATATCTTAATAGCTGCTAGGAATTCCAATGCACAATTTTGGAAGCAGGAAAATGTACCATCAGAGGATGTTGTTGTAAAAAAAATTTAGACCGTGCAGAGATGGACAGACTAACAATGATATTAAGAGACAAAGAAGAGTTGATATATTATAAAGTTTGGGATACCTGGTATGAATTGTTTAAGAATAAAAAGAAATCAAAACGGCAATTAGGTAAAGAATAAGAAACTATATAAATACTTATATCGATATTTATATCTAAGTATATTTATATATTAAGTTGAAATTGTATAATGAAAGAAATGTGTGTATAGAAAGATAATAAGGAAATGTAAAAGATGTCTTGACATTGATATAATGATGTATAAAGTTTTATTTTATGATTTTAAATTTTGAAAACTAAATAAAATATAAAGGCCCTGTCACTCTGCCCAACGGATGCAAAACATTAGTAAAAAGGACACAACGGACGAGAAAAATGTTCCATCCGTTGTTATCCGCTCTCAAAAGGGGCAAAAATTTGCATAACCAGAGCGGATAACATGGAAAGGAACGGATGTGGGGAGGACGCAGAGCAGATGGAAAGCGGATGCGGAACGGAAGCCTGGCAGATGGAAGTGGATGGGAGTGGATGGCACATCTGCTAGGCTTCCGGGGGGGGGGGGCGCAGCAAAGCGGATGGGGAATGGAAAGAGCGGATGCAGAGCGGACGCCGAGTGGATGAAGCGGATGCACAGCAGATGAAGCGGATGCAGAGCAGAAGCCTAGCGGATGCACAGCGGAAACCTAATGGATGCCGAGCATTAATTGTGCATGCGGGGGGGATGCATTGCGTAAGCCCCACGGATATAAAGGGAAGCAGCTCGGAAGCAGGTCACCATTCGGAGGAAAGACCTGCTGCCGGACGCATTGACTACCTTGCCTGCCCTGCCTGCAAGCCTTGTTGCCAGCCTTCCTGCCAGCCTCCCTGCCAGCCTTGCTGTCTGCATGCCTGCCAGCCTTGCTGCCAGCCTGCCTTCCAGCCTCCCTGCCAGCCAGTCTGCCTGCTAGCCTTGGTGCCTGCCTGCCTGCCAGCCTTGGTGCCTGCCTGCCTGCCAGGCTTCCTGCCAGGCTTCCTGCCAGCCTGCCTGCCAGCCTGCCTGCCAGCCTGCCTGCCAGCCTTGGTGCCTGCCTGCCTGCCAGGCTTCCTGCCAGCCAGCAACCCCACAACCATGGGGAAGAAGAGAAAGCAGCAACATGCCGCCATCCCTGGCAAGAGGGACAGGGCCACTCCCCCGCCCCCTGTCCCTGACTCTGCTTCTGCTGGGGCTTCTGCTGCTTCTGCTTCTGGAGGAGCTGATGATGCTGCTTCTGGCGGTGGTGCTTCTGCTCGTGCTTACTCTGCTGAGGCTGCTCCTGGTGGTGGTGCTTCTGCTCATGGTTACTCTGCTGAAGCTGCTTCTGGTGGTGGTGCTTCTGCTGGTGCGTACCCTGCTGAAGCTGCTCCTCGTCCTGCTGATCCTGCTGGTCCTGCTCGTACTCCTGGACTTGCTCGTCCTGCTCATGCTCCTGGTCTTGCTCGTCCTACTCGTGCTCCTGGTCCTGCTCATGTTCCTGATCTTGCTGGCGCTGCTGGTGCTTACTCTGCTGCTGCTGATCCTGGTCCTGCTGGTCCTGCTGGTCCTGCTGGTCCTGCTGCTGCTGCTGCTGATGATGATGATGATGATCCTGCTGGTGCTGCTGCTGCTGCTGCTGCTGATGATGATGATCCTGCTGGTGATGATGATGATGATCCTGATGGTGCTGCTGCTGCTGGTGGTGTGGAGGAACAGCCCCTACTACCTGGGAGACCCTCTGATGAGGGCCCATCTGGTCCTGCCAAAGGGAGGAAGAGGTGTATGCGGGGACAGGAGAGGAGGCAATACTCCATTGAGGAGGAACACAAGCATGATGTGCTGGAGTGGCTGAGAGAGAATGACTATCTGTGGCGGAAGGGACACCGTCTCTACAGGGACACCAAGCGGAAGCATGCTGCTTGGAGAGAGAAGGCGGAGAGTCTGGGCTACACTTCAGAGGTGCTCTTCAGCTGGTGGAAGCACATGCACACCTGGTACGGGAAGCTGCACCTGAAGAAATCTGGCCAGGCCACGGTTAAGCTGACGGACAGAGAGACCTACGTCACGGCCAGGTGCAGCTTCCTGGAGGGTGAGATCCGCCACCGAGGAGCACCAGCAGCCCCTCTCACTACCCTCTCTCTCCGGCAGCTTGCTGAGAGACAGTCCTCTTCCGGCTGAGAGTCAGCTCCTGTCTCCAGGAAGGTTTCTGTGGAGCATGCCATGGCGAAGAACCCACGGACAGGTGTTTTAAATGTGGTGAAGCGCATGGAGGACTCCCTGGTGCGGTGGAAGAAAGGAGACAGCACGTCCACCACAACCCTACCCACATCCACACCCAGCTCCACTTCCAAAGAAAGGCAGAGAGCCAGACCGGAGGGGCAGAGCCACACTGTCCTGCTGGAGATCAGGAACACCATCCGGAGCAGCATAGATCTCCTCTCTCAGCTGGTCCACACCTACTCCTCATCCTCCAACCGCAAGCCCTTCCTCACCTATGTCAACCAGATCCTCACGGACTTGGCAGAACCCCAGTGTCAGGTGGTGAAGGACTAGATCACCGATCTGCTTCACAACCCTCCAGACCCAGAGGCACCTGCTCCCACCCAGTCCAGGTCTGCTCCTCCACCCCAGGTGATGTCCCTACCATTCCAAGGCTTTCCACAGCCCCTCACCTACCATGGCTACGGCTACCAGGAGGTCCAGCAGCACAGGCAGCAGCCCTTCCCAGTCCAGGGACAGAGTCATCGGACGACACTGTTGCCACCGGTTCCACTGATGCCACCGATGCCACCCACGACAACAATGCCACCCATGACACTGATGCCACCCACGCCACCGATGCCACCAATGCCAGTCCTCACCCAGCTGCAGACCAGACAGCCCCACTACACTGCTCCTTCCTCCACCCCACAGCCAAGCCCGGCCTCATTACATCTGTCCTCGGTACTAGGGCTGACACCACATGGCATGGAGGAAGGAGCTCTCAACATCATGGGTCTGAGACAGCTGTCCAAGAGCTTCCTCAACACATCGTCACCTGTTGTCCTCTCGGGGCCAGGCACCCCAATGGTGCTTCAGACAAGCACTCCATGCACCAGCCACCTCCACAGCACCTGGACCCTTCACCCCTGAGACTGGGCACACCTCCGAGTGACCAAGAGGAGTACCAGAGACTGGCTGGCTGGCTACCTGTGGACTTTATTTGGACACTTGACTTGGGTCATTTTTCTTTTACAGCTTGTTGTTAATAAAGTCTATCTTTGATTCACACACTTGCTTCATTTCTTTTTTTCAATAAAGTCTTGTTGGAAACTTTTAGAAATGGTTTAAGCCTTTGCATGCTTGTGGGATGGGTTAAGATAGCAGTGGGGTGGGCAGGGATACCTTTGGAATGGGTAATAGCTGTGGGATAAATAAAACTCCAGTGCAAGCATAGTTGGATTGTATGGTCCACCCTCCCAGGTGCCACACCTATGGCCCTTTATTATTAATAATAATGTAATAATCATTAGGGATAACATTGTTTACCCTAACTGGTTTAGGTAAAATAATAACTATGAATCATAGTTTTGTATGTTAAAGTGTCTGCAACTTTAACTGTGGGATAGTAATTAAGGGAGTGGTTGTGAAAGCACTTTAAAAGAAGCAAGACTACAGCTTGCTCTCTCTCTGGCTTTGATGATCCCTGATTACTGCTTGGAATCAAGACTGCATTGCTCGAACGGGAGAGAGAACAAAGGACTAATTTGTAAGTGAACTGACATAGGATATTCTACATGGACTTTGCTAACTGAATATCCCTGAATGGACTGACTAAATGATACATGACTATTGGACTGTTATTTTGACTATGCTATGAACTTATAATGGAATAAACTATATTCTTGATAGCACAAGCGTATCTGTTATTTTTACTGTATGTTAATAAACATACAAGCTTAGCTCACTCATTTATCTGTGTGCCTATCTGACTAACGCTGCACATTCTGTTTAGCTTGTCTCCCTAACCCTGGTTGGGAACCCAGGCTTAAAACACACATGTCAACATAAACACAACTCTTTATTAAATGCCCTGTTCATTGTAGGTCCACCCAACATACATGGCCCAATCTCATCAGTGTGATGAGACAGGCTGAATGAAGCATCCATTAAACATCTATCATCCTGTCTTGCCACTCCACTGCTCTAGCTGGGGAGTTGCACCAGTGTTTCAGGAGGTTGCGCTGCTTCTTCCCTTCACGTGAGGCTCTGTTGGGGCCTTGCACATCCTCAGTGCCTATCAGGTTTTGCCCTTGCCTCCATTCCCCAGGCTTCATGTCCCCATTGTCTTGTTGGAGGTCCACGAGCCTGTTCTGCAAGACTGGGTAGCGGGTGCGCATGAGATTGTGCAGGATGCAGCAAGCTTCCATGATCCTCCTCATGGTCTGTGGGCAATGCTGCTTGGTGGTGAGAAGTACCTGGAACCTGTTGGCCAGGATGCCAAAGGCATTCTCCACCACCCGCCTTGCCCTGGACAGCCTGTAGTTGAAGATCCTCTCTTCACGGGTGAGGCATCTGGAGGTGTAGGGCTTCATGAGGTAGGTTCTGAGGGAGAAGGCATCATCCCCCACGATGAAGTAGGGCACACCTTGCGTGTTGTTGGGCAGGGGGTCTGGATCTGGGAAGCCCACGATGAGGTTGCGTTCCAGCCCCTCCTTGAGGTCACTGGTATTGTATACCTGGGCATCTGAAGTTGAGCCGTTGCCTGAAGCATCAATATACATGAATTTGTAGTCAGCATCGACCATGGGGAAGAGGATGATGCTGAAGAAGCCCTTGTAGTTGAAATAAGTGGACCCCGACTTGGCTGGAGCTTTGCAGGCCACGTGCTTGCCATCAATGACTCCAACGGTGTGGGGGAAGTTCCACCTCTGATACCACTGCTCTGCAACTTTCTTCCATCCTTCTTCAGTGGTGGGGCACTTGAGGAGCTCCTCCATGTATTCTTCGATGATGGCCTGCACCACTTCTCTGACCACAATGCTGATGGTGTTGGGTGGCACCCTCCAGCCGTACTGCATGCTCCTGTAGGTGGTCCCTGAGGCCAGGTGGCACAGAGTGAGTGCCACCTTGAGCCCAGGGTCCAGGCTGGGCCGGAAGTTGGTGTTTTCCTTGGTCAACCTGGGTGTCAGCCGCTGCACAACTTCATCAAACATGGCTGGAGGCATCCTTATGAAGTTCTGGAATGCACGAGTGTCTTCGTTCCTGAGCTCCACCATCAGCTTGTTGTACAGTCTGTACTCTGGTCTTCTCCCGATCCATCTTCGTACCCAGACGCTTCTTGGCCGCCTCTTTTTTTTCCCATAGTAGAGTTCACAGAGCCTGTAGATGGCTTCGCACTGTTGCAGAACGATGGTGGCTGCCAAAAGGACTTTGTTACGATCCACGGTGGACATGACTGGATGCTGTGGAAGAGGAAGAGTCAGATGAAGACTGCAGAGGTCTGCACAGCTTGGCTGCTGGTCTGTAAGTGAGATCCAGGTGAGTTGCTCCCCCTTTTTATAGGCAGTATAGGTTTTCCACTATGTGTCCCTTTGCATCCTCTAGGCATCCTCTAGACATCCTTAATATCTGAGATAGGTCCCCTCTGCGAACGTTTTTCCCATTTTAAATGCTTTCTTTGTGAGCTGCATTCGCTTTCATCCTTTCTCCATCCGTTCTGCATCCGTTCCACGTCCGTTCCACTTCCTCCCTGCATCTGTTTACCGCTGGAGCAGATCGAGTTGTGCGGATGTGTAGCGGATGCCTAGCGGATATAGCGGATGCATAACAGATGCAGAACTGATGCCTAGCGGATGCCTAGCAGATGAAGAACAGACGAATTGGATACATTTTCCACGCAAAAGTTTTGAGCAGCTCAGAACCCTCTGAGCGGATGAAACGTCAATAGATGGATGCTGGACGGATAGAGAGGAAGCAAAATGGAGGCAGTGAGTACAGAACGGAAGCATCGCGTTAAGCAACGGATGGCAAGTGTTTTTCTCCATTTTACATCCTATTTCCATCCATTGGTGCAGTGTGACAGGGGCTTAATAATTGAAAAAAATATATCCCAAACCTTTGCTGTGTTTCGAAATCTAGCCTAACAGAGAGAAGTTGAAGCTATTCTCCATAACTTGCTAACTTTCTGTGTGCAAGTTTCATAGCTGAATATTCAAAAAATTGCAATTTTCCCTGGATCACATTCTTCCAGTTTGCTTCAGTGTTGCATTCTTTCTTTCTTTCTTTATGTTATTTTATTTGTCAATCACTTACAAGATACAGGGATAAGAATAAACATAGTTTTGAATACATGAGAAAGATACTTATAAGAAAAATAAAAGAAACAATAGGACAGGGACGGTAGGCACAATTGGTGCACTTATGCACACCCCCTACAGGCCTCTTAGGAATGGGGTAAGGTCAATAGTAGACAGTCTAAGGTTAAAGTTTTTGGGGTCTGGGGAAGAAACCACAGAGTCAGCTAGAGTATTCCAAATATTGACCACTCTGTTGCTGAAGTCGTATTTTCTATAGTCAAGTTTGGTGCGGTGAATCTTGAGTTTGTATCTATTGTGTGCTCTTGTATTGTTATGATTGAAGCTGAAGTATTCATTTGCAGGCAGGACATTATAATGTTTGATTTTATGTGCTATATTTAGATCGGACCGGAAGCGGTGTAGTTTTAGGTTTCTAGGTCTAAAATTTTGAGTCTGGTGGCATAAGGTATTCTGCAATGAGTAGACGAGCGGAAAACTCTTCTTGTTAAATATTTCTGGACTTTTTCAATTGTGTTAATATCAGATACATGATATGGGTTCCAGACTGATGAGCTGTATTCAAGTATAGGTCTAGCAAATGTTTTGTATGCTCGAGTTAGTAGTGTGATATTACCAGAGAAGAATCTACGTAGGATTAGATGAACAACTCTTCATGCCTTTTTGGCTATGTAGTTACAGTGGGCACTAGCATTTAGATTATTAGAGATGAGTACTCCAAGGTCCTTGACAAAGTTTAGAACCTCAACAAGGTCTTGACTATTTAGCTTGTATTTTATTTTCTGATTTTTTTTTGCCAATATATAAGATAGAGAATTTATTTGTTGAGATTTGAAGATGCCATTTGATTGACCATTCTGATACATAGTCAAAGTCTTTTTGAAGAGTAGTAGTATTGTCTGTAGTGTTGAATAGCTTTACATCATCAGCGAAGAGAACACAGTTGCTCTTGATATGATTACAGAGGTCATTTATGTAGAGTATGAAGAGAGTTGGTCCTAAAACACTGCCTTGGGGGTCACTACTGTTGACAGGTACAGAATTTGATTGGACGCTCCCAATTTTAACCATTTGTTGTCTGTTTGACAGGAATGCTTCTATCCAGTTATGCAGGTGTCCAGAGATACCATAAGAGTTTAGTTTTAGGAGTAGTTTGTCATGTACCACTGAATCAAATGCTTTACAGAAGTCTATGAGGATTGCGTCTATTGCTTTGCCCTGATCGAGTTGTGTAATCCATATGTTTTTGCAGTGTAAGAGTTGCAGATTACAGGATATTTTTTTTCTGGAACCAAATTGTTTATTAGAGAGTAGGTTATTTGACTCTAAGTGGAGGATAATGGATTGGTGAATAATTGATTCCATGACTTTACAGGTGACGCAGCATAAAGAGATTGGTCTGTAATTTTCAACTAGGCTGGGGTCTCCCTTTTTGAAGATGGGGATGACTGTGACTTGTGACCATAGGTTAGGCAAGGAGCTGGTCCTGAAAGATTTTTCAAAGATTATGCTTAGAGGTTCAGCTATGGCAGTGGATAGCTTTTTTAAGAAGTAGGCACATATTCCATCTGGTCCAATAGATAGGGATGGTTTAGATTGCGCAGTGCTTTTTCAACAATGTCTTCGGTAAAATCAATATGTATTAGATCATTGTAGATGTCTATGGTTTGACTAGGAAGTACTGGGCTTGATCCATTGCTGTTTACAAATACTGAGCCAAAGAATGTGTTAAAGAGGTTTGCTTTGATGGTGTTGTTGTTGCAGTCTTTGCCCTTAGGTCCTTTCAGGGGTGGAATGAACCTTGAGTCTTTTAGTTTGTTGTTTACAAAATTGTAGAAAGTACAGGTGGAATTTGTGTGTAGAAGGTTTTCCTCTTGTTTAATGTGATAATTAGTGCATTCAATTTTTATCTGGTGGCATAGATTTTTGTATCGGCTTTTGAAGCTGGCAACATGACCAGATTTGTTTTTTCGTCAAAGTGATCTCTTTTTGGATTGAAGGTTCCTTATTGTTTTAGGCAATCTGTTTTTCCTGGTTTTGGGAGTTATTATTGGTACATATAGTTTGATGGCTCTTTTGATTTCTAGTAAGAATATGTTGTAATGGTCTTCAACAGTATTGCATCCAGTGAATAGAAATTGCCAGTCAAGGGAAGAGAGATCATTGATTATAAGATTATAGTTGCCTTTTTTGAAGTTATAATTGGGGATTTTGTCATTGTGATTATTTCTATGTGGACATATGTTGAGACAAAAGTCAATCATGTTGTGGTCACTGTTGGAAAAGGGTTCTTTCATTTGTATTCCATAAATTGAATTCAAACTATTGCAGAAGATGAGATCAAGGCAGTTGTTAAGCCTAGTAATATTGGTTACTAGTTGTTCCAGTCCCAGATTTTTTACAGCATTGTAGAAGGTTGCACGTGTGGGTTCAGTTGTACATTCGTTAAGAGTTCAGTTAATATGAGGTAGATTGAAGTCACCAAGAAAGATAAAACTGTGTGGGCAGGATGCTACCCATGTTAGTAATGAATTTAGCTTGTTTACATGTTTGATGTCATGATCAGGGGCTCTGTAACACAGCAAGAACCAAAATGTGATATTTAAGGTCAGTTCACAGATGATGGTCTCAGGAAGAACAAGCTTCTGGGTAACTTGGATGTTTTTTAGATGTAGGGATTTTTTTATAGAAGATAGCAACACCACCTCCTCTACAGATTTCATGATCAGAGTGGTAAACATGATAGTCTCTTTCTAAGGTAGTGGTGACAGGGAGAGATTTGTTTCACAGACAAATATGATGTCAAATTTAGCCGTATAGGAGAAATCCAGGTATTTTATTTCCAAGGCTTCTTGCATTGAGTAGCTTGCATTTAAGGCCAGTTGTAGTTTGAATTGAGGTTGTTGGGGCCATGCGTACCTTGTCTTGGGTGATGGTGGATTGGTTGAAGTAGGGTTGTATGCTGAGTTATGGGTTGTGTGACTTTCTTTTGCTACAGTCTGCATGGTAATCAATGTACAGGTCCTTCTCTCCATTGTCTAGATGATTTTTGAGTTCTGTGCATAGTATACGGGAGCGGGCACGTTGCTGTAAGATTAGGTCAGGACGAAATCGGAGGTTTTTATGGTTGGTGTTGTTTTTGGTAAGTGAATTTATAATATAAATGAATTTATGTTTGCTTGATTCATTTTTGCAAATGACCCTGCAGAAGCGTGGGGCCACAGAGCCGTCTCTGTTTTTGAGCTCTCAGCCAATGTGGGAAATGTCAAGTATTCTCAGGAGAGGGTAATATTTAAATATCATAAACTCAATCCAATCTTGCAACTTCATCTGTGCAGATGCCACATGTAATTAGAAGCATGAGTTAAGAGTTCGGATAAAAGGGTAATACATTAGCCAGAAGTCATGTGGCTTTTGTTTTAAAGGTGTTAAAAAACCTCATGAGAACCTTTTCTTGCATCCATTTTTTACTTCAATTTTTCAAGAGAAAGTTTGTTTAACCTGAGGACTACTACCCTAGCAAGGGTTGTAAGCTTCTTTCCTCTTTTCAGTTTGGAAGATGTAAAAAAGTGTCTTGGCTCTCCTTTCTATTGAATCTACTTTTCTATTTAAATGATAGAGTTTCTCATCTACATTTCAAAATTGGTGTCAGGATTCTGTCATGCCCCTGGTGGAGACTGATTCTGAGGGAGAGGAGGAACAGCCAACAGGGAGTGGAAGTGTGGCTCCAGAGCTTGTGGAAGGACAGAGGCCTGCTGAGCAGTTAGAGAAGGACCCAGGCCAATCCCCTATCCATGGGGCACACAGGGAGGAGAGGATCAAGGAAAATGTGGTCTACTTGGGAGAAGAGGGCCATGATCCTTTTCATGGGTTGCAGGTGAGATTTACATAAGAGTTTGGACCTGTATGCTAGTAAACACTGGAGACAAGTGTGTTTTTTCCTGGATGAGGTTTATCTTGGTTGGCATTCTTCCAATGGACTGTACCTGGTTATCTTCTTGAAATTTGTAATTAATTATCCTGGTCTGTCGTGGAAGTTTCTTCAGTGTGGTTTGTTTTTTGTTTTTGCTTCATTATCTGATATTTGAGTTTGAACTGTATTTCTTTCATTTGGAATGTTATTCTGAAAATAGTTTAATCTCCAAATGTGAACAATTGAACAGTGAAGCTCAGTTGAAGGCATTAAAGGACCTTTATTTACATTTTGGTTTTTGTTATATTTGTGGTACATATTGGGTCATCACAGGTTCCAAGTAACAGACCTATAGCAAGCAAAACTACGAGGCAGGCAGATTCCTCAAAGTACAGCTTTCTTGGATATATCAGATTGGCACAGATCTGGTGAAAACCGGCTCTGAAGATTCCTGCGGTTTTCACCTAATTAAAAGTAAAAGTTTGTCACTTTCTCAAAATGATCAGTCACATGGTCCAATCACAGCATTGTCTAGTTGCCTGGTGACATCACTCCGCCTTCCTCTGGCCAGGTGTGAGAATGTCCTTGGTTCCCAACAGAAAGTATTTTGTTTTGACTACAAAATCCCAGCTATCTCAAAAAACCCCTCCCTATCCCTCAGCTCAGGGATGTGGCAACTGGAGCTGAGGGAGCATCCAAGATAGCTTCGGTCTGGTCAGTTTCAGGATTGAGAACTAGAACATGTACAAGCTACTGCATTTGTTTTTTCCCCTCTCTATATGACCAATGTGCTCAAATGTGTGCCTGAAGATATGCCCAAGATCTCTGCAGTTTCAGTAATGTAAAGGGGATTCTTTTTAAAAACACAAATAAATGAGAAAGATAATACATTTGTCTTGATGATACTCTTGAGGGATGATATTTTTTCACACCCCCTTCTGTCCTCCGCTAAATGCAGTTATTATTATTTTTTAAATTCTGCCTTGCTTGGTGTTCTTCACTTTTGTCAAGCTCCAGTACCTTGTGATTCAAGCTCAAATTACTGTGTCATAATAGCATTTGCCATTCCAAGACTTTCTTAAAGCTGAAGGATCAATAAACACTTATGTTAATTCTCTTCTAAATTCTCTTGAGATCTCATTCACCCTCGGGGTCAGCAGCCATCACTGAATAAAGAGAAGGCCAGGCCAGCAATAGCTGTATTTTGTCAACCTGGAAAATTGCAGACTCATTTTTAAAAATGAGTTTTGCTTTGCTGACAGAGCTGTAATTAAAACGGCTGCACATAAAATGCAGATGGTGAACTTTGGCTGGAAAAATCTTTTTTCCTTCTTTTTTTTGCAACCCACACATCCTTTTCTCATTTTCTCCCTGCCTCCCTGTCTCCTGGCTTGGTTTTATGGAGGGAAAGAGAGATGAGCAAACCTGCCAATGCTGAATTCACTCAGCTTTCTTTGGTTCAGTTTATAAATGCTGATGATGGAAAACAAACTATGTAAATAGTTGTAAACATGCTTTCATTTTTTTTAAATCTGCAGGTTTTCTTTGTCCATCAGATGAATCTAGATGATATACACATAAAAATACCAACATCATTGAACTAATGTAACTATTATAATTTTTTAGAAGTATTTGGATGTACCTCCCATCCCATCATATAAATTTTTAAAATTCAGAGACATGGGGGCTACAGAAAAGGGATTAGGAACATAATCAATGTTGTATATTTTCTTTTTCCTCTCTCCATATGTGTGCACATCTCTGATATGTACATCAGTATATTCCACTGCAGCATTGTGAAAAGTTGGGTTCTGTGTATACAAGTACATTCCAATTTCAGCAGAGTGGAGATGATCAAACTTTTGAGTTGGGCAACTTGACTTAAGGATAAATATTTATAGGGAGATTAGATATTTCATTAATAGAATAGAACAACAGAGTTGAAAAGGACCTTGGTGGTCTTTTAGTAAAACCCTGTGCTTAGGCAGAAAACCCTACTATTTCAGACAAATGATTATTCAATCTTAAGCCCATGTCACACTGGCCAATGGATGCAAAACGGACACAACGAACGAGAAAAATGTTCCATCCGTTGTTATCCGCTCTCAAAAGGGGCAAAAATTTGCATAACTGGAGCGGATAACACAGACGCGGGGAGGACGCAGGGCGGATGGAAAGCAGATGCGGAATGGAAGCACAGCGGATGGAAGCAGATGGGAGCGGATGGCGCAACCGCAGGGCTTCTGGGGGGCCTCAGCGAAGCGGACGCGGAACGGATACAGCAGATGCAGAACGGATGCCGAACGGATGAAGCGGATGCACAGCAGATGCAGAGTGGATAAAGCGGATGCACAGCAGAAGCCTAGCGGATGCACAGCGGAAGCGGAACGGATGTCACACGTTAATTGCGCATGTGGGGGGGAAGTATTACGTAAGCCCCCCAGATATAAAGGGAAGCAGCTCACACGTGGCCAGCATTCCGAGGAAAGACCTGCTGCTGGACACTTCAAGTTCCTTGCCTGCCCTGCCAGCCTGCCTTCCAGCCAGCCTTGGTGCCTGCCTGCCTGCCTGCCTGCCAGGCTTTCTGCCAGCCTGCCTGCCAGGATTTCTGCCAGTCTTCCTGCCAGGCTTCCTGCCAGCCTTCCTACCAGCCTTGTTGCCTGCCAGCCTCCCTGCCAGCCAGCAACCCCACAACCATGGGGAGGAAGCGAAAGCCTCAGAAACCTGCCGCCATCCCTGGCAAGAGGGACAGGGCCAACCTCCCGCCCCCTGCCCCTGACTCTGCTGGTGCTGGGGCTTCTGCTAAAGCTGCCCCAGGCAGTGGTGCTTCTGCTGGTGCTGGGGCTTCTGCTGTTGCTTACTCTGTTGAAGCTGCTCCTGGTCCTGCTGGTCCTGCTCGACCTGCTCGTGCTCCTGGTCCTGCTCGTGCTTCTGGTCCTCCTCGTGCTCCTGGACTTGCTGGCCCTACTGGTGCTTACTCTACTGCTGCTGATCCTGGTCCTGGTGTTCCTGCTGCTGCTGCTGCTGCTGCTGCTGATGATGATGATGATGATCCTGCTGGTGAGGATGATGATGCTGATTATGATCCTGCTGGTGAGGATGATGATGATGATGATGATGATGATGATGAAGATGATACTGCTGGTGCTGCTGGTGCTGGTGGTGTGGAGGAGCAGCCCCTACTACCTGGGAGCCCCTCTGATGAGGGCCCATCTGGTCCTGCCAAAGGGAGGAAGAGGCGTATGCGACAACGGGAGAGGAGGCAATACTCCATTGCGGAGACGCACGAGAATGAGGTGCTGGAGTGGCTGAGAGAGAACAACTATCTGTGGCGGAAGGGACACCGGCTGTACAGGGACACCAAGCGGAAGCAGGCTGCTTGGAGAGAGAGGGCAGAGAGTATGGGTTACACTTCAGAGGTGCTCCTCAGCTGGTGGAAACATATGGACACCTGGTACAGGAAGCTGCACCTGAAGAAATCTGGCCAGGCCACTGTGAAGCTGACAGACAGAGAGACCTACGTCGTGGCCAGGTGCAGCTTCCTGGAGGGTGAGATCCACCACCGAGGAGCACCAGCAGCCCCTCTCACGACCCTCTCTCTCCAGCAGCCTGCTGCCACCCAGTCCTCTTCCGGCCGAGAGTCAGTCCCTATCTCCAGGAAGGTTTCTGTGGAGCGTGCCATGGCGGAGAACCCGTGGACAGGTGTGGTAAGCGTGGTGGAGTGCGTAGAGGACTCCCTGGTGCGGAGGGGGAAAGGAGACATTGAGTCCACCACAGTCCTAGCCGCATTCACCCCCCCCCAGCTCCGCCTCCGCAGAAAGGCAGAGAGCCGGACAGCTGGAGGGGCAGAGCCACAATGTCCTGCTGGAGATTGGGGACACCATCCGCACCAGCATAGATCTCCTCTCTCAGCTGGTCCACACCGACTCCTCATCCTCCAACTGCAAGCCCTTCCTCACCTATGTCAACCAGACCCTCAAGGAAATGGCGGATCCACAGTACCAGCAGGTGAAGGAAGCATCACCAAGCTGCTTCACAACCCTCCAAACCCAGAGGAACCTGCTCCCACCCAGTCCAGGCCTGCTCCTCCACTCCCATTCCAAGGCTTCCCACAGGCCCTCACCTACCAGGGCTACGGCTACCAGGAGGTTCAGCAGCACAGGCAGCAGCCCTTCCCAGTCCAGGCACAGAGTCATCGGGCGACACCATTGGCACCTGTTTCACTGATGCCACCAATGCCACCCACGACAATGATGCCACCCACAAAAGCAATGCCACTCACGCCAGTCCTCACCCAGCTGCAGAGCAGACAGCCCCACTACACTACTCCTTCCTCCACCCCACAGCCAAGCCCGGCCTCAGTACATCTGGCCTCAGGGACCACCTAAAGGAGCATGCAGTACGGCTGGAGGGTGCCACAAAACACCATCAGCATTGTGATCAGAGAAGTGGTGCAGGCCATCATCGAAGAATACAAGGAGGAGCTCCTCCAGTGCCTCTTCAACCCCGTGATGTTGAGAGCCCCTTCCTCCATGATGTGGGGTGTCAGCCCCAATTCCGATGACAGATGTACTGAAGCCGGGCTTGGCTGTGGGGTGGAGGAAGGAGCAGTGTAGTGGGGCTGCCTGGTCTGCAGCTGGGTGAGGATTGGCATTGGTGGCATCTGTGGCATGGGTGGCATCGGTGGTGTGGGTGGCATCGGTGGCATGGGTGGCATCGGTGGCGTGGGTGGCATCGGTGGCATAAGTGGCACCGGTGGCATCCAATGTACATGTTCCTCGACTGGGAAGGGCTGCTGTTGTCTCTGCTGCTGGACATCCTGGTAGCCGTAGCCTTGGTAGGAGAGGGCCTGTGGAAAGCCTTGGAAGGGCAGTGACATCACCTGGGGTGGAGGAGCAGACCTGGACTGGGTGGGAGCAGGTTCATCTTGGTCTGGAGGGTTGTGAAGAAGATTGGTGATCCTGTCCTTCACCACCTGGTACTAGGGTTCCGCCATGTTCATGACGGTCTGGTTGACATAGGTGAGGAAGGGCTTTCAGTTGGAGGATGGGGCGTCAGTGTGTACCAGCTGAGAGAGGAGATCTACACTGCTCCTGATGGTGTCTCTTATCTCCAGCAGGACAGTGTGGCTCTGTCCCTCCGGTTTGCCTCTCTGCCTTTCTGTGGAGGTGGAGCTGTGGGTGGACGCGGGTTGGGCTGTGGTGGAAGTGCCGTCTCCTTTCTCCCACTGTATCAGGGGGTCCTCCACGCGCTTCGCCACGGGTAGTACAGCTGTCAGAGGGGTCTCCATCATGGCATGTTCCACAGATATCTGCCTGGAGACAGGAGCTGACTCTCTGCCAGAAGAGGACTGGCTCTCAGCAGGCTGCCTGAGAGAGAGGGTTGTGAGAGGGGCTGCTGCTCGGTGGCGGATCTCACCCTCCAGGAAATTGCACTTGGCCATCACGTAGGTCTCTCTGTCCGTCAGCTTTACCGTGGCCTGGCCAGATTTCTTGAGGTGCAGCTTCCCGTACCAGGTGTGCATGTGCTTCCACCAGCCAAGGAGCACCTCCAAAGTGTAGCCTTCTCTCCGCCTTCTCTCCGCCTTCTCTCTCCAATCAGCCTGCTTCATTTTGGTGTCTCTGTAGAGCCTGTGGCCCTTCCGCCATAGATACTCGTTCTCCCGCAGCCACTCCAGCCCCTCACCCTCATGTTCCTCTTCTATGTTGTGTTGCCTCCTCTCCCGTTCTCACATCTGCTCCTTCCTCCCTTTGGCAGGGCCATATGGGCCCTCATCAGAAGGGCTTCGAGGTTGTTGGGGCTGCTCCTCCACACCACCACCACCAGCAGCAGCAGCAACAGTAGCAGCAAAAGCAGGACTAGCAGGACCAGCAGCAGCAGCAGCACCAGCACCAGCAGGACCAGGAGCACCAGCAGCACCAGCAGCACCAGGAGCAGCACCAGGAGCACCAGGAGCACCAGGAGCACCAGGAGCACCAGCAGGACCAGCAGGACCAGGAGCACCAGGAGGACCAGGAGCACGAGCAGGACCAGGAGCACCAGCAATACCAGCAGGACCAGGAGTAGCACCAGCAGAGTAAGCACCAGCAGAAGCACCAGCACCAGGAGCAGTGCCAGCAGAGTAAGCCCCAGCAGAAGCCCCAGCACCAGGAGCAGTGCCAGCAGAGTAAGCACCAGCAGAAGCACCACCGCCAGAAGTAGCATCAGCAGAGTAAGCACCAGCAGAAGCACCAGCACCAGGAGTAGCGCCAGCTGAGTAAGCACCAGCAGAAGCACCAGCACCAGGAATAGCGCCAGCTGAGTAAGCACCAGCAGAAGCACCACCTCCAGAAGCAGCATCAGCAGAAGCCCCAGCCCCAGAAGAGCGAGCCCGGGCTGCAGAAGCCCCAGCAGAAGCAAAGTGAGGGCCGGGGGTGGGAGGGTGGCCCTGTCCCTCTTGCCAGGGCTAGCAGCAGATGGCTGAGGCTTTCTCTTCTTCCCCATGGTTGTGGGGTTGCTGGCTGGCTGGCTGGCTAGCTGGCAGGCTGGCAAGCTGGCAGGCTGGCAGGCTGGCAGGCTGGCAGGCTGGCAGGCTGGCAGGCTGGCAGGCTGGCAGGTTGGCAGGCTGGCAGGCTGGCAGGCTGGCTGGCTGGCAGGCTGTGTCTGGAAGCAGGTCTTTCCTCTGAATGGTGACCTGCTTGGGAGCTGCTTCCCTTTATATCCGCGGGGCTGACGCAATGCATCCTCCCCACATGCGCACTGAATTCTAGGCATCCGCTAGGCTTCCGCTAGGTATCCTCTAGGCTTCCGCTGTGCATCCGCTTCATCCATTCAGCATCCGTTGTGCATCCGCTTCATCCGCTCGGTATCCGCTCTGCATCCGCTCTGCATCCGCTCTTTCCGTTCCGCATCCGCTTTGCTGCGCTCCCCCAGAAGCCTTGCGGATGTGCCATCCACTCCCATCCGCTTCCATCTGCTAGGCTTCTGTGGAGCATCCACTTTCCATCCGCCCTACGTCCTCCCTCCGTCCGTTCCTTTCCATGTTGTCCGCTTTGGTTATGCAAATTTTTGCCCCTTTTGAGAGCAGATAACAACGGATGGAACATTTTTCTCATCCGCTGTGTCCTTTTTACAAACGTTTTGCATCCGTCGGCCAGTGTGACAGGGCCTTTATTGCCCTGTTATGGTCAGTACGTCATGTGGTACTGAAGAGGTAGTACAGTTAGATTTGAACTTCCAAGCAAAAAATGGAGGCTACCTTCCAGGGTCTTGTCACAAAATGTTAGCTTCTCTTCACCACATGGCAGGTTGCTGCTGGACCACAGTAGGCAACAGTGAGACTCCCATATCATTTCCTTTGAGGCTTCAGCCTCCCATGCATCTTATGGTTTACAGCCAGATCAAGAAACAGTTCAAAATCTAGGTGTTCGTTTAGTGGGGGAAAATTGATGTTAAGTTGGCCACTTAGTAGGTATGAATAGCTATCATCCTAATTGCTGGCAATTGTTCACTTCTCATTTGTGAGAAGTTTTCTGTGATTCAGTTGCCTATGGATAGAACAGAACCAGATCCCCCAAATGTCAAAATGCGAAGTCAGCAGGCTTGTCAAAGAACTGTCTTGGGTTGTATAGAACAGGATACCCTAAGCAAAACACAATGGTGCCAAAATCACAGTGGCACCTGGCACACGTATGTAAGATATCGTATTTGACTTGCAGATGTTGTCAGCTGGCACCCTTGGGAACATCTGTGCTTGTCCTATAAAGTTTAATGTAGGGATATTAAGAACCCAATAACTTGTCTATAGGGATTCTCAGTCATCCAGGTCATGGTTGTCCCAAATAACTTGCTTTTTCGAGAGGCAATTGGACTTTCTGGTTTTTCTTTTGAAGATGTTTTGCTTCCCATCCATGAGCTGAAGAAATCTTCAAAGAAAAACCAGAAAGTCCAGTTGCCTTTTGAAAAAGCAAGTTATTTGGGACCACCCAATAACTTTGCTCCTTCTTCTAAAAAAGAGGGTTAATGCTGAATTTAAAACAACTATGTTACAAAGAATTGAAAGGAACAAATCGGGGCAGTGAATCCAACAATATGCTCAATATTGGAATCCAAATTAATGGATGCCAGGCACATGGCTGTCTGGACTCTATCTAAGTCTAAATGCGACTTACCACCCAGAAATGAGCCCAAAATTTCTGTTGTTAAATGGGACAGCTGTTAAGTGAATTTTGCCCCATTTTATGACCTTTCTTGAAACAGTTGTTGAATCACTGCGGCTGTTAAGTTGGTAACATGGTTGTAAAGTGAATCTGGCTTCCCCATCAGCTTTGCTTGTCAGAAGGTCACAAAGGGGAATCACATGCAATTGTCATAAATATGAGTCAGTTGCTAAATGTCTGAATTTTGATCACATAACCATAGGGATTCTGTAAGTTTGGAAAACAGCCATAAGTCACTTTTTTCACTGCTGTTGTAATTTTCAACCATCACTAAATGAACTGTTATAAGTCAAGGACTATCTGTACCACTTTTGAAGGAGAGGTGATCACATCCCAGGGCCATCAATTGCATAGTCAAACTGCTCTGTTATACAGTTATTTCTAATTTTCCATGATATAGTATTTAGCCTTGAGGCACTCAGATTTGTGTTGTTAGGTGAGACAGTTGTTAAGTGATTATTGTCCCATCTTACAACCTTTCTTGCCTCAGTTGTGAAGTGAATCACCTCATTGTTAAGTTAATAACACGGCTGTTAAAAGAATCTGGGTTCCCCATTGATTTTTCTTGTCAGAAGGGCGCAAAAGATGGTCACATGACCCTAGGACACTGCATCCATCATAAATATGAGTCAGTTGCCAAGCATCTGAATTTTGATTTCATTAGAAGTCTGTAATGGTCATAAATGTAAGAAATTACCACAAGTTATCTTTTCAGTGCCATTTAACTTCAGAACTTCAATTGTTAGGGTTAGGGTTAAGTCAAGCACTACCTGTACTTCAATATATATATAATATATATACTTTAACAGAACTACAATGACGTGGGATAATACCCGAAGGAAGCTAAACAGCACACATGTAAGTACCCGCGAAAGCCTAAAAAAACATATATA
>BLBF01000003.1:4929518-4944184 GCA_015471245.1 Laticauda colubrina
GACACAGATCAATGGACGCTTGCAACATTCTTCAACACCACTGAACCAAACAACTCTGAGGAACCAAGGGCAATGATTGAATTACACAGAACTGGACTCCCAGGTGCTGAGTTATAACACTCTATTATTTTTTTGTGTATATTTTTTTTATTTTTCTTCATTTTTTCTTCCTTTTTTTGTATGTTTTTTTTTAAACAAAGAAGAGACTTTTATAATTTTTGATACTTTTACATTTTTCACTTTGTACGGACAAAAAAAAAAAGAGGGAGGAGGGAAGAAAAGAATCTAGCAATGGGAAACATGAAATGTAAAGGCCCTGTCACACTGCCCAACGGATGTAAAACGGACACAACGGACGAACAAAATGTTCCATCCATTGTTATCCGCTCTCAAATGGGGCAAAAATTTGCATAACCGGAGCGGATAACACAGACGCGGGGAGGACGCAGAGAGGATGGAAAGTAGATGCGGAATGGAAGCCCAGCGGATGGAAGCGGATGGGAGTGGATGGCACATCCGCTAGGCTTCCGGGGGGCCACAGCAAAGCGGACGCAGAACGGAAAGAGTGGATGCAGAGCGGATGGACAGAGGATGAAGCGGATGCACAGCGGAAGCCTAACAGATGCTTGGTGTTAATTGCGCATACGGGGGGATGCATTGCGTAAGCCATGCGGATATAAAGGGAAGCAGCTCGCACGTGGCCAGCATTCGGAGGAAAGACCTGCTGCAGGATACATCGAGTCCTTGCCTGCCCTGCCTGCATGCCTGCCTGCAAGCCTTGCTGCCAGCCTTCCTGCCAGCCTGCCTCCAAGCCTCCTGGCCAGCCTTGCTCTCTGCCTGCCTGGCAGCCTTGCTGCCAGCCTGCCTTCCAGCCTCCCTGACAGCCAGTCTGCCTACCAGCCTTGGTGCCTGCCTGCCTGCCAGCCTTGGTGCCTGCCTGCCTGCCTTCCTGCCAGGCTTCCTGCCAGGCTTCCTGCCAGCCTTGGTGCCAGGCTTCCTGCCAGGCTTCCTGCCAGCCTGCCTGCCAGCCTTCCTGCCAGCCTGCCTGCCACCTTTCTGCCAACCTTGGTGCCAGCCTCCCTGCCAGCCAGCAACTCCACAACCATGGGGAAGAAGCAAAAGTCTCAGCAACCTGCCGCCATCCCTGGCAAGAGGGACAGGGCCACCCTCCTGCCCCCTGTCCCTGACTCTGCTTCTGCTGGGGCTTTTGCTGCTTGGGCTCGCTCTTCTGGTGCTGGAGCTTCTGTTGAAGCTGCTCCTGGCGGTGGTGCTTCTGCTGCTGCGTACTCTGCTGAAGCTGCAACTGGTCCTGCTGATCCTGCTGGTCCTGCTGGTCCTGCTGTTCCTGCTCGTGCTCCTGGACTTGCTCGTCCTGCTCATGCTCCTGGTCCTGCTCGTGCTCCTGGTCCTGCTGCTGCTGCTGATGATGATGATGATTATGATCCTGCTGGTGATGATGATGATGATGATGATGATGATGATGATAATCCTGCTGGTGCTGCTGCTGGTGGTGGTGTGGAGGAGCAGCCCCTATCACCTGGGAGCCCCTCTGATGAGGGCCCATCTGGTCCTGCCAAAGGGAGAAAGAGGCGTATGTGGGGACGGGAGAGGAGGCAATACTTCATCGAGGAGGAACAAGAGGATGAGGTGCTGGAGTGGCTGAGAGAGAATGACTATCTGTGGCGGAATGGACACCGGCTGTACAGGGACACCAAAAGGAAGCAGGCTGCTTGGAGAGAGAGGGCGGAGAGTATGGGTTACACTTCGGAGGTGCTCCTCGGCTGGTGGAAGCACATGCATACCTGGTATGGGAAGCTGCACCTGAAGAAATCTGGCCAGGGCACGGTTAAACTGACGGACAGAGAGACCTATGTCATGGCCAGGTGCAGCTTCCTGGAGGGTGAGATCCGCCACCGAGGAGCACCAGGAACCCCTCTGTCTACCCTCTCTCTCCGGCAGCCTGCTGAGACTCAGTCCTCTTCTGGCCAAGAGTCAGTCCCTGTCTCCAGGCAGGTTTCTGTGGAGCGTGCCACGGCGGAGAACCCGCGGACAGATTTGTAACCGTGGTGGAGCGCATGGAGGACTCCCTGGTGCGGTGGGAGAGAGGAGACATCGAGTCCACCACAGTCGTATTCGCATCCACCGCCCCCAAATCCACCTCCACAGAAAGGCAGAGAGCCAGACAGCAGGAGGGGCAGAGCCACACTGTCCTGCTGGAGATCAGGGACACCATCTGCACCAGTATAGTTCTCCTCTCTCAGCTGGTCAGCACCGACTCCTCATCCTCCAACCGCAAGCCCTTCCTCACCTATGTCAACTAGACCCTCAAGAACATGGAGGAACCCCAGTACCAGGTGGTGAAGGACCGGATCACTGAGCTGCTTCACAACCCTCCAGATCCAGAGGCACCTGCTCCCACCCAGTCCAGGTCTGCTCCTCCACCCCAGGTGATGTCCCTCCCATTTCAAGGCTTCCAACAGCCCCTCACCTACCAGGGCTACGGATACCAGGAGGTCCAACAGCACAGGCAGCAGCCCTTCCCAGTCCAGGCACAGAGTCATCAGACGACACCGTTGCCACCGGTTCCACTGATGCCACCGATGCCACCCACGACAATGATGCCACCGACGACAGCGATGCCACCCATGCCAGTCCTCACCCAGCTGCAGACCAGACAGTCCCACTACAGCACTCCTCCTCCACCCCACAGCCAAGCCCGGCCTCAGTACATCTCTCATCAGTACTGGGGCTGACATCCCATGGCATGGAGGAAGGACCTCCCAGCATCGCGGGTCTGAGCCAGCTGTCTGAGAGCTTCCTCAACACACCGTCCCCTGTTGTCTTCTCGGGGCCAGGCACCCCAATGATGATACAGACCAGCACTTCAGCACCACCCACCTCCACAGCACCTGGACCTTTCACCCCTGAGATTGGGCACACCTCCGAGTGACCAATAAGAGTGCCAGAGACTGGGTAGCTGGCTACCTGTGGACTTTATTTGGACACTTGACTTGGGTCATTTTTGTTTTACATCTTGTTGTTCAATAAAGTTTATCTTTGATTCATTTCTTGCTTCATTTCGTTTTTTGTAATAAAGTCTTGGTGGAAACTTTTAGAATTGGTTTAAGCCTTTGCATGCTTGTGGGATAGGTTAAGATAGCAGTGGGGTGGGCAGGGATACCTTTGGGATGGGTTAAGATAGCTGTGGGATAGATAAACCTCCAGTGCAAGCATAGTGGGACTGTATGGTCCACCCTCCCAGCTGCCACACCTATGGCCCTTCATTAGTAAGCATTGATCCACACATTTGAACATAAACACAACTCTTTATTAAATGCCCTGTTCATTGTAGGCCCACCCAACATACATGGCCCAATCTCATCAGTGTGATGAGACAGGCTGAAGGAAGCACCCATTAAGCATCTACCATCCTGTCTTGCCACTCCACTGCTCCAGCTGGGGAGTTACACCAGTGTCTCAGGAGGTTGCGCTGCTTTTTCCCTTCATGTGAGGCTCTGTTGGGGCCTTGCACATCCTCAGTGTCTATCAGGTTTCACCCTTGCCTCCATTCCCCAGGCTCCATGTCCCCATTGCCTTGCTGGAGGTCCACGAGCCTGTTCTGCAAGACTGGGTAGCGGGTGCGCATGAGATTGGGCAGAATGCAGCAAGCTTCCACGATCCTCCTCACGGTCTCTGGGCAATGCTGCATGGTGGTGAGAAGTACCTGGAACCTGTTGGCCAGCATGCCAAAGGCGTTCTCCACCACCCGCCTTGCCCTGGACAGCCTGTAGATGAAGATCCTCCCTTCATGGGTGAGGAGTCTGGAAGTGTAGAGCTTCATGAGGTAGGTTCTGAGGGAGAAGGTGTCATCCCCCACGATGAAGTAGGGCACATTTTGTGTGTCGTTGGGCAGGGGGTCTGGATCTGGGAAGCCCATGATGAGGTTGCCTTCCAGCCCCTCCTTGAGGTCACTGGCATTGTATACCTGGGCATCTCAAGATGAGCCGCTGCCTGAAGCATCGATGTACATGAACTTGTAGTCAGCATTGACCATGGCAAAGAGGACAATGCTGAAGAAGCCCTTGTAGTTGAAATAAGTGGAGTCCAAAATAAAGTGGGTGGTGCTTTGCAGGCCACGTGCTTGCCATCTATGGCTCCAACGGTGTGTGGGAAGTTCCACCTCTGATACCACTGCTCTGCAACTTTCTTCCATCCTTCATCAGTGGAGGGGCACTGGAGGAGCTCCTGCAGGTATTCTTCGATGATGGCCTGCACCACTTCTCTGACCACAATGCTGATGGTGTTGTGTGGCACCCTCCAGCCGTACTGCATGCTCCTGTAGGTGGTCCCTGAGGCCAGGTGGCGCAGAGTGAGTGCCACCTTGAGCCCAGGTTCCAGGCTGGGCCGGAAGTTGGTGTTTGTCTTGCTCAACCTGGGTGTCAGCCGCTGCACAACTTTGTCAAACATGGCTGAGTATCTTCGCTCCTGAGCTCCACCATCAGCTTGTTGTACAGTCCGTCCTCTGCTCTTCTGGCGAACCATCTTTGGACCCAGACTTTTTTTGGGTGCCTCCTTTTCTTCCCGTACTAGAGTTCACAGAGCCTGTAGATGGTTTCGCACTGTTGCAGAAGGATGGTGGCTGCCGAAAGGACTTTGTCACAATCCACAGTGGACATGACTGGATGCTGTGGAAGAGGAAGAGTCAGATGAAGGCTGCAGAGGTCTGCACAGCTAGGCTGCTGTTCTGAAAGTGAGATGCAGGCGAGTTGCTCCCCCTTTTTATAGGCAGTATAGGTGTCACTTTGCATCCTCTAGGCATCCTCCAGGCATCCTTAATATCTGAGATAGGTCCCCTCTGCGAATGTTTTTTCCGTTTTAAACATTTTGTTTCCATGCTGCATCCGTTATGCATCTGTTATGCATCCATTCTGCATCCGTTCCGCTTCCTCCCTGTGTCCGAGCGGATGCGAGTTGCGCGGATGCAGAACGGATGCCTTGCGGATATAGCGGATGCGTAAACGATATGTAGCGCATGCGTAGTGGATGCAGAACGGACGAATTGGATACATTTTACGCACAAAAGTTTTGAGCAGCTCAAAACTTTCTGAGCGGATGAAACGTCAGTAAACGGATGCTGGACGGATAGAGAGGAAGCAACACGGAGGCAGTGAGTACATCGCATTTTCCAATGGATGGCAAGCTTTTTTGTCCGTTTTACATCCTCTTTGCATCCGTTGGTGCAGTGCGACAGGGGCTTAATATACACTGTTTATTATTATTTTCTGTAACAATTTTAATACTTGTAACACAAGCAACTGCGTTCCTGGAACCAAAGCTTTTCCCGGAGAAAGGAAGTATATGGGAATATTTAGCAAAAGAAATACTCAACATTACTAACTTTTGCCTATCAGGAGGGAAATCAGTCAAGGATATCCTAACTACATGCCTAATGGGAGTAGCAACTAGGCCACATAACATCATTAACTACACCACATTTAGAAACCTTCCTGACTCCTATGAAAGCATTTTTAGCTGGGGCCACTCTACAAGGACAACACCATGTATGCCCTACACATTCCTGCAGTAACCACCTCTGAGAAATGCTTTGATGTCACTGGGTACAGCTCACCTAGGGTCATAAAATGCACCAGTCTTAGCAACACAGACCTAAAATGCAACTACACAGAAACCATATCATTTTCATATAGCTATCTGAAGCTCCCACCTGGATGGTTTTTCCTGTGTGGCTTAAAAGCCTACTCATACCTTCCTGCAAATGCCACAAATGGCCCCTGCACCTTAGGAAGATTAACCATGCTTATGCCATCCTTACAGAGATGACACAGGAGAGCCTTCCAAACCCTAGACTCAGGCTGTGACTCCAAAGCCTCCCTTCCCACCAAAACAGAATACATCTCATTGGCAATATCTTTGGTAGGGGTACCTGGCTCGGCAGTGCGAAATTCTAAAAATTTGAAGAGACTAGCATGTACCCTGACAAAAATTTCGAATTCGACCTCCCATGCCCTGGATGCCCTTAACAGAGAACTGAGGGAGGTCAGAGAAGCCACTCTGGACAATAGGGCAGCAATAGAGTTCCTTCTCTTGAAGCATAACTATGGCTGCGAAACATTCAAAGGGATGTGTTGCTTCAATCTGAACGAAACCTCAGAACTTGTAGGGAGGGACATCCACCACCTGAAAGAGCTAGCTCAAAATATTGGTCAGGAGCAATCATTCCTGGACTTTTCATGGCTCTTCTCATGGATGCCAGATTTCCATTGGCTAAAAATCCTCATAACAAACCACAGTCACCATTTGTGTCTTTGGGGCCCTCATGTGTTGCCTCTGTAGGTGCATACCACCCTGCCTCAGCTGCTTGAAGGCCTGTATTCCCTCTAAAAAGAGAAAATTAAAAAGAAGACAGGCAGCTATGATGATGATTCAGATTGATCAAGAATACCAAGTATACCAAGACATTCAATCAGAAATCACCCCTTAAAGAAAAAAAAAAAAAAGAGGGATTGTAGAAAGGGAACTTCATGAGGACAGTGGTGTCACCCAGAAGGGAAAAGGCCCAGGGGGAACATTAGGCCAGCCATGGAACAGGCTTGCATAGGAAAAAAAAATCTAATAAAAAAAATTGAGAGGTGCCCCTAGACAAAAGCCAAAAAATTAAGAACATACCAAACCAGCCAAAAGACAGGAATTACAAATAGAAGATTACAAAAAAGCCATCAAAACTAAAAGAGATCAGAGGAAAAAACTGGTAATACAGGAAGCTGCCCCGCAGAGTTTGTTTTCGCACCTCATTGAGGTTGCCTTCTGGCGGAAAGAAAAAAACAAACTCTGACAGGATTTGAATGTCTAAAGGGAGGAAAAAAAGGTATAAGAATTGGGAACTTATCATTCAAAGTTAGCTAGCTAGCCCCAGGAACGCAGGCACATTGTTTTTAGCCTTCCTGAAAATAAAAAGATCCAGCTTTCAAGCAGTTGTCTGTATCCTTGCACCAGAGCTCTCCCAGCGGGAAAATTTGAACCCTTAGAGAAAGGTACTTTCAGCCTTTTTACAAGTGTTTGGAGAATTGGAAAATACTACCTCTGGCTGGAGATTTTACAGTATCCTTCCCCTGCCATGCCCACCAAGCCTCACCCACAGAACTGGTCGTAAAAATATTTGAATCCCACCACTGTGTGCAGGATGAGCTTTGAATAGGACTCCAGTATGCCAATTGCCAACTGGGTTACCTCTGAATGTTATGTGTGAAAACCTCTCCTCGAAAAGGCTGCTACATTGGGGGGCAATATTTTAATGTTTCCATCATTAAAGTAGCCTGCCTTCTTTTAAAAAATAATCAATTTTAGAAAAAGTAATAAAACACTTCCTTGGCAGGACCTGACTAAAGGCCCCTCTTTTCAAACTGCAGTGTCATTTTGGAGCATTCTGAGAAAATAAAAGAGTCTTCCATTTACCTTCTACTTCTTTATTATCTGGAACAATAAGCATTGTTTTGCAGCAGCCAGGGAGGGAATAAAAAGTGATGTTAAAATGTTCTGTCTTTTTTATGGCAAAGATCAGCACCACAAATTAATTCCTCTAAATGCCTTTGTACATGTGGCTTTGTCAGATTAGCCAAAACCCTTTTAAAAATTGAGAAACATTTTAACATTTGAGTTAAAAATTAGGTTGGAGTCTCATGCTATCTCTGTTTTTGCATGAAGTCTCGTGAGATTTTTAAAACAATGTTTTTATTTAAATAACAAAAGAGGGATGATAAATTACTTCAGCAATGTTGTGTGAAACTGCACCAATGGCATCCACTGACAGAAAAAATAGTTGCTGATCCTAATTTTTATGGGAAGTCTCTGTCAATTCTTTAAAATGCTTTTCTTTTCTCTCTGCAGTTTGCATTTTAATCCAAAATTTATTGAGGCCGTTAAGGCTCGGCAATAGTTGGTATCATAAAACTGGGAAATATTTGGGCTTCAAAATCACTTTAAAGGATTTGCTTTTCTTTAAAGAGCAGTATTAATGCATGCATTTTGAAAGATCTGTCAACCCTAGAAGGACTGGAAGTAGCTGAGGGGATAACTCTGGCCTCCCAAATGAGGTCTCTTTCAAAAGAAAAAAGTGATAAAACCTATTACACTCCCTCTTAATCTCTTAGAGTCTGGAGTGACCACACTGTGGATGGGGCCATAATCAACAAGATGGTAGACAGAGTGTCACCAGGCAATTCCACATTCTTTCAACATGTTTGTGACATTAACAATAGGATTGGCCCACCAAAGAAGGTGCTTTAGTAATTTTAGTAATTTTAGTAATAAATGTATTTGGTCTGTGCCTTGGATTTCTATGTCCTAAGTGAAGAATTTGGTTTCCTAAGTAAAATTTAAATAGGATAATATTGGAAGGAAAAAATTATCAGCAAAGGGGGGAAAAAAGGGAAAGCATGTTAATTCTGCACAGTTGATTTGACTTGGATGTTGTGGTGCAGGTAATTTGAATAGGAATCTTCAGATTCTATGACCCTTCATATTTCTCCTGGGTGCTAGTTCAAAAACCACATCTTGTAGTCGAGCAACAAAACTGCCTGTAACTGTAAAAAGGCTGTCAGAATAGATTTGAATACTTGGTGGTGTTACCTCTTTCTGTCTGTCTATCTGTCACTTTTACCAGCCAAACCTTTTTGATATTTGCTTGAAAGGGAGGCCTCCTCTATGCTGTGATGTGGCTGAGAGCTGTCAAGTGGCCTTCTAAACAGATAAGGCAAGAAGGATGCCTCCCCAGACCTGTCTGTAAACACACAGGCAGCCGATTGGAGTGTGGTGGGAAAGTAATGTAGTATTGTTAAAATAAATCAATCAGTCAATCATGGGAAGGAAAGAATTGCCCATTAACTCTATTCCATAGAAAATTGGAGAAAATGTTCATGGCTCTGTTTCATACATCTTTCATGCACATAAAATGGGATGGTGAAAATGTTTATCTAGTTTTATAAATTTAGAAATAGCATAGCAGACACAATTAAATTGTGGGGAGGTGTGGCAGAGGGAAAGGGTTGATAATATGCTCCTAGATAAACTGTTCCTTTTTTTATCTGGTTATTGCTTTTCAATACCACTTTCCTTCTGCTTTGCTTTTCCTATCTTCAGTTATACGGAGTAAGAGATTTCTTTTTTTTAAAAAAAGAATGTGAGATTTAAAAGGGAGAGGCGGATCTAATTATGAAAAGGAGGCTTCTGTTCCACCCAAAATGGTATGAGTTTAAATTCTCCCCAATATTTAAAATGCTTCTTGGGTCTTTCAGGGATTGAAATGAGGACCCACAGATCATTAAATGTTTAGAAACAAGTTCTTGGATTTAATTCATGACCTGTAGCAATGCTTGGCACAGGTTGCTATGGGTACACCTATGGGGCACAATGGTACTCCTCGACTTACAGTTATTGATTTAATGACAGTATGGATTTATAACAATGCTGAAAAAGTGACTTACAACTACAGGAATCCTCAACTTACAACAGTTCACTTAATGACTGTTCAAAGTTACAACAGCACTGGAAAAAAGTGACATGTCCATTTATCACACTTAGGACCATTTCAGCATCTCCATAGCATTGTGATTTACATTTGGATGCTTGACAACTGACTCACATTTATGACATCTGCAGTGTCCTGGGTTCCTGGAATTCCCTTTTGTGACCTTCTGACAAGCAAAGTCAATGGAGAAACCATATTCACTTAAGCCCCTGTCCCACTGCACTAACGGATGCAAAGAGGATGTAAAATGTTTAAAAAAGCTTGCCATCCATTGGAAAACGCTATGCATCCGTTGTGTACTCACTGCATACGTGTTTCATATGCTCTGCCCCTCGAGCATCTGTCCATTGAGATTTCATCGGCGCAAGAAGTTTTGAGCTGCACAAAACATTGTGAGCGGATGAACTTTCCGCCGCGTACGATATACATCCGCAGCATATACGGGCAACAAACGTTCTATGTCCGTTATCATCCATTAAACGTCTGCTGTATCCTCTCAGCATCCTCTGGCCATCCCCTCAACACACATCCACTGCAGCTGAAAATGGAAAGAGGGAGGAAACAAAAGGTACACGGAACGTCTACACAGCGTTAGTAGCACAGAAATAGAAAGGATGTAAGTGTATGCATCTCGTATATAAAGGATTAAAACGGACAAAACGTTTGTATCTGGGATGTATCTCAGATATTTAGGATGTCTGGAGTATGTCTAGAGTATGTAGAAGAACACCTAGCGGACTACTGGTATTTCCTATAAAAAAGGGAGAGGAAATCATCTGGATCTCAGTATGAGTCCAGCAGCCGTGGTGTACAGACCTCTTCACCCTTGGTCTTGGTCTTCCACATCATCAATTGTTCTCCACCATGGATCATGACACAGTCTATATGGTAGCTGCAATCATTCATCACCAGAACCAAAACCTGTTCAGACTGTTTCACCTTTTATACAGAAGGAGAAGAAGGAGACGTCCAAGAGCTGTGTGGGTCCGAAGATGGATCGTGAGAAGAATGGAGTTTGGACTGTGTGACCAGTTGATGGTGGAGCTGAGGAATGAAGACCCTCGTGCATTCCAGAACTTCATGAGGATGCCACCAGCCAGGTTTGACGAACTTGTAGAGCGTCTGAGACCAAGGTTGACCAAGCCGAGCACCAACTTCCATGCCAACCTGGACCCTGGACTGAAGGTGGCACTGACTCTGCGCCACCTGGCCTCTGGAACCACATACAGAAATATGCAGTATGCATGGAGGGTGCCACACAACACCATCAGCAAAGTGGTCAGAGAAGTGGTGCAGGCCATCATTGAAGAATACGTGGAAGAGCTCCTCAAGTGCCCCACCACTGAAGATGGCTGGAGGAAAGTTGCAGAACAATGGTATCAGAGGTGGAACTTTCCCACACCGTTGGAGCCATAGATAGGAAGCACGTGGCCTGCAAAGCTCCAGCCAACTCATATCACATCTACAAGGGCTTCTCCAGTATCATCCTCTTTGCCATGGTTGATGCTGACTACAAGTTCATGTACATCGATGCTTCAGGCAATGGGTCAGCTTCAGAAAGCCAGGTATACAACGCCAGTGACCTCAAGGATGGGCTGAAATGCAACATCATCATGCGTTTTCCAGATCCAGACCCCCTACCCAATGACACACAAGATGTGCCCTACTTCATCGTGGGGGATGACGCCTTCTCCCTCAAAAGCTACCTCATGAAGCCATACAGTTCAAGATACCTCAAAAATGAAGAGAGGATCTTCAACTACAGGCTGTCCAGGACAAGACGGGTGGTGGAGAACACCTTTGGCATCCTGGCCAACAGGTTCCAGGTACTTCTCACCACCATGCAGCATCACCCAGGGATTGTGAGGAGTATCGTGGAAGCTTGCTGCATCCTGCACAATCTCATGCGCACCCGCTACCCAGTGTTGCAGAACAGACTTGTGGACTGTCAACAAGGGAATGGGGACATGGAGCCTGGTGAATGGAGGCAAGGACGAAACCTGATAGACACTGTGGATGTACAAGGCCCCCACAGAGCTTCACGTGAAGGGAAGAAGCAGCGCAACCTCCTGAGACACTGGTGCAACTCCCCAGCTGGAGCAGTGGAGTGGCAAGACAGGATGATAGATGATTAATGGATGCTTCCTTGAGCCTGTCGCATAACACTGATGAGATTGTACCATTATGTTGAGTGGCCCTACAATGAATATGGCATTCATAAAGAGCTTTGTTTATGTTGAAATGTGTTGATCAATGAATAAATTGTTTTTGATACAAAAGGTCCATATGTGTGGCAGCTGGGAGGGTGGACCATACAGTCCCACTATGCTTGCACTGGAGGTTTATCTATCCCACAACTATCCTTACCTATCCCACAAGCATGCAAGTTGGTGAAAAGTTTTCACCAACACTTCACTAAGGTAAAAAAATGAACCAAGTGTCTTAAGCAAAGATAACCTTTATTAACTTTCTTAGGTAACCTTTATGACTTTATTAAATAAGCAAAATGAACCAAGTAAAATGTCTTAAGCAAAAATAAACTGAACAAGTAAACAACTCAGTCTCTGGCATTATTCTCAGTCACTCTGAGTCATGTCCATGGTCTCAGCTGTAAAGCAGCCAGGGACTGTGGAGGTGGCTGTGTCTTGAATGCTGGTCTGAGGTGCCATTGGGGTGCTGGGCCCCGAGAGTACAACAGGGGATGGTGTGTTCAGGAAGCTCTCCGAGAGCTGACTCAGTCCTGTGAGGTTGAGAGGCCCTTCATCAAGTACCTGAGATGTGAGGCACAAGACTGATGACAGATTGTCCATTGACGGGCTTGGCTGTGGGGTGGAGGAAGGAGGAGTGTAGTGGGGCTGTCTGGTCTGCAGCTGGGTGAGGACTGGAGTCTGTGGTGTGCAATGAACCTGGCCTGGACTGGGAAGGTCTGTTTGCACTGTGGGAAGTCCTGGTAGTCATAGCCTTGGTAGGTGAGAGGCTGTTGAAAGCCGTGGAAGGGCTGTGACATCGCCTGGGGTGGAGGAGCAGACCTGGACTGGGTCGGAGCAGCTTCAGCTGGGCCTTGAGGGTTGTGCAGAAGTGCTGTGATCTTTTCCTTCATCACCTGGTACTGGGCCTTGGGTAGGTCCCTCAGGGTGTGGCTCATGTAGGTGATGAAGGTGTGGAGGCCCGAGGATCCGCTGTCCAAGTGGACCAGCTGAGAGAGAAGTTCTGTTCTGTTTTTCATTGTGTCCCTGATCTCCAACAGGACACTGTGGTTCTGGCCCTCCAGTCTGCCTCTCTGCCTGCATCCTGTGGAGCTGGAGGTGTGTGTGTGTGTGGGTTGGTCTCTGGTGGCTGCTGCTTTTTTCTCCATTTGTGACAGGGGATCCTCCAAGTCCTCTGGCATGGGGAGTGTAGCTGTTGGGGGGGTCTCTGCTGTGGGGCCTTCTGAAGACACCTGCCTGGACAGGCTCGCTGGCTCTTGGCTGGAAAAGGACTGGCTGTCTGTGGGCTGTCTGAGGGAGAGGGGTCTCAGAGGTGCTGCTCCTCGGTGGCAAAGCTCACCCTCCAGGAAACTGCACTTGCCATGATGTACATCTCCCGGTCAGTGAGCTTGACAGCGGCCTGCCCGGATTTTTTGAGGTGTAGCTTGTCATACCAGGTGTGCATGTGCTTCCACCATCCCAGGAGTACATCTGCACTGCAGCCAAGGCTCTCTGCTTTGTGTCTCCAAGCTGCCTGCTTCTTCTTGGTGTCGCAATAGAGTCTGTGGCCCTTTCTCCAGAGGTACTCGTTCTCCCTCAGCCATTCCAGCACCTCATCTTCATGGTCCTCGGAAACGGTGTACTGTTTCCTCTCTCCCTTCTCCTTCCCTTGCTTCTTCCTCCCTCTGGCAGGGCCTTCAGCAGCCGGGCCTTCAGGGGCTTGAGCTTCAGGGCCTTCAGGGGCTTGTGCAGCAGGGCCTTCAGCAGGAGGGCCTTCAGCAGCAGGGTTTTGAGGGCCTTGGGGCTGGTCCACCACAGCAGCAGCACCAGCACCAGCAGCAGTAGCAGCAGCAGTAGCAGTAGCAGTAGCAGTAGCAGCAGCACCAGTAGCAGCACCAGCAGCACCAGCAGCACCAGCAGCACCAGCAGCTTCAGAGTCAGGGGGTGGGATGCTGGTTCTGTCCTTCTTGCCATGGCTGGAACAAGTAGTCACAGGTTTCCTCTTCTTGCTGACTGACGAACCATGGTGTTCCTTCAAGATGTATGTGGCAGCACGTCTTTCCTCTGAATGCTGACTGCATGCGTGCTGCATCCTTTTATATCCGCGGAGCTGATGCAATTCATACTCCCCGCATGCTCAGTGAACGCTTTGCATCCGATATATTTCTGCGCGGCATCCGCTTTGCTTCCTATAGGCGTCCGTGATGCATTCCCATCATCAACTGTAGTGATTCCCTTAACAAATGTGGTGAGAAAAGGTCGTTAAATGGGGCAAAACTCACTTAACACATTTTTCACTTGGTAACATACATTTTGGGCTCAATTGTGGTTGTAAGTTGAGAACTACCTATCGTCCTCATGCTTACAAATGTCATTGCATTCCCATGGTCACAACTGAGGTACTTGGCAACCGGCTGGTATTTACCAAGGTTGCAGCTTCCTGAAGTCTCCTGATCACCCTTTGCAACCTTCCAGCCACATTCTGACAAGCAGTGTTGATTTATTTATTTGGTATTTATTATTGAACCCCCATGCCACCGATCTCGCCAAGGTGACTTAATGGAGGAAAGATGGATTTGCTTAGTGATCATATTATTCAATTAGCAACAACAACAAAAAAAGATAGTAAAACCAGGCACAAGTTACTTAACCTTGTCTTGCTTAGCAATGCAAATTCTGGTTCTAGTTGTGTTTGTAAGTTGAGAACCACCTATGGCTTCACAACTACTGATAGTGAAGCTTTTATTCATTAAATTCATGTGAAAATTAAATTGTTAAAAAGAAGATCCCTTTCATGCAAGATGATACTTTTACAAATAGCCTTTATTATTCACTAACATCGGCTGTGATTCCTGCTGAAAATAATTCTGTCTACATTTACATCTTCTGTCTTCTTCTTCTTCTTCTTCTTCTTCTTCTTCTTCTTCTTCTTCTTC
>BLBF01000003.1:4944194-4973783 GCA_015471245.1 Laticauda colubrina
TCTTCTTCTTCTTCTTCTTCTTCTTCTTCTTCTTCTTCTTCTTCTTCCATGTCCATCATCAGACGTTGGTGATCCTATTCTTATCAACAGCTGCATGAAAAAATGCTGTTGAGTTTTATCCAAACCAGTCCTTTAGATTTTGAAGCCACAATGTTCTTCTTCTGCCTGGACCTCATTTGCCTTCAATCTTTCCTTGGAGGATCAAGCAATCCATTGAATCAGCTGTCCCCAACCTTTCTGGCTCCATGGACCCACACAGCCTCAGTGGTGGGAGGGAGAGGGGATAATTTCATGTGTGCAACCTCCCTCCCACACATGTGTTAAATGAAGCTTTGAATGCTCGCTCACTGCTTGCGTGGCCTGATTGTCAATGGGCCATGGACTGGGACCGATCTGTGGCTCAGTACTTGGGGACCCTTGCATTGAAAGAAATAAGGCTGTCATCCATGCAGACTGAAGTCACCTCCACATAGTGAATGGAATTAGAGAATTAATGTAGCCCGAACTGCTTTTGACCTAGCTTCTGCTATTTTCATTTTATGCTAAAGAATCTAAAGTCTGGCCATTGGGAGAGGAAATGAAAATGTAATGAGATCTGCCTTTCAACTTATACTAAGGAAAAATAAGGAAAAAACCTCCATGTAACTTTATTGTAATTTAGAAATATTGCTGCAAATGGCTTTTGCTGGCACTGGTTTTTTTTTAAAAAAGAGAGCAATTTATGTTTTAAAATCTAGTGCAGTCTTTCTCAGCTTGCCCAATCTTAAGATGAATTGGACTTCAACTTCCATAATTCCCCAGCCAGAATGCCTATTGAGAAGGTCGAGAAATGCTGATCTAGTTGGATATAATTTCCCTTTCCCCAATATGGGGCAAAAGGTGGATGTGGATGCGTGGTAGGGATGGAACACCCAAAGGAGCTTTTCAGGAGGCAACTGGACTTGGCTTTTTCTTTCAAAATCAGCTCAGATTTGAAGAAACTTCTTGGATGAGAAGTGAAACGTCTTCAAAAGAAAAAACAAAGTCCAGTTGCTTCCTGAAAAAGCTCCTTTGGGATAACCATGACCTGGATGACTGAGAATCTCTTCAAACTTTCAGGGATGGGACATTTTATTTTTGTAGGAATGGATACATTAAATTTGGTCTGTGGAGAGGGAGAAATTCTGGGCAGGTTGTAGATAATTTTTGGATCCTCTTTAGATGTAATATATAGATGCAAAAGCTTTACATCAGCTGTTTGTTGTTGTTTTTTGTTGATAGCCTAGCAAAAAAGCATTTTGACTGCCTTCATTTAATGCCATATGGAATCAAACTACATGATCATGGAACTAGTCAACAATTGGACCTGTCAATTAACTGTTTGGCAACTTGGATAGTCAGGTCAGAGTTGGAAGATCTGCTGATTTTGCATGGGAGATAGTAGCAGTGCTGATCCAATGCCTTCCTGAAATGATGATGTTGTTGATGATAACATACTTGGCCAGATCAGTGTCTTCTTTTCCTTTAAGCAACTGCAGTATCATTGAGTTGTCTGCTGCTCACACAAAGCCATGTGGATAGGCATTCTGAGAAAGACTCTGAATGACAGAGGAAGTAGGAGCGGGCTGATGGCTTGTGTGGATGATTGGTTTGCATTATGTGACCGTCAACTGGCCTACAATATGGAAACAGTCATCTCACATTTGCAATAGTCTGTCAGACTTAAAGGGATTAAAGCAGAGTTTCTCAAAAACCATTTTAAGAGATGTAGACTTCAGCTCCCAGAATTCTCCAGTCAGCATGCTGGTTGGAGTATTCTAAGAGTTGAAGTCCTCACCTCTTAAAGTTGCTGAGATTGAAAAACATTGAACTGGAGTGTGCAGTATTTCTACATGAAATCTTTTAAAATGTCTTCCCCAAATTATATGAACGCACCAGTGGTGGGCTGCTGCAGGTTCGGACCAGTTCTAGAGAATCATCTCAAATGATGATCAGTTGGCCCTGTCCATCTGCCCCTATGCTATTCTGTTTTACATTTCCTTCTTTTGCAGCTCAGCTGATTTGTGCGGCATAGTGGTGGGATTCGAAATTTTGTATGACTGGTTCTGTGGGTGTGGTTTGGTGGGTGAGGCTTGGTGGGCATCTCAGGGGAAGGATACTGCAAAATCTCCATTCCCATCCCACTCCTGAGGGAAGGTTACTGCAAAATCCCATTCCCTCCCCAACCCACTAACCTGCTTTCCAGCTCCGTTCTCCCGTGCAGGGTAACAAAAGAAGACCCAGCAGATCAGCTGGGACTCAGGAGGCAGAGAATAGATGGGGCGGGGCCAGTCAGATGTGGTATTTGCTGGTTCTCCAAACTACCCAAATTTTCACTACCGGTTCTCCAGAACTGGTCAGAACCTGCTGAATACTACCTCTGATTACTGTGCCTCAACTGTTCTATTTACCGGGGAAGCCTAGAAGATGAGCTGGAGAGGTTCAAATTGATGTTTATCAAATGCTGCACCTGTGTGCAAAGCACGTGCTCAAAGAACTGGTTGTTAAACTGTTTGCAGCCCACCCCTGTAATGCACATATCAATGTTAGATCAAAACAAATAGAACAAGATCAAATCATGTGAGTTTAAGATAGTTCCATTTTATTACATCATTAATTTAAAAAGTAGGTTGTCCATCCTTTAATCTTCCTTTTACCAATACACTAACTTCCATTTCACTTTTTAATAACATTTGATTGACATATATGTTTTTATTCAAGTGCAACACCCCTTAAAGAAGCTAAAATAGCAGTCATTTTAGAGATGCTAAAATATCTGGGCCAGCCATAGCATTTGGCTAATATTTCTTTTCATTATATATATCTCCAAGCATGTATGGAAAGCAAATCAATCTCCCCAAATCTTTGAAATAACCATTAAGGATGAACTAGTTTAAAACTTTAATCCCTTGCTTAGTTCAAGCACTTAATTCAAGCATGTTCAATAAAACATCTTCCCTACTATATTCAGATTTGAGTTATACAGCAGTATCAACTCCTCCTGTGTTCCAGGATCAAAATGCAACTGCCTGACTATTAATAACCACAAATACCTAGCAGCTTGCAGGGCAAGAAATAAAAATCCTGATCTAATGCACCTAGATTCTATGACCTGCCAAGATTTTAAAAGTGTTATACATTTGCTTTTTAAATTGGCTGAGAGAGGAAAGGAATCATAATGAGTGATTTCTTCTTTAGAAAAATATAGATGCTAACATAATGATATAGTTGAAAATCTGGTCAGGATAAAGCTGCCACCTTCATAAAGTAACTACAATTTGGCCAAATATATCCTTTGCTTGCCATGAAATATTATTTATCTGTATGAAATATCTGATAGGAATTAATATTGAATCCTTTTCGAGACAGACATTAAGTTACACATGAATGAATGTATTGATTAAAATAAATATTGTTGATGGTCAAGTTGTATTCACTGAAATTACATCTGTACATTTAAACATATTTAATTCAACATACTGGGGTAAACTTTGGGAAAAATGATAACCCAATAAGCACTGGTATATAAGACCAATTTGTATTCTGTGTCAAGTGCTGCCATATCTTTATGAGACTGTATAATGAAGAGCAATAGCACTTAGACTTACTGCATATTCCATTTCACAGTGCCTTACAACCCTCTCTAAGCAGTTTTACAGAGTCAGTATATTGTCCCCAGCAATCTGGGTCCTCATTTTACTGACCTCAGAAGGATGGAAGCTGAGTAATCTTGAGCCAATCAGGATCAAAGGAATTGAACTCCTGGTAGTGTGAGCAGAGTTAGCCTGTAATATTGCATTCTAACCACTGTCCACCAATGGGTCAAGAACCACACTGAAAATTAAGGGTATTGAATGACATTGTTTTTTAAGCCCATGTCACACTGCACCAATGGATGCAAAGAGGATGTAAAATGGACAAAAAAGCTTGCCATCCGTTGGTTAACGCGATGTACTCACTGCCTCCGTTTTGCTTCCTCTCTATCTGTCCAGCATCCGTCTATTGACATTTCATCCACTCAAAAAGTTTTGGGCTGCCCAAAACTTTTGCATGGAAAATGTATCCAATTCGTCCGTTATGCATCCACTACGCATCTGCTACACATCCGTTCTGCATCTGTTGCGCATCCGCTATATCCGCGAGGCATCCGTTCCGCATCCGCACAACTCGCATCCTCTCGGACGCAGGGAGGAAGCAGAACAGACACGGAACGGATGCAGAACGGATGCAGAACAGATGCCAAGCGGAAACAAAGCATTTAAAATGGAAAAAACGTTCGCAGAGGGGACCTATCTCGAATATTAAGGATGTCTAGAGGATGTCTAGAGGATGCCTAGAGGATGCCTAGAGGATGCAAAGGGACACCTATAAAAAGGGGGAGCAACTCACCTGCATCTCACTTTCAGACCAGCAGCCTAGCTGTGCAGACCTCTGCAGCCTTCATCTGACTCTTCCTCTTCCACAGCATCCAGTCATGTCCACCGTGTTTCGTAACAAAGTCCTTTTGGCAGCCACCATCCTTCTGCAACAGTGCGAAGCCATCTACAGGCTCTGTGAACTCTACTACGAGAAGAAAAAGAGGCGGCCAAGAAGCGTCTGGGTACGAAGATGGATCGGGAGAAGAGAAGAGCACGGGCTGTACAACAAGCTGATGGTGGAGCTCAGGAACGAAGACACTCGGGCATTCCAGAACTTCATGAGGATGCCTCCAGCCATGTTTGATGAAGTTGTGCAGCGCCTGACACCCAGGTTGACCAAGGCAAACACCAACTTCTGGCCCAGCCTGGAACCTGGGCTCAAGGTGGCACTCACTCTGCACCACCTGGCCTCAGGGACCACCTACAGGAGCATGCAGTACGGCTGGAGGGTGCCACACAACACCATCAGCATTGTGGTCAGAGAAGTGGTGCAGGCCATCATCGAAGAATACCTGCAGGAGCTCCTCCAGTGCCCCTCCACTGATGAAGGATGGAAGAAAGTTGCAGAACAGTGGTACCAGAGGTGGAACTTCCCCCACACCGTTGGAGCAATCGATGGCAAGCACGTGGCCTGCAAAGCACCAGCCAAGTCGGGCTCCACTTATTTCAACTACAAGGGCTTCTTCAGCATTGTCCTCTTTGCCATGGACAATGATGACTACAAGTTCATGTACATCAATGCTTCAGGCAGCGGCTCATGTTCAGATGGCCAGGTATACAATGCCAGTGACCTCAAGGAGGGGCTGGAAGGCAACCTCATCATGGGCTTCCCAGATCCAGACCCCCTGCCCAACAACATGCAAGATGTGCCCTACTTCATCGTGGGGGATGACGCCTTCTCCCTCACAACCTACCTCATGAAGCCCTACACTTCAAGACACCTCACCCGTGAAGAGAGGATCTTCAACTACAGGCTGTCCAGGGCAAGGCGGGTGGTGGAGAACGCCTTTGGCATCCTGGCCAACAGGTTCCAGGTACTTCTCACCACCATGCAACATCGCCCAGAGACCCTGAGGAGGATCGTGGAAGCTTGCTGCATCCTGCACAATCTCATGCGCACCTGCTACCCGGTCTTGCAGAACAGGCTCGTGGACCTCCAACAAGGCAATGGGAACATGGAGCCTGGGGAATGGAGGCAAGGGCAAAACCTGATAGACAAAACCTGATGTGCAAGGCCCCAACAGAGCCTCACGTGAAGGGAAGAAGCAGCGCAACCTCCTGAGACACTGGTGCAACTCCCCAGCTGGAGCAGTGGAGTGGCAAGACAGGATGATAGATGATTAATGGGTGCTTCTTTCAGCCTGTCTCATCACACTGATGAGATTGGGCCATGTATGTTGGGTGGGCCTACAATGAACAGGGCGTTTAATAAAGAGTTGTGTTTGTGTTGACATGTGTGTATGATTATTACATTATTATTGATAATAATAATAATAAAGGGCCATAGGTGTGGCAGCTGGGAGGGTGGACCATACAGTCCCACTATGCTTGCACTGGAGGTTTATCTATCCCACAACTATCCTTACCTATCCCACAGCTATTACCCATTCCACAGGTATCCCTGCCCAATCCACTGCTATGTTAACCCATCCCACAAGCATGCAAATGCTTAAACCAATTCTAAAAGTTTCCACCAAGACTTTATTAAAAAAAAGAAATGAAGCAAGTGTGTGAATCAAACAACAAGCTGTAAAACAAAAATGACCCAAGTCAAGTGTCCAAATAAAGTCCACAGGTTGCCAGCTACCCAGTCTCTGGCACTCTTATTGGTCACTCGGAGGTGTGCCCAGTCCCAAGGGTGAAGGGTCCAGGTGCTGTGGAGGTGGGTGGTGCTGGAGTGCTGGTCTGTATCGTCATTGGGGTGCCTGGCCCCGAGAGGACAAAAGGGGTCGGTGTGTTGAGGAAGCTCTCAGACAGCTGGCTCAGACCCGCGATGCTGAGAGGTCCTTCCTCCATGCCATGGGGTGTCAGCCCCAGTACTGATGAGAGATGTACTGAGGCTGGGCTTGGCTGTGGGGTGGAGGAAGGAGTAGTGTAGTGGGGCTGTCTGGTCTGCAGCTGGGTGAGGACTGGCATGGGTGGCATCGCTGTCGTCGGTGGCATCATTGTCGTGGGTGGCATTGGTGACATCAGTGGAACTGGTGGCAATGGTGTCACCCGATGACTCTGTGCCTGGGCTGGGAAGGGCTGCTGCCTGTGCTGCTGGACCTCCTGGTAGCCGTAGCCCTGGTAGGTGAGGGGCTGTGGGAAGCCTTGGAATGGGAGGGACATCACCTGGGGTGGAGGAGCAGACCTGGACTGCTTGGGAGCAGGTTCCTCGGGGTCTGGAGGGTTGTGAAGCAGCTCGGTGATCTGGTCCTTCACCACCTGGTCCTGGGGTTCCTCCATGTTCTTGAAGGTCTGGTTGACATAGGTGAGGAAGGGCTTGCGGTTGGAGTATGAGGAGTCGGTGCTGACCAGCTGAGAGAGGAGATCTATACTGGTGTGGATGGTGTCCCTGATCTCCAGCAGAACAGTGTGGCTCTGCCCCTCCTTCTGTCTGGCTCTCTGCCTTTCTGTGGAGGCGGAGCTGGGGGGGGTGGATGCGGGTACTACTGTGGTGGACTCGATGTCTCCTCTCTCCCACCATACCAGGGAGTCCTCCACGCACTCCACCACAGTGACAACAGCTGTCCACGGGTTCTCCGCCGTGGCACGCTCCACAGAAACCTGCCTGGAGACAGGGATTGACTCTCGGCCGGAAGAGGACTGGGTCGCAGCAGGCTGCCGGAGAGAGAGGGTAGACAGAGGGGCTCCTGTTGCCCTTCGGTGGTGAATCTCACCCTCCAGGAAGCTGCACCTGGCCATGACATAGGTCTCTCAGTCCATCAGCTTTGCTGTGGCCTGGCCAGATTTCTTCAGGTGCAGCTTCCCGTACAAGGTGTGCATATGTTTCCACCAGCTGAGGAGCACCTCCGAAGTGTAACCCATAGTCTTCACCCTCTCTCTCCAAGCAGCCTGCTTCCTTTTGGTGTCCCTGTACAGCCGGTGTCCGTTCCACCACAGATAGCCATTCTCCCTCAGCCACTCCAGCACCTCATCCTCATATTCCTCCTCAATGAAGTATTGCCTCCTCTCCCATCCCCGCATACGCCTCTTCCTCTCTTTGGCAGGACCAGATGGGCCCTCATCAGAGGGGCTCCCAGGTGGTAGGGGCTGCTCCTCCACACCACCAGCAGCAGCAGCACCAGCAGGATCATCATCATCATCATCATCATCATCATCATCATCATCATCATCACCAGCAGGATCATAATCATCATCATCATCAGCAGCAGCAGCAACAGGATCATCATCAGCAGCAGTAGCAGCAGCAGCAGGATCAGCAGGACCAGGATCAGCAGCAGCAGAGTAATCACCAGGAGCCCCAGCAGCACCAGCCCCAGCAGCCCCAGCAACACCAGCAGGACCAGGAGCACGAGCAGTATGAGCAAGTCCAGGAGCACGAGCAGGACCAGGAGCACGAGCAGGATGAGCAAGTCCAGGAGCACAAGCAGGATGAGCAGGACCAGCAGCAGCTTCAGCAGAGTACGCAGCAGAAGCACCACTGCCAGGAGCAGCTTCAGCAGAAGCCCCAGCTGAAGCAGAGTCAGGGACAGGGGGCGGGAGGGTGGCCCTGTCCCTCTTGCCAGGGATGGCGGCAGGTTGCTTTCACTTCTTCCCCATGGTTCTGGGGTTGCTGGCTGGCAGGGAGGCTGGCAGGCACCAAGGCTGGCAGGAAGCCTGACACCAAGGCTGGCAGGAAGCCTGGCATCAAGGCTGGCAGGAAGCCTGGAAGGAAGGCTGGCAGGAAGGCTGGCATGAAGCCTGGCAGGAAGGCTGGCAAGCATGCAGGCAGCAAGGCTGGCTGGCAGATTGGCTGGCAGGGAGGCTGTAAGGAAGGCTGGCAGCAAGGCTGGCAGACAGGCAGACAGCAAGACATGCAGGGAGGCTGGCCAGGAGGCTTGGAGGCAGGCTGGCAGGAAGGCTGGCAGCAAGGCTTGCAGGCAGGTATGCAGGCAGGGCAGGCAAGGACTCGATGTATCCTGCAGCAGGTCTTTCCTCCGAATGTTGGAGGAAATCCCCCCTGCATGCGCAATTAACGCCAGGCATCTGTTAGGCTTCCGCTGTGCATCTGCTAGGCTTCCGCTGTGCATCCGCTTCATCCGCTGTGCATCCGCTTATTCTGCTATGCATCTGCTGTGCATCCGCTTCATCCAGTCCGCGTCCGCTTTACTGAGGTCCCCCGGAAGCCTAGCGGATGTGCCATCCGCTCCCATCCGCTTCCATCCGCTGGGCTTCCGTTCCGCATCCGCTTTCCATCCGCCCTGCATCCTCCCCGTGTCCGTGTTATCCGCTCTGGTTATGCAAATTTTTGCACCTTTTGAGAGTGGATAACAACAGATGGAACATTTTGCTCGTCCGCTGTGTCCTTTTTGCATCCGTTGGGCAGTGTGACATGGGCTTTAAGTACCATGAGGTAGCTTAAAACATTGTGAGTTATTAGTTTAAGATAATGATTAAAGTTTCTTTCATTCAGGATGGAAGGCAAACTTACTGGAATGGATATTTTTAGGTTTGTAATTCTGAAGCAACAGCACTTAGACTTATATACAGGGGTGGGTTTCTACCGGTTCTGTCCACCTCTGTAGAACCAGTAGCTCTGAAGAGCAGCAGACATAGAACCAGTTCTATGTCTGCTGATGTTTTTGCCAACCCACCCAACCCAGGTTCTTACCTGATCTTTATTTCCTGATTTTTCAACTTCATCTGCCAAACGAGGCACAGCTGCAGTTAGGAAAGCAAGAAAAGAGGGCTGTTTCAAAGGCTGCTTTTCTGCACCAGCATGCTGATGACAATTTACAGGTGCGTGGCTTGCAGCCTGCAAGGAAGCTCATAAATCCCGAACTGGTAGTTAACCCTGTCATATCTTACCCCTGCTTATATATCAGTTTACAGTGCTTTATAGCCCTCTCTAAGCAGTTTACAGAATCAGCATATTGCCCCCAACAATCTGGGTCCTTATTTTACCCATCTTGGAAGGATAGAAGGCTGAGTCAATGTTGAGCCTGGTGAGATTTGAACTGACAAAGTGCAGGCAGCCAGTCAGTAGAAGTAGCCTGCAGTATTACATTCTAACCACTGCACCACTGCGGCTCATATATAATACCTTGGAAATAGTGAATGACTTAATTTCTGAAAGTGATTAGAAAGTTAGGTTTGCCAGCTTTGTGTCCTTTGAAAGTTTCTGCCATGGTTATGAGCAAAATTGCCAATCTTGTTGTCTCCTGGTGTTCAGATCGATGGAAAACCACAGTCTGTCACTCTCTTTGTGAGAAGCAGATATCCAGAGCAAATGTGAGCAATCTCCCATTCTCTCCTTATCCAAAGAATTTTTAACTGGTTAACTCATTGATTGTTGTGGCCTGTCAGCTGCCAGCTGACAGTGAGGAGACTGAGGAGGAACATGGGCCAGTCTTGGAGTCTGGGTAAGGCTCTGATGAGTGCTCTGTGTCAGAGACAGAGATGGGACCAGGGCTGTCCAACAATTATTAACTGCCTTCAGAGTCAGAGATGAGTGGAGCAGAAGAATAACTGGAGACTCTTCCTGATGGGTGTATGTGCAGAGCTGTCAGGAGAACGGAACAGTTAAGGAACAAGGGTTGACTCAGGCGTAAAGGCACAGGTAGATGGTGAATGGCCCATCCCATAGGGTATAAAGAGGAGCAAAAGGGGAGTGGTGTTTGTAGGAGACAATTAGTTCATTTAATTAGTGTGAAAATTTGTTCGTGACTCACAGAGACTCCTTGCCAAGTATTTTCTTGTACAGCATTGCGTCTGGAAGCTATCGACCTGGCAACTCTCCAAGCCTGATAAGGCCTGTGGTTGCAATTCACCCTTGAAAGACTGTTTTCCGGAACTTTGCTGGATGTGAATGATAGGAATTCACATTAAAGGCTAGGTCACACTGGCCAACGGAGCAAAACGTATGCAAAAAGGGCACAGCGGATGAGAAAAATTTTGGGGGCGGCTCCATCTGTTATTATCCACTCTCAAAAGTGGCAAAATTTGCATAAACAGAACGGAAAACAATGGGAAGGAATGGATGGGGGAAGTACGTAGCGAGGATAGTAAGCGGATGTTCGTAGGAAGCCTAGCGGATGACAGCGGCTTCCGGGGGAGAATAGCAAAGCAGACCCATAGCAGAAGGAGCGGATGCATAGCGGATGAGGAGGATGCATCACGGACGCCTATAGGATGCATAGCGGATGCAAAGCGGATGCATAGCAGATGCAAAGCGGATGCATAGCAGATGCAAAGCGGATGCAAAGCAGATGCATAGCAGATGCAAAGCATTCACTGCGCTTGTGGGGAGGATGAATTGCTTCAGCTCCGCGGATTTAAAAGGATGCAGCTCGCAAGCAGTCACCATTCAGAGGAAAGACCTGCTGCCAGAGACATCTTGAAAGAACACCATGGTTTGTCAGTCAAACTTCTTGTCAGAAGAGGAAGCCTGTGCCTATTCCTGCCAGCCCTGGCAAGAAGGACAGAACCACCATCCCACCCCCTGGCACTGACTCTGAAGCTGCTGGTGCTTCTGCTGCTGGTGCTGCTGGTGTTGCTGCTGCTGATGCTTCTCCTGCTGGCGCTGCTGGTGCTTTTCCTGCTGCTGCTGGTGCTTTTCCTGCTGCTGGTGCTGCTGGTGCTGCTGGTGCTTCTCCTGCTGCTGCTGGTGCTGCTGGTGCTGCTGGTGTTGCTGCTGGTGGTGCTTCTCCTGCTGTTGCTGGTGCTATTGCTGGTGCTGCTGCTACTGCTACTACTACTGCTACTGCTGTGAGGCAAGGCAAGGAGAAGGGAGAGAGGAAACAGGACTCCATTTCTGAGGACCATGAGGAGGAGGTGCTGTAATGGCTGAGGGAGAACAAGTACTTGTGGAGAAAGGGCCACAGACTCTATCGCGACACCAAGAGAAAGCAGGCAGCGTGGAGACACAAGGCAGAGAGCCTGGGCTACACTGCAGAGGTACTCCTGGGAGGGTGGAAGTACATGCACACCTGGTATGGCAAGCTGCACCTGAAGAAATCTGGCCAGGCCGCTGTCAAGCTCACTGACTGGGAGATGTACGTAATGGCCAAGTGCAGCTTCCTGGAGGGTGAGGTCCACCACCGAGGAGTAGCCCCTCTGTCAACCCTCTCCCTCAGACAGCCCACAGACAGCCAGTCCTCTTCCAGCCAGGAGACAGCTACCGTGTCGAGGCAGAAGTCTTTGGAGGGCCCCACAGCAGAGACCCCCCTGACAGCTGCACTCCCCATGCCAGAGAACATGGAGGATCCCCTGTGTCAAAAGGCTACAAGTACCAGGACTTCCCACAGCAGAGGCAGCCCTTCCCAGTCCAGGCCCAGATACATCACATGCCACAGACACCTCACCTCACTCAGCTGCAGATCAGACAGCGTCACTACACTCCTCCTTCCTCCACCCCACAGCCAAGCCCGTCAACAGAAAATCTGTCATCAGTAATGTGCCTGACATCCCAGGTCCTTGAGGAAGGGCCTCTCAACCTCACGGGACTGAGTCAGCTCTCTGAGAGCTTCCTGAACACACCATCCCCTGTTGTACTCTCGGGGCCAAGCACCCCAATGGCACCTCAGACCAGCACTCAAGCCACAGCCACCTCCACAGTCCCTGGCTGCTTAACAGCTGAGACCATGGACATGACTCAGAGTGACTAAGAATAGTGCCAGAGACTGAGTTGTAACCTGTTCACTTTATCTTTGCTTAAGACACTTTACGTGGTTCATTTTGCTTTTGTAATAAAGTTTTACAGTTTACTTAAGACAGTTATTAATAAAGGTTATCTTTGCTTCACACACTTAGTTCATTTTATTTACTAAATGAAGTGTTGGTGAAAACTTTGAAAAAATGGTTAAGCCTTTGCATGCTTGTGGGATAGGTAAGGATAGTTGTGGGATGGGTAAGGATAGCTGTGAGATAGGTAAGGATAGCTGTGGTATGGGTAAGGATAGTTGTGGGATGGGTAAGGATAGCTGTGGGATAGGTAAGGATAATTGTGGGATGGGTCAGGATAGCTGTGGGATTGATAAACCTCCAGTGCAAGCATAGTGGGACTGTATGGTCCATCCTCCCAGCTGCCACACCTATGGCCCTTTATTATCAATAACAATTTATTCATTGATCAACACATTTCAAAATAAACAAAGCTCTTTATTAATGCCCTTTTCATTGTAGGGCCACTCAACATACATGGCACAATCTCATCAGTGTTATGAGACAGGCTCAAGGAAGCATCCATTAAGTATCTACCATCCTGTCTTGCCACTCCAATGCTCCAGCTGGGGAGTTGCACCAGTGTTTCAGGAGGTTACGCTGCTTCTTCCCTTCACGTGAAGCTCTGTGGGGGCCTTGTATATCCAAACTGTATTTCAGGTTTCGTCCTTGCCTCCATTCACCAGGCTCCATGTCCCCATTCCCTTGTTGATGGTCCACAAGCCTGTTCTGCAACACTGGGTAGCGGGTGCGCATGAGATTGTGAAGGATGCAGCAAGCTTCCACGATACTCCTCACAATCCCTGGGTGATGCTGCATGGTGGTGAGAAGTACCTGGAACCTGTTGGCCAGGATGCCAAAGGCGTTCTCCACCACCCGTCTTGTCCTGGACAGCCTGTAGTTGAAGATCCTCTCTTCACGGGTGAGGTATCTGGAACTGTAGGGCTTCATGAGGTAGGTTCTGAGGGAGAAGGCGTCATCCCCCACGATGAAGTAGGGCACATCTTGTGTGTCATTGGGTAGGGGGTCTGGATCTGGAAAACCCATGATGACGTTGCGTTCCAGCCCATCCTTGAGGTCACTGGCATTGTATACCTGGCTATCTGAAGCTGACCCTCTGCCTGCAGCATCAATGTACATGAACTTGTAGTCAGCATCAACCATGGCAAAGAGGATGATACTGAAGAAGCCCTTGTAGTTGTGATAAGAGGACTCTGAGTTGGGTGGAGCCTTGCAGGCCACGTGCTTCCCATCTATGGCTCCAACGGTGTGGGAAAGTTCCACCTCTGATACCATTGTTCTGCAACTTTCCTCCATCCTTCTTCAGTGGTGAGGCACTTGAGGAGCTCCTCCACGTATTCTTCAATGATGGCCTGCACCACTTCTCTGACCACTTTGCTGATGGTGTTGTGTGGCGCCCTCCATGCATACTGCATATTTCTGTATGTGGTTGCAGAGGCTAGGTGGTGCAGTGTCAGTGCCACCTTCAGTCCAGGGTCCAGGCTGGAACGGAAGTTGGTGCTTGGCTTGGTCAACCTTGGTCTCAGAGGCTCAACAATTTTATCAGACATGGCTGGTGGCATCCTCATGAAGTGCTGGAATGCACGAGTGTCTTCATTCCTCAGCTCCACCATCAGCTTGTCATAGAGTCCAAACTCCACTCTTCTCCCAATCCATCGTCGGACCCACACAGCTCTTGGACGTCTCCTTCTTCTCCTTGTGTAGAAAAGGTGAAACAGTCTGAACAGGGCTTGGTTCTGGTGTTGAATGATTGCAGCTACCATAAGGAGTGTGTGACGATCCATGGTGGAGATGAATGGATGATGTGGAAGACCAAGACCAAGGGTGAAGAGGTATGTACACCACGGATGCTGGACTGATAATGAGATCCAGGTGATTTCCTCCCCCTTTTTATTGGAAATATCGGTTTTCCGCTAGGTGTCCTTCCACATACTCTAGGAATATTCCATCCTAAATATCCGAGATACATCCCATATACAAACGTTTTGTCTGTTTTAATGCTTTATATATGAGATGCATCCACTTACATCCTTTCTATTTCCGTGCTACTAACGCTGTGTAGACGTTCCATGCACCTTTCGCTTCCTCTCTCTTTCCATTTTCAGCTGGAGCGGATGTGAGTTCCGAGGATGCCCAGAGGATGCCGAGAGAATACAGAGGACATGTAACGGATGACAACGGACGTAGAACGTTTGTTGCCCTTATGTGTCATGGATGTACATCGTACGTGGGGGAATGTTCATCCACTGAAAAAGTTTTGTGCAGCTCAAAACTTTTTGAGCAGATGAAATAGCAGTAGATGGATGTTTGACGGATAGAGCGTATGAAACACGTATGCAATGAGCACACAACGGATGCATCGCGTTTTCCAATGGATGGCAAGCTTTTTTGTCCGTTTTACATCCTCTTTGCATCCGTTGGTGCAGTGGAACATGGGCTTAACCTAATAAAAATGGGTTTTGTCAAGACAAGGAGTCTGTTTCGTGATTTTGTGAAGCCTAGGTCAGAACACTGGTCTTTGCTGGAGTCTTCAGCTTCACTTTTGCAGAGCTGTCTTCAGTTTGTCATACCTCCCCTGGAAGCTGCCTTTGCTTCTCTCCCCTTGACCGGCAAGAGGCGGCAACTGAATGTGGGCACAAGGCTATGATGGAAAATATGAAAGAAGACAAGATAGCTCTTCACCTACTAATGAGAGTGAATTTCCAAACAGGATTGCACTTCTGCAGGAAAAACAGCATTAAGAAATCTCACTTGTTACATCACTTGGTTTTTGTGGAATAGAATGATTTGATTAGCTGAATGTCCTATCATCAAAACTATTATTGTTTTGCAATAATGCAGCAGTTTGTAATGTTCATATGTCACATGCACATGACAAAATGGGAATCCTTCACAATTCATTTTGGAACATAAAATAATAGAGCTGGATTCGACCTTGGAGCTCTTCTAGTCCAAACTTCTGCTCAAACAGGAGATCCTATACCATTTGAGACAAATAGTCTGAAATTTTAAAGAATTAAAAAAAATGGTTTTTAAATTTTAACTTTGATCAATTATTTTTTTTCTAATTTTAAAGAAAGGGTAATTGAAACTGCAAGACCACTGAGTATATAGTAGTCTTACCAGGCCTTTATTCAGCCAACTCCTGAAGAATATTAAAATTCCCAAATCAATATTATTTAATATTTAAGAATATTAAAATGCTCAATCCAAAGTGCACTGAAGATGTCTCCTCAAATGGGGATGAAACATTTGCAACCAAATTGCCAAACACAGAACTCAAGCCAACAACGTAACTACCAACCCAAGCTACTAATATTCAAAGACATTTCAAATTAAAATTCCCATTAATAAATAACTTCAAAGCATAAATTACTCTTGGTCAATGCTTACTAGAGTTGCAAACAGGTTAGAACCAATATTTATATTTTGCATAACATAACTCAATCCCATCAATATTCTCTTCTCATATTATATTCTTTATCCTCTCTAACATATGCTGGTGGTATATCTTTTAAAAACTGTGACAGATTCAAAAGCTAATAAACTATTCTGCTTTGCAAGCATAGGTATTAAATTGAAATATGATTGTTAATGAACTTTTCAAAGGATTGATTCTGTCTGACTGATGGACCCTCAGCCTCTCTTCCATTTCCTGGAAGAATGAGTTAAGTTAGTAATCATCCACAAGAAGGCAGCCTTTGAAAGAAGGGTTGCCTTGCTCTTCTTAAAGAGGCTGCTTATTAACGAAGTCATTGGTTATCTTCATAAGTGGGAACCAATTTCATGTGGAGACAATAGGAAAAAGTGAAAGAAAAAAATAAGCCCATTAGCTTTAATGTAGTCTCACATCTTCCAGGATTTTGAGTGTCCTTTTCTGGATCAGTAGCTTCAAAATCTTGTCAAAGAATATGTTCCTGGGTTAGAAGGCTTGGGTATGTGCAGAAAGGGTAATCAGCAACAAAATATATCAACTGCAATAGCATCCAGGCTTATATATACCACCCCATTATGCTTTACAGCATTCTCCAGGGACCACTGGTGGTCCGTGAGAAAATTTTGGTGGTCCAAAGAGAAATGTTACCCCCAAAGCACCTCCCAAAGCAATCAATCCAGGCTGTGTGGGAACACAAGGCTTGCGTCACATGCATTGCAAACAACACAAGGTAGTGAGGGGAGAGGGGGAAAGGCGGAGGGGGGAAACTTGCCCCATGTACCTCACCTGGCCACTGGGCTGCTTCTTTCCACTTCTTTCTTCTTCTGCTTTCGGCTGCATGCAAGGAAAGTAGCAAAAGTCTTTTTTTCTCTCCCCCAAACTCCACCAGAAATGTGTCTTTGGACCCTGCAAGGCCTCCTGCTCCAAGAGGTTGAATCGACAAAGGCTCATTTCTGGCAGAGTTTGGGGGAAAGAAAAAAAGACTTATGCTGCTTCTGCTGCTTTCCTTGCATGAAGCCAAAAGTCAGTCTCTCTCTCTCTCTCTCCCTCTCTCTCTCTCTCTCTCTCTCTCTCTCTCTCTCTCCCTCCCTCCCTCCCTCCCTCCCTCCCTCCCCCTGAGTACGGAGCTGGAGACAGTATCCTGCAATCCCAATAAAGAATGATTGAGCAGTAGGAAAACAGGGTGGGGGATTTTCCTGCAGACTCCTTTGGGGATTTTCTCAGGGTCTCTGGTCCTCAGGATTAAAAATGATGAGTTTGGTGGTCCCTAAGGTCCAAAAGGTTGGCGACCCCTGCTCTGGATAGTTACATTATAATGTAAGCCTTATTTCTCATATTTTCCTCAACAATCCAGGTCCTGATTTTACTGACCTTGGAAGGATGGAAGGTTGAGTTAACTGGTCAGAATTGAACTCCAGGCTATGGGCAGAGTTTACAGAGTTTAATCACTCTACTACCACCTTGTTCAAATGATATGGAAGTAGTATATTATTTCCTGAGATCACTTAGATCCAAGAGAAGAGGGCCAGGTTAGTCTAATGATTAAGATACCAGGCTAGAAAATGGGAGAAAGATAGAGTTGGAAGGGACCTTGGAGGTCTTCCATTCCAGGGGTCTCCAACCTTAGCAACTTTAAGCCCATGTCACACAGCACCAACGGATGGAGAGAGGATGTAAAACGGAGAGAAACACTTGCCATCCGTAGGTTAACGCGATGCATCTGTTCTGTACTCACTGCATCGTTTTTCATACTCTCTATCTGTCCAGCATCCATTGACTGACATTTCATCCACTCAAAAAGTTTTGAGCTGCTCAAAACTTTTTGAGCGGATAAAGTATCCAACGCATCCATTATACATCCACTACGCATATGGGGAACATCCGTTATACGTCCGTAGTCATCCGTTACGTGTCCGCTATATCCGCTAGGCATCCGTTGTGCATCTGCGCAACTCACATCCTCTCCAGCAAAAAACGGACACAGGGAGGAAGTGAAACGGATGCGGAACGGACACGCAGCGTTAGTAGCACGGACATAGAAAGGATGTAAGTGGATGCAGCTCACATACAAAGCATTAAAACAGAAAAAATGTTTGTATAGGGGACGTATCTCGGATATTTAGGATGTCTGCAGGATGCCTAGAGGATGCAAAAGGACACCTCGTGGAAAACCTATATTTCCAATAAAAAGGGGGAGAAATCACCTGGATCTCACTTTCAGTCCAGCAGCCCTGCGGTGCAGACCTCTTCAGCCTTCATCTTACTCTTGCTCTTCCACAGCATCCAGTCATCTCTACCATGGATCATCACACGCTCCTTTTGGTAGCCGCCATCGTTCTACAACAGTGCAAAGCTCTCTACAGGATCTTTCACCTGTTCTACAGGAAGAAAAGGAGGTGTCCAAGAAGTGTCTGGGTCCAAAGATGGATCACGAGAAGAGCAGAGTACGGACTGTATAACAAGCTGATGGTGGAGCTGAGGAACGAAGACTCTCGTGCATTCCAGAACTTCATGAGGATGCCACCAGCCATGTTTGACAAAATTGTGGAGCGGCTGAGACCCAGGTTGACCAAGGCAAACACCAACTTCCAGCCCAGTCTGGACTCTGGACTCAAGGTGGGACTGACTCTGCACCACCTGGCCTCAGGGACCACGTACAGGAAGATGCAGTACGCCTGGAGGGTACCACACAACACCATCAGCATTGTGGTCAGAGAAGTGGTGCAGGCCATCACCGAAGAATACATGGAGGAGCTCCTCCAGTGCCCCTCCACTGAAGAAGGCTGGAAGAAAGTTGAAGAGCAGTGGTATCAGAAGTGGAACTTCCCCCACACCATTGGAGCCATAGATGGGAAGCATGTGGCCTGCAAAGCTCCACCCAACTCAGGGTCCACTTATCACAACAAGGGCTTCTTCAGCATCATCCTCTTTGCCATGGTTGATGCTGACTACAAGATCATGTACATCGATGCTTCAAGCAACAGGTCAACTTCAGATGCCCAGGTATACAACGCCAGTCACCTCAAGGATGGGCTGGAATGCAACCTCATCATGGGCGTCCCAGATCCAGACCCCTTGCCCAACGACACACAAGATGTGTCCTACTTCATCATAGAGGATGACGCCTTCTCTCTCAGAACCTACCTCATGAAGCCCTACACTTCCAGATGCCTCACCCGTGAAGAGAGGATCTTCAATTACAGGCTGTCCAGGGCAAGGCGGGTGGTGGAGAACGACTTTGGCATCCTGGTCAACAGGTTCCAGGTACTTCTCACCACCATGTAGCATTGCCCAGAGACTGTGAAGAGCATTGTGGAAGCTTGCTGCATCCTGCACAATCTCATGTGCACCCGCTATCCAGTGTTGCAGAACAGGCTTGTGGACCACCAACAAGGGAATGGGGACATGGAGCCTGGTAAATGGAGGCAAGGGCGAAACCTGAAAGACAGTTTGGATCTACAAGGCCCCCACAGAGCTTCCCATGAAGGGAAGAAGCAGCATAACCTCCTGAAACACTGGTGCAACTCCCCAGCTGGAGCATTGGAGTGGCAAGACAGTATGGTAGATGCTTAATGGATGCTTCCTTGAGCCTGTCTCATAACACTGATGAGATTGTATGTTGGGTGGCACTACAATGAACAGGGCATTTAATAAAGAGTTGTTTTTACATTGAAATGTGTTGATGAATGATTAAATTGTTATTGATAATAAAGGGCCATAGGTGTGGCACCTGGGAGGGTGGACCATACAGTCCCACTATGCTTGCACTGGCGGTTTATCTATCCCACTGCTATCCTAACCCATCCCACAGCTATTACCCATCCCACAGGTATCCTAAACCATCCCACAGCTATTTCCCATCCCACAGGTATCCCTGCCCATCAAACTGCTATCCTTACCCATTCCACAAGCATGCAAAGGCTTAAACCATTTCTAAAAGTTTCCACCAAGACTTTATTGACTAAAAGAACTGAACCAAGTGTGTGAAGCAAAGATAAACTTTATTAATAACAAACCTTAAAAGCAAAATGACCCAAGTAAAGTGTCCCAAGCAAAGATAAAGTCATCAGATAGCAACCCAGTCTCTGGCACTCTTCTCAGTCACTCTGGGGCGTGCCCATAGTCTCAGGGGTGAAGGGTCCAGGTGCTGTGGAGGTGGCTGCTGCTGGAGTGCTGGTCTGAGGCACCATTCAGGTGCCTGGCCCCGAGAGGACAACAGGGCTGGTTTGTGGAGGAAGCTCTCAGAGAGCTGGCTCAGTCCCGTGATGTTGAGAGGCCCTTCCTCCATGACGTGGGGTGTCAGTCCCAAGACCAATGACATATGTTCTGAGGCCAGGCTTGGCTGTGGGTTGGAGTGTAGTGGGGCTGTCTGGTCTGCAGCTGAGTGAGGTGAGTCGTGGGTGGCATCTGTGGCGTGGGTGGCATCTGTGGCATGGGTGGCATTTGTGACATGGGGGGCATGTGTGGCGTGGGTGGCATCTGTCGTGTTGGTGGCATCATTGGCATCAGTGGCATCGGTGGCATGGGTGGTGTTCGATGAACCTGTGGCTGGATTGGGAAGGGCTGCCTGTGCTGCTGGAACTCCTGGTAGCCGTAGCCTAGGTAGGTGAGGGCCTGTGGAAAGCCTTGGAAGGCTGTGACATCACCTGGGGTGGAGAAGCAGACTTGGATTGGGTCGGAGCAGGTTCAGCTGGGTCTGGAGGGTTGTGCAGAAGACCTGTGATCCTCTCCTTTATCGCCTGGTACTGTGATTCGGACATGTCCATGAGGGTCTGGTTGATGTAGGTGAGGAAGGGCTTGCAGTTTGAGGATGGTATGTTGGTGTGTACCAGCTGAGAGAGGAGATCTACGCTGCTTTTGACAGTGTCCCTGATCTCCAGCAGGACAGAGTGACTCTGTCCCTCTGGTCTGCCTCTCTGCCTGCTTTCTGTGGAGGTGGAGCTGGGGGTGGGGGTGGGTTGGTCTCTGGTGGCAGTGCCCTCTCCTTGCTCCCACTGCATCAGGGGGTCCTCCACGCGCTCCGCCATGGGGAGTGCAGCTGTTGGGGGTGTCTCTGTCGTGGGACGCTCCACAGATACCTGCCTGGACACAGGAGCTGACTCTTGGCCAGAAGAGGACTGGCTCTCTGTGGGCTACCTGAGAGAGAGGGGCTGCTCCTCGGTGGTGGACCTCACCCTCCAAGAAGCTGCACTTGGCCATCACGTAGGTCTCCCGTTCGGTGAGCTTGACCATGGCCTGGCCAGACTTCTTGAGGTGCAGCTTCCCGTACCAGGTGTGTATGTGTGCTTCCACCACCCGAGGAGGACCTCCAAAGTGTAGCCCAGGCTGTCTGCCTTTTTCCCTCCAAGCCGCCTGCTTCCTCTTGGTGTCTCGATAGAGCCTGTGTCCCTTCCACCATAGGTACTCGTTCTCCCTCAGCCATTCGAGCACCTCATCCTCATGTTCCTCTTTGATGGAGTATTGCCTCCTCTCCCTATCTCGCGTATGCCTCTTCCTCCCTCTGGCAGGGCCTTCTGGGCCCTCATCAGAGGGGCTTTGAGGTTCTAGGGGCTGCTCTACCACACCACCACCACCAGCAGCAGCAACAACAACAGCAGCAGTAAAAGCAGCAGCACCAGCACCAGCAGCACCAGTAGCACCAGCAGCACCAGCAGCACCAGCAGCACCAGCAGCACCAGTAAGACCAGGAGCACTAGCAGGACCAGCAGCACCAGCAGCACCAGAAGCAGTGCCAGCAGAATAAGCCCCAGCAGAAGCCCCAGCACCAGGAGCAGCACCAGCAGAAGTCCCAGCACCAGCAGAGTCAGCCCGAGCAGCAGAAGCCCCAGCGGAAGCAGAGTCAGGGCCAGGGGGTGGGATGGTGGCCCTGTCCTTCTTGCCAGGGCTGGCAGAAGATGGCACAGGCTTCCTCTTCTTCCCCATGGTTGTTGGCTGGAGATGTGTCTGGCAGCAGGTCTTTCCTCTGAATGGTGACCTGCTTGCGAGCTGCATCCTTTTATATCCGCAGGGCTGACGCAATGCATCCTCCCCGCATGTGCAGTGAATGCTTTTCATCCACTAGGCATCCACTTGGCATCTGCTAGGCATCCGCTCTGCATCCGCTGTATCCATTCAGCATCCGCTCTGCATCCGCTCCTTCCACTGCGCATCCACTTTGCTGTGCTCCCCTGGAAGCCCTGCAGATGTGCCATACGCTTCCATCCACTTCCATCCGCTAGGCTTCTGTGGAGCATCCGCTTTACATCCTGGCTATGTCCTCCCCCCGTCCATTCCTTTCCATTGTTGTCCGCTCTGTTTATGCAAATTTGGGGTACTTTTGAGAGCGGATAACAACGGATGGAAAATTTTCTCGTCCTCTATACTCACCCATAATTAACATCTTATTTATTTATACTCTATCCTCTATACTCACCCATAATTAACATCTCTGCAGTTCTGGATTCTGAAAGCTCAGCAATTACTTTTTGCATCCGTCGGCTTATGTGACAGGCCCTTTAAGACTTATGGACTTCAACTCCCAGAGTTCCCCAGCCAGCAAACTGGCTGAGGAATTCTGGGATTTGAAGTCCTCCAGGCTTAAAGTTGTCAAGGTTGGAGACCCCTGTTCTAGTCCAAACCTCTGCTGAGGCAGAAACCCTATACCAGTTCAGATAAGTGGCTGTCCACTCTCTTCTTAAAGGCCTCCAGTGTTGGAGCACCTGCAACTTCTGAAGGCAAAACTGTTCCCCTGCCTAGTGGTTCTAACTGTCAGGAAATTTCTCCTTAATTCTAACCTGCTTCTCCCCTTGATTAATTTCCATCCATTGCTTGTCATGCCTTCGAGATGAAAGTGTTCTAAGTGATTTTGGGCCAGTCACTCTCTCTCAGGTGACAAGCTGGACCGATGGCTCAATTCCTGTTACAACCCTCTAATAACAGCTTACCCCTTTCTCCTTGCCATGGACCAGTAGCTACCTCTAACATGACAACATGGAGATAGAACCCCCCCCCAAAAAAAAATACAAGTATTTTTATTTTTCTATAGGTTTTTGGCTGCTGGTGAAATTTTGTATGTGGATGAAAAGTGATGCCATATCAATTTATTTGCAATAATTATTAACTAGGATGACAATCTCCTTTTTCAACACTGACCAAGGAGACATTCAATCTGCAAATAAGGAGAAATTTTCTGACAGTGAGAGCAATCAACCAATGGGACAGAAGTTGCCTTTGGAAGTTGTGGGAGTTTCATCACCGGAAGCTTTCAAGAAGAGACTGGACTACCATCTGTCAGAACTGCTATAGGGTCTGCTTGGCAGGGGGTTGGACAGGGGTGGGATTCTACCAGTTCTGTCCGATTATATAGAACCGGTAGCTCTGAAGAGCAGCAGACATAGAGCTGCTTCTATGTCTGCTGCTGGTTTGGCCTAGTCGCCCACCCGGGCTCTTATCTGACCTTTATTTCCTGGTTTTTCAACCTCAGCTGCTTTGTGCAGCACAGCTGCAATTGAAAAAGCAGGAAAAAAGTGCTTTTTCAACTGCTGCGCACCCGCATGCAGCACTTTTCAGGTGTCCAGACAACAAGCTGATGACAATTCACACACGTGCGCAAATAGTAAATCACTGAACCGGTAGTTACACCAGTCGGATTCTACACCTAGGGTTGAACTAGATGACCTACAAGATCCTTTCCAACTCTGTTAATCTGTAAAAAAAATACCACCACCCTGTCAGTTCCTTCAGCCTCTCATTTGGTACCCAAGATGTGCCCTCAATCTTAGAAATGCACCACCTGTCATGTCCGATTGTTTCAAATAATCATCCATTCATCTGAATGCCTAAGCCGAGATGAGCATCTTAGCAATGTCTGAGTTGTTGTGTGCACCCACCTTTCTACTGTGTATATTAGTTGCTTGCAGTGCAACATTATTTATGAAAGCTGCAGTCATTCCATTTGGTGATGAATGACAGTCCCTGAATCTAATTCGGATAATTTCTTGCAACTGAAGTGTAGCAGTGCTAAAACTGAGCACTAATTTGTTAATGGTGATGTTACCTAGTTGGGTAATGAAAAGTCTGCGAGCAAACAATCAAGACCACCAAGGACCTCACAGTGTGACCCTTAACTACAGCTATTCTCTTCCTTTGGAACACTAATTTATTTGTAATTTACTATACTCACCCATAATTAACATCTCTGCAGTTCTGGATTCTGAAAGCTCAGCAAATTTCTGAAGTTCACACGAAAAAAAGAAAGAAAACAGAAAGAACAGTCCTGAAAGATCACCTCCTCCCTCCAGCTAAACTTTCCTTTTATAGTAGAGGTTATTAGTGCCAATGTGCTGGGATGGAACTATTCATTACCTCTTTGTAAGATGTATGCCAGCAGAAACTTCCCCATTAATATAGTTCTCCTGGAAATTAAAAAAGAAGAGTTCACAGTTTCAGCAGCAAGGCCAGAATTTGCACAGAATAATAATATACTGTTAAATGATAGTCATGTGCTAATGTGTTGGATTTTACAGTGAATGTTAGAAGAATAGGAACCAGAAGGTTAAAGCTCAAGAGATACTGATGACTGAAGCTGACATTAAGGAAACCCACAGAAGAGCCTGCTGATGAACAGTTGTTAGGAAACTCTTCCTAATGTTCAACCAAAACCTACTTCCTTGCAATTTGAGACCATTATTTCGGTCTTCAAGAAAAACTCTCAACAATTAAGTCTACCCTGACTGCTACTTGAAAGTCTGAAAACAGTTATCTGCTCTCCCCATTGTCTCTTGTTCTCCATGCTAAGCATAACCAATAGCAATATCAGTTAGATTTGTATACCACTTTACAGTGCTTTATAGCCCTCTCTAAGTGGTTTACAGAGTCACATATTGCCCCCAACAATTGGAGTCCTCATTTTACCAACCTCGGAAGGATGGAAAGCTGAGTTAATTTTGAGCCGATTAGGATCAAATGCCTGGCAGTGGGCAGAGTTAGCCTGCAATACTGCATTCAGACCACCATGTTTCAATCCTTTCAACTATTCATCAAAGTCATCTTATCATCTAGGTTGCTTTCAAGGTTCTTTTTATTGGTTCTTCAGGTTGATTTCCTCTGCAGATGCTCCAGTTTGTCAATGTTCCTCTTAAAGTTGGGGCCCAGGCTGACACTTTATTTATTTATTTATTTATTCATTCATTCATTCATTCATTTACTTACTTAAGGCTAGGTCACACTGGCCGACAGATGCAAAACGTATGCAAAAAGGACACGGCGGACGAGCAAATTTTCCGGGGTGGCTCCATCCGTTGTCATCCACTCCAAAAAGTGGCAAAAATTTGCATAAACAGAATGGAAAAGAAAGGAAAAGAACGGACGTGGGTAGTATGTAGTGGGGATGTTCATAGGAAGCCAAGAGGATGTATATCGGATGCAAACAGTTCACTGCTCATCCTTTCTATTTCCGTGCTACTAACGCTGTGTAGACATTCCGTGTACCTTTTGTTTCCTCCCTCTTTCCCTTTTCAGCTGCAGCGGATGTGAGTTGTGAGGATGCCCAGAGGATGCAGAGAGGATACAGCGGATGTTTAACAAATGATAAATGGACATAGAACGTTTGTTGCTCATATGTCACGGATTTATATCGTACACGGCGGAAAATTCATCCGCTCAAAACTTCTTGAGCAGATGAAATCTCAGTGGACGGATGCTCAAAGGATAGAGCATATGAAACACGTATGCAGTGAGTACACAACGGATGCATCGCATTTTCCAATGGATGGCAAGCTTTTTTTAATGTTTTACATCCTCTTTGCATCCGTTGGTGCAGTGTGACATGGGCTTTACTTATTTACTTTTTTTGTCAAACAATTATTAGATAACAGGTATGTATAAACATGGTTCTAAATCCATGAAATGGATACGAATAAGAAAAAAAGAAACAATAGGACAGGGACGATAGGCACGTTTTTGTGCGCTGATGCACGCCCCCGACAGACCTCTTAAGAAAGAGGTGAGGTCAATAGTAGACAGTCTAAGGTTGAAGATTTTGGGGTTTGGGGAAGAAACCACAGAGTCAAGTAGAGTATTCCAGACATTGACCACTCTGTTGTTGAAGTCATATTTCCTGCAATCAAGTTTGGTGCAGTTTTTATTATTATAATATTTTGGTCTGATCTGCAAAATATAAAATATACAGCAACAGTGGCTTTTTCTGACATTACTCTATGCTTCTGTTACCGCAGCCCAGGACTGCATTTCAAACTGTAGATCACATCGTGACCAGCTGTAGGTGAGGGCATTTACTAGTACAGTTTCTGATTTCTTTCAGATGAGTGATACCATACTCCAATGGTTAGATGGCCTAAACATTCCTATCTGAATCAGAATCAAAATAGAGATGGAAGAGACCTCCTAGATCTTCTAGTCTAGCTCCCTGCTCCAGTAGGAGATCCTATACCAATGATGGCTAACCTTTTTGGGCTCCTGTGCCAAAAATTGTGCACGCACTTGCACTCTCACACTTGCGTGCCAGCACCCAGAAGGCAATGTGCGTGCCTGAACTCTCCCTACGCATATGTGCATAATCCCCACCTATCCCCATCCCCTTACCTGCATTGTGCGTCACAGCTGATTTTCAGGCGGTTTAAGGTCTTTTTTGGCCTCCCAAAGGCATGAGAAAGGCTGCTGCAAGCTGCTGCAGGCCAAAAGCTAGCCCTGTTTCATCGCTTCTGGTATTTTTGGAAAAACAGGAAGTGATGAAATGGGGCTAGTTTTTGCCTGCAAATCCTGCAGAAGCCTTCCTCAAGCCTTTGGGAGGCCAAAAAAGGCCTCAAACTGGCCGAAAATCAGCTGTGAGGCATGCACATGCCCAATGAGGCATGTGCCTGCAGCTCGTGTGCCGGCACAAATGGCTCTGCATGCCACCTGTGGCATGTGTGCCATAGGTTCACCATCACAGCCCTATACCATTTCAGACAAGTCACCTCCAGTGATGAAGGACCCACTTCTGAAGGCAAACTGTTCCACTGGTTAATTGTCTTCACTGTTGGGAAGTTTATCCTTAAGTCCAGGTTGCTTCTCTCCTTGACTAGTTTCCATCCATTATTTCTTGTTCTGCCCTCTGGTACTTTGGAAAATAAATTGACCCCCTGCCCTTCTTCTTTGTGGCAATCTCTCAAATACTGGAAGACTGCTATCATGTCCCACTTCTTTTCTCTCAACTAGCCAAATCAAAATCCTGCAATGATTCTTTATATGTTTTAGTCTCCAGGGCTTTAATCATCTTAGTTGCTCCTCCTTGCACTTTTTCCAAAGTCTCAACATCTTTTTTGTAATTTGATGATCAAAACTGGGTTCAGTATTCCAGAAGTGCTTTACTAAGACTTCATAAAGTGGTATTAATGCTTTTGATTCTGTTTATACAACCAAAGATTATATTAGCTTTTTTGGCGGTGGCTGCTGTCCATTGCTGATTCATTTTAAGCAATTGTCCACTTGGACTCCAAGGTCCCTCTAACTGTTTTTGAGCCAGATTTTGCCTACTCTGTACTTGTACCTTTGGTTTTTCCTGCCCAGGTGTAAAACCTTGCTAGAAATGGCAGCCTTTACATCAATACTAAATCTGATTATAGATATTTTTAACATTCATATTTTGTTGTTTTTAATTTGGATGAAATGTTAATATATATGGCATGTCTATGTATGCTATGCTACATGCTAAATAAATAATAAAAGACTGCCTTTTTTGTGGTTGCATCCCATCATCTTATGAAGCACTAAGACATCCAGATAATTTTCACATGTGCTACTGCTCTGTATGTTTTCCATTTCTTATAATCATGCCTTGGGTTGTTTTTCTTACCTAAAGGAACTTACTTTGTTGCTGCTAAAATTAATCTGCCCTTTGTTCCAACTTGCCAAGATTGCTGAGAATCTTGATACTTTAATACTGTATATTTGTTTTCTCGTCATCTTTCCATCATCTCCAGACTGGATCATCTAATTTTCTAACCCCTCCTCCAAGTGGTTTTAAAATATTTTGTACAGACTTTTTCCCTATGATCCAATCTGCATGTTGAGAAAAAGTCACATATTAAAAAAATAGACTTTTCCTTTTTTGGCCTACACCTATCACTGAACGTTCTGCTTTGTGTGCATTTTTTTGAAGCAAAAATTGTGTCATTTATAGCCAAACCAATAAAGTTGTCTATTTTTATTTGAAAAACTTGTTCGGAGAAACCAAGTGACAGAAGCAAACATTCATTTGTTAAAGAGCATGTCCAATAATGTTAATTCAGTTGTTCTTTTTTACAATTTCCCTTTCAAACTTGACAATGAAGTTGCCTTATATAAGCAAAGATGCATCTAGTATGCTAATTAAATATCATTGAGGTATAATCCAGACATTTATAGCTAAGACTATAGTGCACAACGAAGCAGACTGCCTTGTCAATGGAATAGTCTCCCCACCCCCCACCCCTCTGATTATCTGTTGAATAGAACCAAAAGCCGGGGGCAAATGACTGGAGCCATGCATCATCATCATCATCATCTGCAAAAAGAACAGCAGGAAACAAGAGTTAAAAAGCAAGTAGGAGAACTGTAAATGGCAGCCTTTAAATCAGCATTAAATGATGGCAGCAGGAAGTCAAAGCATGGGGATTCTGGGAAGCAGGTGCTCAGACACTTGGTCTAAACTTCATTATACATAATGGTTGGCTTGCAGGCATCTGGCAATGAATGGTGCTTCAGGACAGTTGATGTAGGAAAGGGCTATGCAAGACATGCTTATTAATGCAATGCAGCTACAAAAAGAAGGGATATTAATGAGAAATCTGGTGTGGGAAGATTGAGAAAAGCAAGTATCCCTCTTCCCAGGATACTTATTTCAGCAGCCCCAAGAGAATGAGTCCAAATAACGATGATTCCTTGGAGATTTTGCTTGGCAAATGTGGCTGTTCATTTGAATGGCATTTAATATGTCTTACTCAGATTGTTCTCATGCTAGTCCTGTCATGTAATTAATTCCATGACTACTTTACCTGGGCTACAGAATTCTCAATGGCCACAAGATGGCAGCAAACACAATCCTCTTTGCTGGCATCTAGTGGACATCCAGATTTTAACAACTCAGATATTTAAGGCCCTGTCACACTGCCCAACGGATGCAAAACGTTAGTAAAAAGGACACAACGGACGAGCAAAATGTTCCATCCATTGTTATCCGCTCTCAAAAGGGGCAAAAATTTGCATAACCGGAGCAGATAACACGGAAAGGAATGGACGTGGGGAGGATGCAGAGCGGATGGAAAGCGGATGCAGAATGGAAGCCCAGCGGATGGAAGCGGATGGGAGCGGATGGCACATCCGCGAGGCTTCCGGGGGACCTCAGCAAAGCGGACGTGGAACGGATACAGAGGATGCACAGCGGATGAAGCGGATGAAGAGCGGAAGCCTAGCGGATGCACAGCGGATGAAGCGGATGCAGAGCAGAAGCCTAGCGGATGCCCAATGGAAGCTGAACGGATGCCGAGCGTTAATTGCGCATGCGGGGGGGATGCATTGCGTAATCCCCATGGATATAAAGGGAAGCAGCTCCCAAGCAGGTCACCATTTGGAGAAAAGACCTGCTGCCGGACAGATTGACTGCCTTGCCTGCCCTGCCTGCATGCCTGCCTGCAAGCCTTGCTGCAAGCCTTGCTGCCAGCCTGTCTCCAAGCCTGCCTCCCAGCCTCCTGGCCAGCCTCCCTGCCAGCCTTGCTCTCTGCCTGCCTGCCAGCCTTGCTGCCAGCCTGCCTTCCAGCCTCCCTGACAGCCAGTCTGCCTGCCAGCCTTGGTGCCTGCCTTCCAGCCTGCCTT
>BLBF01000003.1:4973793-4996654 GCA_015471245.1 Laticauda colubrina
CAGCCAGTCTGCCTGCCAGCCTTGGTGCCTGCCTTCCAGCCTGCCTTCCTGCCAGCCTTCCTGCCAGCCTTCCTGCCAGCCTTGGTGCCAGGCTTCCTGCCAGCCTTGGTGCCAGCCTTCCTTCCAGCCTTGGTGCCTGCCAGCCTCCCTGCCAGCCAGCAACCCCACAACCATGGGAAAGAAGTGAAAGCCTCAGCAACCTGCCACCATTCCTGCCAAGAGGGACAGGGCCACCCTCCCGCCCCCTGTCCCTGACTCTGCTTCTGCTGGGGCTTCTGCTGCTCAGGCTCACTCTTCTGGTGCTGGAGCTCCTACTGAAGCTGCTCCTGGCAGTGGTGCTTCTGCTGGTGCTTACTCTGCTGAAGCTGCTCCTGGTGGTGGTGCTTCTGCTGGTGCTTACTCTGCTGAAGCTGCTCCTGGTCCTGCTCGTCCTGCTCGTGCTCCTGGACTTGCTCGTACTGCTCATACTGCTCGTGTTCCTGGTCTTGCTCGTCCTGCTCGTCCTGCTCGTGCTCCTAGTCCTGCTCGTGCTCCTGGTCTTACTCACGCTGCTGGTGCTTACTCTGCTGCTGCTGATCCTGATCCTGCTGGTGCTGCTGGTCCTGCTCGTACTCCTGGTCTTGCTCGTCCTGCTCGTCCTGCTTGTCCTGCTCGTGCTCCTGGTCCTGCTCATGTTCCTGGTCTTGCTGGCGCTGCTGGTGCTTACTCTGCTGCTGCTGATCCTGATCCTGCTGCTGCTGCTGCTGCTGCTGATGATGATGATGATGATGATCCTGCTGCTGCTGTTGCTGCTGCTGCTGATGAGGATGATGATTATGATCCTGCTGGTGATGATGATGATGATGATGATGATGATGATGATGATGATGATGATCCTGCTGGTGCTGCTGCTGCGGGTGGTATGGAGGAGCAGCCCCTATTACCTGGGACCCCCTGTGATGAGGGCCCATCTGGTCCTGCCAAAGGGAGGAAGAGGCTTATGCGACAACTGGAGAGGAGGCAATACTCCATTGAGGAGGAACATGAGGATGAGGTGCTGGAGTGGCTGAGAGAGAATGACTATCTGTGGCGGTACGGAACCGGCTGTAGAGGGACACCAAGTGGAAGCATGCTGCTTGGAGAGAGAAGGCGGAGAGTATGGGCTACACTTCGGAGGTGCTCCTCGGCTGGTGGAAGCACATGCACACCTGGTACGGGAAGCTGCACCTGAAGAAATCTGGCCAGGCTGTGGTTAAGCTGACGGACAGAGAGACCTACATCATGGCCAGGTGCAGCTTCCTAGAGGGTGAGATCCACCACCGAGGAGCACCAGGAACCCCTCTCACAACCCTCTCTCTCCGGCAGCCTGCTGAGACCCAGTCCTCTTCCGGCCGAGAGTCAGTCCCTGTCTCCAGGCAGGTTTCTGTGGAGCGTGCCATGGCGGAGAACCCGCGGACAGGTGTTGTAACCGTGGTGGAGCGCGTGGAGGACTCCCTGGTGCGGTGGGAGAAAGGAGACGTTGAGTCCACCACAGCTGTACCCGCATCCACCGCCCCCAGCTCCACCTCCACAGAAAGGCAGAGAGCCAGACAGAAGGAGGGGCAGAGCCACACTGCCCTGCTGGAGATCAGGGACACCATCCAGAGCAGCATAGATCTCCTCTCTCAGCTGGTCCACACCGACTCCTCATCCTCCAACCGCAAGCCCTTCCCCACCTATGTCAACCAGACCCTCAGGGACATGGCGGAACCCCAGTACCAGGTGGTGAAGGACCGGATCACCAAGCTGCTTCACAACCCTCCAGATCCAGAGGAATCTGCTCCCACCCAGCCCAGGTCTGCTCCTCCACCCCAGGTGATGTCCCTCCCATTCCAAGGCTTCCCACAGCCCCTCACCTACCAGGGCTACGGCTACCAGGAGCTCCAGCAGCACAGGCAGCAGTCCTTCCCAGTCCAGGCACAGAGTCATTGGGCAACACCGTTGCCCCCGGTTCCACTGATGCCACCGATGCCATCCATGCCAATGATGCCACCGACGACAGCGATGCCACTCACGCCACCGATGCCACCAATGCCAGTCCTCACCCAGCTGCAGACCAGACAGCCCCACTACACTGCTCCTTCCTCCACCCCACAGCCAAGCCCGGCCTCAGTACATCTGTCCTTGGTACTAGGGCTGACACCACATGGCATGGAGAAGGAGCTCTCAACATCACGGGGCTGAGCCAGCTGTCAGAGAGCTTCCTCAACACACCATCCCCTGTTGTCCTCTCGGGGCCAGGCACTCCAATGGTGCTTCACACAAGCACTCCAGTATCAGCCACCTCCACAGCACCTGGACCCTTCACCCCTGAGACTGGGCACACACCTCCGAGTGACCAAGAAGAGTGCCAGAGACTGGCTGGCTGGCTACCTGTGGACTTTATTTGGACACTTGACTTGGGTCATTTTTATTTTACAGCTTGTTGATCAATAAAGTCTATCTTTGATTCACACACTTGCTTCATTTCTTTTTTTTAATAAAGTCTTGTTGGAAACTTTTAGAAATGGTTTAAGCCTTTGCATGCTTGTGGGATGGGTTAAGATAGCAGTGGGGTGGGCAGGGATACCTGTGGAATGAGCAGGGATACCTTTGGGATTGGTAATAGCTGTGGGATAGATAAACCTCCAGTGCAAGCACAGTGGGACTGTATGGTCCACCCTCCCAGGTGCCACACCTATGGGCCTTTATTATCAATAACAATTTAATCATTGATCCACACATGTCAACATAAACACAGCTCTTTATTAAATGCCCTGTTCATTGTAGGCCCACCCAACATACATGGCCTAATCTCATCCATGTGAAGGAAGCTGAAGGAAGCATCCATTAAGCATCTATCATCCTGTCTTGCCACTCCACCGCTCCAGCTGGGGAGTTGCACCAGTGTTTCAGGAGGTTGCGCTGCTTCTTCCCTTCATGTGAGGCTCTGTTGGGGCCTTGCACATCCTGAGTGTCTATCAGGTTTTGCCCTTGCCTCCATTCCCCAGGCTCCATGTCCCCATTGCCTTGTTGGAGGTCCATGAGCCTGTTCTGCAAGACTGGGTAGCGGGTGCACATGAGATTGTGCAGGATGCAGCAAGCTTCCACGATGTTCCTCATGGTCTGTGGGCGATGCTGCATGGTGGTGAGAAGTACCTGGAACCTGTTGGCCAGGATGCCAAAGGCATTCTCCACCACTTGCCTTGCCCTGGACAGCCTGTAGTTGAAGATCCTCTCTTCACGGGTGAGGTGTCTGGAGGTGTAGGGCTTCATGAGGTAGGTTGTGAGGGAGAAGGCGTCATCCCCCATGATGAAGTAGGGCACATCTTGTGTGTCATTGGGCAGGGGGTCTGGATCTGGGAATCCCACGATGAGGTTGCGTTCCAGCCACTCCTTGAGGTCACTGGCATTGTATACCTGGGCATCTGAAGCTGACCCGTTGCCTGAAGCATCGATGTACATGAACTTGTAGTCAGCATCTACCATGGTGAAGAAGACAATGCTGAAGAAGCCCTTGAAGTTGAAATAAGTGGACCCCGACTTGGGTGGTGCTTTGCAGGCCACGTGCTTGCCATCTATGGCTCCAACGGTGTGGGTGAAGTTCCACTTCTGATACCACTGCTCTGCAACTTTCTTCCATCCTTCTTCAGTGGAGGGGCACTGGAGGAGCTCCTCCATGTATTCTTCTATGATGACCTTCACCACTTCTCTGACCACAATGCTGATGGTGTTGTGTGGCACCCTCCAGCCATACTGCATGCTCCTGTAGGTGGTCCCTGAGGCCAGGTGGCGCAGAGTGAGTGCCACCTTGAGCCCAGGGTCCAGGCTGGGCCGGAAGTTGGTGTTTGCCTTGGTCAACCTGGGTGTCAGCCGCTGCACAACTTCGTCAAACATGGCTGGTGGCATCCTCATGAAGTTCTGGAATGCATGAGTGTCTTTGTTCCTGAGCTCCACCATCAGCTTGTTGTACAGTCCGTCCTCTGCTCTTCTCCCGATCCATCTTCGGACCCAGACGCTTCTTGGCCTCCTCTTTTTCTTCCCGTAGTAGAGTTCACAGAGCCTGTAGATGGCTTCGCACTGTTGCAGAAGGATGGTGGCTGCCAAAATTACTGTGTTACGATCCACGGTGGACATGACTGGATGCTGTGGAAGAGCAAGAGTCAGATGAAGGCTGCAGAGATCTGCACAGCTGGGCTGCTGGTCTGAAAGTGAGATCCAGATGAGTTGCTCCCCTTTTTTATAGGCAGTATAGGTTTTCCCCTAGGTGTCCCTTTGCATCCTCTAGGCATCCTCTAGACATCCTTGATATCTGAGATAGGTCCCCTCTGCGAACATTTTTTCCATTTTAAATGCTTTGTTTCCGTGCTGCATCCGCTAGGCATCTGTTCTGCATCCGTTCCGCATCCATTCCGCTTCCTCCCTGCGTCCGAGCGGATGCGAGTTGCGCGGATGCACAGCGGATGCCTAGCGGATATAGCGGATGCATAATAGATGCGTAACAGATGCCTAGCAGATGCCTAGCGGATGCCTAGTGGATGCAGAACGGATGCATTGGATATATTTTCCGCTCAAAAGTTTTGAGCATCTCAAAACTTTCTGAGTGGATGAAACGTCAATAAACGGATGCTGGACGGATAGAGAGGAAGCAAAACGGAGGCAGTGAGTACAGAACGGATACATCGCATTAACCAACCGATGGCAAGCTTTTTTGTCCGTTTTACATCCTCTTTCCATCCGTTGGTGCAGTGTGACAGGGGCTTTAAATGAAAATGATGCAAAGTCACACTATATTATAATCTCACAGGATATTCAAAGTTATTCTATACATTCATGTTAGATTAATACATAAATATACATGTTTTAGATCACAATACAGTACACATAGAAATATATCATTACCCTAGTTTCACAATGTAGCACAATGAATTGGTAGTTTCATCAATATAAGTTTCATCAATTGGTAGTTTCATAAATATAAGCCATATATTTGCATATATGGGCAAATATTTTGATGCTACCTTAAGAAAACATGTATATCTTATATAAATTAATCTTGCTATTAATCTTGTTATAATAATCTTGTTATTATATCATAACCTCATTTTATGATGCTGTAACACAAGCTGGCTTTTCCACAATATTTGTTTATGGTAGGCCTAGGGGATAATAAATCTTTTAATTTGTGCTTCAAAAAGAAAGCCTGTATATGTTATATCAATTCAATGAATTGATTTCAAAATTATTAGAGCCTGTAATATGGTATCTATCAGAGGTGGTATTCAGCCGGTGCACACCTACTCAGGAGAACCGATAGCAATAATTTGGCGTGGGTCACTGAACAAGTAGTGACTTCTGACTGGCCATGCCCCTGAACTGGTTCCTGGATGTAGCTTGCTCGCTTGCCTTGCCCTACGTTTGCCCAGCCCAGTCACTCCTCACTCCACACTGGGTCCTCATGGCTTAACCTGCTTTCCCATGGTGCCTGACCCTATGGCCCAACTGAGCATCTCTGATCTTCCTGCTGAAACTAAGTCTGCGAGTTGTGCTAGCCCCCCCCCACATTCCCGGAACTTGCCTTCCCCTTCCCTTCCATCCCCTGAGCTTGCCAAGGCCCCCCCCACCACCACCATTCCCAGGCTTGCTTGGCTCGCTTTGTTGCTGGCGCGGCCAAGCTAGCATGTGTCTGTGCATGTGTGTGTATGTGTGTGCGTGCGAGAGAGAGAGAGAGGGATGGAATGTGGGGGGGTGCCACCTGTTTCTTCCTTTCCCCTGCCCACTGCTAACTGGAGATCATCCCAGATCAGCCATGTGTGTGTTTGTGTGTGTGTGTGTACATGTGTGTGTAACAATGCTATCATGTTTCCCCCTAGTTCTTCTTCCCTCTGCTGGTAGATGCTTCTTTTCTTCTTTTGGGGAAAACATATTATGGTTCCTTTTTCTACAAACTATGGAAATTGGATTTTTTTAAAAATCAGGATGATGGCTTTATCTTTGTGGGTGTGTTTGTATTTCTGCATTTATATGCATGTGAAAGAAAAAGAAAGAAAAAAAAATAGGAAGGGAGAGAAATAGAGAAAACTCTGTGCTATTATTTTTAATTGCTTCTCTTAGCTGTTTTCCTGGAATCCATAGATATGAAGCAACAGATGGAATGGTTTATAGTAGTTTATTTTCTATGAACAGTAAATCAGCAAGCATGGTAAACCCAAACAAGATTAGTGCTGGAAGCAACCACCTTCCAGTGCAATTTATCCCCTGACTCCATCTACTTAAATGCTTCTACTTCTTCCCTACACTTGTGTCCCAATTATCCGATTATCCCTATTTCCCAAACCCCATAGTCCTACATCGCACACTCACTATCCACGATTCCCAGCTATATCCTTAGTTTCCCCACAACCATACTCCTCCCATTCTATCCCCTCCCTTAAACAGTTTAACTACTTGCTGATTATCCCTAACAGGAGGGATTCCCCCTTGCATTCTGTTGCAACTCCTTTCCACTGCTCCTTTCGTCCCCTCAGTCCATCCCAGATAAAGAAGCTGACTGGTTAGAGCATTCCCTCCCCCTCTCTTCAGATTAAACTCTCTTCTAAACTATTCAGCCTCTAAACTACAGTACTTGGCTGACATTGATGACATTTTTTTTTTTTTTTTGATGAGGCTGTCTCTTCTCCCATCCACGATCATGCTGCTGTCGGGCAAGGATTCCACAAAGCCTGACAGTTTCATTATTTATCATGTGTTAATATTTTACACTGTCCCTACACTACATCTAGAGTGATTATACTGCTTTTCTTTTGCCCAGGGCTATAACATATTTTTCAGGTATTTACATCAATGTCTAGTCCAGAGCATAAATATGTGTGTGTTTATTTTGTACATCAGGTTGCATAAGTTCAGCTTAATATGCTATTCCTCGAATGTGATATTTTATATACATACAGAGAAAGAAGGACTCTGATGATCTTTGACTTAGGCTTGCTGTCAAACATTAGCCATAATAATTACTGTATTGAAAAATATGCAGGTTGTATTACATGAATGGCTATTTTATATGTGAAATTATGAAATAAATTTGAGTAAAGATCCTGGGAAAATGTCAAAATAACAGAATAACACTTAGAGGGACCTTGGGGGAACCCTATTTCAGAGAAATGGCTGTCCAGTCTTTTCTGAAAAACTTCCAGTGATTGAGCACCCAGAACTTCTGGAGACAGGCAGTTCCACTGGTTAATTGTCCTCACTGTCAGGAAGTTCCTCCTTAGTTTTAGGTTGCTTCTCTCTTTGTTCAGTTTACATCCATTGCTTCTTGTTTGTGTTCTGCTTCTTTGGAAAATATATTGCCCCTACTTCTTTGTGGCAGCCCTTAAAAGCCTGTTGACTGTCACCCTCTTGGGCAAAGCATGTGAACCATTTCCTCCTTTAAGTGATCCATGAAAGTACATCAATAGTATGTAGATAATAAAGTAAAAAAAAAAGGTGAATAAAGGCCCTGTCCCACTGGCCGACAGATGCAAAATGTACGCCTAAAGGATACAGTGGATGAGCAAAATTTCAGGGGTGGCTCCATCCGTTGTCATGCGCTCCAAAAAGTGGTGAAAATTTGCATAAACAGAATAGAAAAGAATGGAAAAGAACGGACGTGGGTAGGATGTAGCGGGGATGTTCAATGGATGTTTGTAGGAAGCCTGTGGATGACAGTGGATGGAAGTGGATGACACATCCGCAGGGGTTCTGGGGGAGAATTGCGAAGCGGACGCATAGCGGAAGGGGCGGATCCATAGCGGATGACGCGGATGCATCACAGATGCCTATAGGAAGCAAAGCGGATGCATAGCAGATGTATATCGGATGCAAAGCGTTCACTGCGCATGCGGGGAGTATGAATTGCGTCAGCTCCACAAATATAAAAGAATGCAGCTCGCACGCAGTCAGCATTCAGAGGAAAGACGTGCTGCCACATACATCTTCAAAGAACACCATGGTTCATCAGTCAGGGAAGAAGAGAAAGCTGGTGCTAACTCGTGCCAGCCCTGGCAAGAAGGACAGAACCACCATCCTACCACCTGGCACTGACTCTGAAGCTGCTGGTGCTTCTCCTCCTCCTCCTGCTGCTGCTGCTGCTGGTGTTGCTGGTGCTGATGGTGCTTCTCCTGCTGCTGTTGCTGCTGTTGCTGCTGTTGCTGCTGTTGCTGCTGCTGGTGCTGTTGGTGCTGCTGGTACTGCTGGTTCTGCAGCTACTGCTGCTGCTATTGCTGCTGCTGTGGTGGACCAGCCCCAAGGCCCTCAAAGCCCTGCTGCTCAAGCCCCTGAAGGTCGTGCTGCTGAAGACCCCGCCAGAGGGAGGAAGAGGCAAGGGAAGGAGAAGGGAGAGAGGAAACAGTACACCGTTTCAGAGGACCATGAGGAGGAGGTGCTGGAATGGCTGAGGGAGAATGAGTACAACTGGAGAAAGGGCCACAGACTGTATCAGGACACCAAAAAGAAGCAGGCAGCATGGAGAGACAAGACAGAGACCCTGGGCTACACTGAAGATGTACTCCTGGGATGGTGGAAGCACAGGCACACCTGGTATGGCAAGCTACACCTCAAAAAATCTGGCCAGGCTGCTGTCAAGCTCACTGACCGGGAGATGTACATCATGGCCAAGTGCAGCTTCCTGTGAAGGGTGAGGTCCGCCACCAAGGAGCAGCCCCTCTGACACCCCTCTCCCTCAGACAGCCCACAGACAGCCAGTCCTCTTCCAGCCAGGAGCCAGCGAGCCTGTCAAGGCAGGTGTCTTCAGATGGCCCCACGGCAGAGACCCCCCCAACAGCTGCACTCTCCATGCCGGAGGACTTGGAGGATGATGCTCTGCTGTCACAAATGGAGGAAGAAGCGGCAGCCACCAGAGACAAACGCACCCCCACCCCCACCCCAAGCTCCACAGGATGCAGGCAGAGAGGCAGACTGGAGGGCCAGAGACACATTGTCCTGTTGGAGATCAGGGACACAATGAAGACCAGCACAGAACTGCTCTCTCAGCTAGTCCACTTGAACAGAGGATCCTCCAGCCGCCACACTTTCATCAGCTACGTGAGCCACATCTTGAGGGATATGCCCGGGACCCAGTACCAGGTGATGAAGGAAAAGATCACAGTACTTCTGCACAACCCTCAAGGCCCAGCTGAACCTGCTCCAACCCAGTCCAGGTCTGATCCTCCACCCCAGGCAATGTCACAGCCCTTCCAGGGCTTTCAACAGCCTCTCACCAGCAAGGCTACGACTACCAGGACTTCCCACAGCAAAAACAGACCTTCCCAGTCCAGGCCCAGATTCATCGCAAACCACAGATGCCACACCTCACCCAGCTGCAGACCAGACAGCCCCACTACACTCCTCCTTCCTCCATCCCACAGCCAAGCCCGTCAATGGACAATCTCTCATCTATCTTGTTCCTGACATCCCAGGTACTTGATGAAGGGCCTCTCAACCTCACGGGAGTTAGTCAGCTCTCGGAGAGCTTTCTGAACACACCATCCCCTGTTGTACTCTCGGGGCCAAACACCCCAATGGCGCCTCAGACCAGCACTCAAGCCACAGCCACCTCCACAGTCCTTGGCTGCTTAACAGCTGAGACCATGGACATGACTCAGAGTGACTGAGAATAGTGCTAGAGACTGAGTTGTTACTTGTTCACTTTATCTTTGCTTAAGACACTTTACTTGGTTCATTTTCCTTTATTTAATAAAGTCATGCAGTTTACTTAAGACAGTTATTAATAAAGGTTATCTTTGCTTAACACACTTGGTTCATTTTTTTACCTTTATAAAGTGTTGGTGAAAACTTTGAAAAAATGGTTAAGCCTTTGCATGCTTGTGGGATAGGTGAGGATAGTTGTGGGATAGATAAGGATAGTTGTGGGATAGATAAACCTCCAGTGCAAGCATAGTAGGACTGTATGGTCCACCCTCCCAGCTGCCACACATATGGACCTTTTGTATCAATAACAATTTATTCATTGATCAACACATTTCAAAATAAACAAAGCTCTTTATGATTGCCCTATTCATTGTAGGGCCACTCAACATACATGGCACAATCTCATCAATGTTATGCGACAGCTTCAAGGAAGCATCCATTAACCATCTATCATCCTGTCTTGCCACTCCACTGCTCCAGCTAGGGAGTTGCACCAGTGTCTCAGGAGGTTGCGCTGCTTCTTTCCTTCACGTGAAGCTCTGTTGGGGCCTTGTACATCCATAGTGTCTATCAGGTTTCGTCCTTGCCTCCATTCCCCAGGCTCCATGTCCCCATTCCCTTGTTGACAGTCGACAAGTCTGTTCTGCAAGACTGGGTAGCGGGTGCGCATGAGATTGTGCAGGATGCAGCAAGCTTCCACGATGCTCCTCAGTCTATGGGTGATGCTGCATGCTGCATGGTGGTGAGAAGTATCTGGAACCTGTTGGCCAGGATGCCAAAGGCATTCTCCACCACCCACCTTGCCCTGGACAGCCTGTAGTTGAAGATCCTCTCTTCACGGGTGAGGTATCTGGAACTGTAGGGCTTCATGAGGTAGGTTCTGAGGGAGAAGGCATCATCACCAACGATGAAGTAGGGCACATCTTGTGTGTTGTTGAGCAGGGGGTCTGGATCTGGAAAACCCATAATGAAGTTGAGTTCCAGCCCATCCTTGAGGTCACTGGCATTGTATACCTGGCTATCTGAAGCTGACCAATTGCCTGAAGCATCGATGTACATGAACTTGTAGTCAACATCAACCATGGCAAAGGGGATGATACTGAAGAAGCCCTTGTAGTTGAAATAAGTGGACCCTCATTTGGCTGGAGCTTTGCAGGCCACATGCTTCCCATCTATTTCTCCAATGGTGTGGGGAAAATTCCACCTCTGATACCACTCTTCTGCAACTTTCCTCCAGCCTTGTTCAGTGGTGGGACACTTGAGGATCTCCTCCATGTATTCTTCGATGATGGCCTGCACCACTTCTCTGACCACTTTGCTGATGGTGTTGTGTGGCACCCTCCACACATACTGCATGTTTTTGTATGTGGTTCCAGAGGCCAGGTGGCGCAGAGTCAGTGCCACCTTCAGTCCAGGCTGAAGAAGGAAGTTGGTGCTTGGCTTGGTCAACCTGGGTCACAGATGCTGTAGAGGTTCGTCAAACATGGCTGGTGGCATCCTCATGAAGTGATGGAATTCACGAGGGTCTTCATTCCTCAGCTCCACCATCAACTGGTCATACAGTCCAAACTCCATTCTTCTCACGATCCATCCTCGGACCCACATAGCTCTTGGACATCTCCTTCTTCTCCTTGTGTATAAAAGGTGGAACAGTCTGAACAAGGTTTGGTTCTGGTGATGAATGATTGCAGCTACCATATGGATTGTGTCATGATCCATGGTGGAGAACAATGGATGATGTGGAAGAGCAAGACCAAGGGTGAAGAGGTCTGTACACCACGGCTGCTGGACTCATACTGAGATCCAGGTGATTTTCTCCCCCTTTTTTTAGGAAATATCGGTTTTCTGCTAGGTGTCCTTCTACATACTCTAGACATACTCCAGACATCCTAAATATCTGAGATACATCCCAGATACAAACGTTTTGTCTGTTTTAATCCTTTATATATGAGATGCATCCGCTTACATCCTTTCTATTTCCATGCTACTAACACTGCATAGATGTTCCTTGTACCTTTCATTTCTTCCCTCTTTCTGTTTTCAGCTGCAGTGAATGTGAGTTGCGAGGATGTCCAGAGGATGCTGAGAGGATACAGCGGACATTTAACGGATGATAATGGACATAGAACGTTTGTTGCCCGTATATGTCATGGATGTACATCGTACGTGGCAGAAAGTTCATCTGTTCAAAAAGTTTTGTGCAGCTCAAAACTTCTTGGGCGGATGAAATCCTAGTGGACGGATGCTGGAGGGATAGAGCGTATGAAACATGTATGCAGTGAGTACAGAACGGATGCATCACATTTTCCAATGGATGGCAAGCTTTTTTTAATGTTTTACATCCTCTTTGCATCCGTTGGTGCAGTCGGACATGGGCTTAACATTTTTACAGAACTATAGATATGTTGAAGCTGGGTGTGATAAAGAATGGCTGGGAGGGGCAGGGCCAGGGGAGGCACCCCTTGATGTGAGTGACATTTAGTTGACCAGGCTCACCCAATCACATGACCACCAAGCATGCCCACCCAGTCACATGACCACCAAGCCACACTCACCAAATAAGCAATGCCCACAGAACCGGTAGTAAACATTTTTGAATCCTACCACTAATATCCATGAGATGTCTGTTATGACTTTCACTGACCTCAAAATTAAATAAAAATTTATTTTAACAATTGGCTGAAGACCTTAAGCAAGAAAGTTGAATTTTTTCTAGATCTTGTGTGAGAATTCATGCAATGCTAGAGATTAAGAGCATTAAAATCTTGTGCTATTTTGAGATATGGGCTATTTTTAAAATGCTGCAATTGCATTTTATGAGCTTTTATTAGATGAGTGTCCATATAACTAGATTAATAAAATTAGATGGAATTGATAATTCTCTCTGCACATTTATTAATCTCTGAACACTACATCTATTATATTTAGATGATACACTGAGCTCAAAATAAGATTCCTTATAAATTACAGTGAACTCCAAAACAAATCATTATAGATCTGTATGATATGTTAAAAGGAATCATATATGTGATGTGATTTCAAACATTTTTCCTGAAATTTAAATTAACTAAGCACTTTTCAACTGATCCTAACCTAGGAAGAGAAGGAGAAGTGGTCACCTAGTTATCAGCCTTGCAACATAGTCCAGACAGGAAGCATGGTTCAGATGAACCAATTCTACTTTAGTGTATGGTTACATTAACAGAATCTTGCAAGACTGAGAATACGTTCTTCCCCAAGAGCACAAGAAACTAGAGACAGTCCCTTCTGAGCCATTTTCCACCCACCCACATCTATTATGGGCTAAGGCACCTCTTAGTGCTCTTTCCTCTGCTTTCCAAGGTCATTCTCACAACAATTATACCTAGTAACAGTTGTGGGACAGACAAACCAAACTTCTTCCTTTCTTGAGACAGACAAGTCCAGAAGTATCATCAAGTTGAATCAAGTCTGTTGGGGAATAAACTTTCAGTCCCAGACTTGATTAATTCATGGCCCTTCCTTGCATCTTCTTACTTGAGTGAATCACTGTTGGGAATATCACTGATTGAAATCACTTTATGAATTGTTCTAGCAATAATTTCCAGAATACCCGCTTTTCCTTTCATCTTGATGTTTTTGTTGTTCACTGATACAATCAATGGAAAAAAAAATAATTATAAACACAGACCTGGTTTGTTTTTTTGTAAAGGGCTTCATTATTAGGATAATAGACTTTAGGTAAAATCAGTCAAAAGATGTGTGAGCTTTTCCCCAGACAGTCTGGAAAGAAATGGAAAACAAACTCAATTAAAATAACATTCAATCTTTTTGTTCCTTCTGAGATATGATTTCTCTGAGGCAGAGACACAGTGGTAATGGGCACCTGTTTGAAATGCTGGGCACAGAGACACCCCCCCCCCCCCGAAATACAATCCTCTTATGAATTTTTTTTTTCTTGAATTTCCAACTTTATACAATTTGAGCACTATTCCAATCCCTCATATGAAAGCATGAAGTAATATACTTGCAAAAGGGCTAACCATGCGATTATAGGAAAAACAGAACAATCTAGTCTTTTTGCACATCCAGCCTGCTCTATGGCTCACACTTCATCAGTCACGCTCATCCACCATTACTGAGGTCACTGACAAACACAGCTTCTTTCATTATGCTAGACCCTAAAGCATTTTATTTGCTTCAGCAAAAAAGTACCATATACTGTACCATGGTGCCACATTCAACCCTCTAGGCATCCCAAGTCTCCCCATTTTTGACTGATATCTGAAATTTAGTTGGACATATTTTATTTAAATTAAGATTTAAATTAAGTGCAATTAAGCTTAAGGAAACCCACTCTCTCTCTTTAAAAGGTAAAATCACAGCTTTTCCCTGTCCAGTCATGTCCAAATCTAGGGAGAGTGCTCATTTCCATTTCTTAGCCAAGGGAATCAGCATCGTCTGAAGATGCTTCCATGGTCATACACCTGAGGTACTACAACACTACTATTATCTTCCCACCAAAGTGATACCTATTTATCTACTTTCATTTACATGTTTTTGAAGTGCTAGGTGGGCAGGAGCTGGAGCAAGTAATAGGAGCTCACTCTGTTGTGCAGCACTCAGCTCTCAAACCTGGGCTGACAGCTCAATGTCTTTAACCTCCAGCCATTTTAAATTGCTCCAATTTCCCAAGCCATTGGAAAAATCGGCTAAACATGTTTAGCTGCATCCAACAATGTTATGGTGCCGTCACCATATCCTTGGTGGTTTTCAGAGGGCAAAACAAGGAATGTTCCCCAACCAGTTGGAAGTTGCCTGCTCTGACCCTGCATACTGTATGAATCTAATCAGTGTAATACTGAAGTTATACTGAGCCTCTATCATTGAACCAGCTGAATCTCTGCCTGAAAGAAAGTGATTAAAAAGCATGAGTTCTGCTATAAGGAAAATTACAAAACTCTGGCAAACCACATTGGAAAGATACTCAGGGAATGATACAGGAGTTTTAAGAGTTCTCTACATTTTTTAAAAAAATGCTTTTATTGGGAATTAGGACAAATTGTAGGTTTTTATTTATTATGCATAACTGCCTGGAAGTTCTACTTCTGCTATGAATTCCTGCTGGTAACCCTCACATGTGAATGAAATGTAAATTATTCAATCAAGGCAATTGCAGTTGGGAACTGTGCCAGCTAAGCTTTCAGTTATAAGCACCCAACCATCAGCTTGGTTTCCCTTCAAGGCCTGAAAGAAACTAATGGGCCATTCAGGAGGATTTGAAGGTTACAGAATTGGGAGAGCCACCATTAGGAAATGCATCTGATGAAATATGTATAAGAGGGATGAAGAAGTATAAATTGGGGTAGTGGATTTTTTCCCCCTTGATTGGTTGTAAGGAAGGGGCCTGGGGGTAGTAGGAAATTCTTCACGTAAGCTGTATGAATCTATTGATTTTAATTCATGTGGCTTTGTTCTGAAGTACAGGTAATCCTCCCCTTATGACCCCATAGAATTAACATTGCTAAGTAAAGAGGTTAAAGCCCATGTCCCACTGCACCAACGGATGCAAAGAGGATGTAAAATGTTAAAAAAAGCTTGCCATCCATTGGAAAACGCGATGCATCCATTGTGTACTCACTGCATATGTGTTTCATACGCACTATCCCTCCAGCATCCGTCCACTGAGATTTCATCCGCCCAAGAAGATTTGAGATGCACAAAACTTTTTGAACAGATGAACTTTCTGCCGCATACGATGTACATCCATGACATATACGGGCAACAAATATACTATGTCCATTATCATCCGTTAAACGTCCGCTGTATCCTCTCAGCATCCTCTGGACATCCTCACAACTCACATCTGCTGCAGCTGAAAATGGAAAGAGGGAGGAAACAAAAGGTACACGGAACGTCCACATAGCATTAGTAGCATGGAAATAGAAAGGATGTAAGCGGATGCATCTCGTATATAAAGGCCCTGTCACACTGGCCGACGGATGCAAAATGTTTGTAAAAAGGACACAGCGGATGAGCAAAATGTTCCATCCGTTGTTATACACTCTCAAAAGTGCCCCGAATTTGCATAACCAGAGCAGACAACACGGAAAGGAACAGATGGGGGGAGGATGTAGGGCAGATGGAAAGCGGATGCTCCACAGAAGCCTAGCAGATGGAAGCGGATGAGAGTGGATGGCACATCTGCAAGGCTTCCAGGGGAGCACAGCAAAGCGGATGCGGAATGGAAAGAGCGGATGCCAAGCGGATGCCGAGCGGATGAAGCGGTTGCAGAGCGGAAGCCTAGCGGATGCCTAGCGGATGCCTAGCGGATGCCTAGCATTCACTGCGCATGCGGGGAGGATGCATTGCGTCAGCCCCGCGGATATAAAGGGAAGCAGCTCCCAAGCAGGTCACCATTCAGAGGAAAGACCTGCTTCCAGACACAGTCCTCCAGCCAGCCAGCCGGCCAGCCAGCCAGCCAGCCAGCCAGCCAGCAACCCAACAACCATGGGGAAGAAATGGAAGCCTCTGCCATCTGCTGCCAGCCCTGGCAAGAAGGACAGGGCCACCCTCCCACCCCCTGGCCCTGACTCTGCTTCTGCTGGGGCTTCTTTTGCCTGGGCTCACTCTTCTGGTTCTGGGGCCTTTGCTGCTTCTGGAGGTGGTGCTTCTGCTGATGCTGCTTCTGGTGGTGGTGCTTCTGGTGGTGCTGCTTCTGGTGGTGGTGCTTCTGGTGGTGATTACTCTGCTGGCACTGCTCCTGGTGCTGGTGCTTCTGCTGGTGCTTACTCTGCTGGCACTGCTCCTGGTGCTGGTGCTTCTGCTGGTGCTTACTCTGCTGGCACTGCTCCTGGTCCTGCTGGTGCTTACTCTGCTGGCACTGCTCCTGGTGCTGCTGGTGCTGCTGGTGCTGCTGGTGCTGCTGGTGCTGCTGGTGCTGCTGGTGCTGCTGGTCCTGCTGGTCCTGCTTTTGCTGCTACTGATGTTGCTGCTGCTGCTGGTGGTGGTGGTGTGGAGGAGCAGCCCCTACAACCTCAAAGCCCTTCTGATGAGGGCCCATATGGCCCTGCCAAAGGGAGGAAGAGGCAGACGTGTGAACAGGAGAGGAGGCAAGACACAATCGAAGAGGAACATGAGGAGGCGGTGCTGGAGTGGCTGAGGGAGAATGAATATCTTTGGCGGAAGGGACACAGGCTCTAACGAGACACCAAGAGGAAGCAGGCTGCTTAGAGAGAGAAGGCGGAGAGCCTAGGCTACACTTCGGAGGTGCTCCTCGGCTGGTGGAAGCACATGCACACCTGGCACGGGAAGCTGCACCTCAAGAAATCTGGCCAGGCCGCGGTCAAGCTGATGGACCGGGAGACCTATGTGATGGCCAAGTGCAGCTTCTTGGAGGGTGAGATCTGCCACCGAGGAGCAGCCCCTCTCACAACCCTCTCTCTCAGGCAGCCTGCTGAGAGCCAGTCCTCTTCTGGCTAAGAGTCAGCTCCTGAGTCCAGGCAGGTATCTGTGGAGTGTGCCACGACGGAGGACCCCCCCAACTTCTGTACTATCCATGGCAGAGCGCGTGGAGGACCCCCTGACTCAGTGGGAGAAAGGCACTTCCACCACAGCCCAACCCGCATCCACCCCCAGCTCCACCTCCACAGAAAGGCAGAGAGGCAGACCAGAGGGGCAGAGCCACATTGTCCTGCTGGAGATAAGAGACACAATCAGGAGCAGCGTAGATCTCCTCTCTCAGCTGGTACACACCGACGCCCCATCCTCCAACCACAAGCCCTTCCTCACCTACGTCAACCAGACCCTCATGAACATGTCAGAAACCCAGTACCAGGTGGTGAAGGACAGGATCACCGATCTTCTTCACAACCCTCCAGACCAAAATGAACCTGCTCCCAACCAGTCCAGGCCTGCTCCTAAACCCCAGGTGATGTCACAGCCCTTCCGAGGCTTTCCACAGGCCCTCACCTACCAAGGCTATGGCTACCAGGAGCTCCAGCAGCACAGGCAGCCCTTCCCAGTCCAGGCACAGGTACATCAGATGCCACTGGTGCCACTGATGCCACCGATGCCACCAATGCCACCAATGCCACCGATGCCAGCCACACTACAGATGCCACCCACGCCACTGATGCCACTGATGCCAGTCCTCACCCAGCTGCAGACCAGACAGCCCCATTACAATGCTTCTTCCTCCACCCCACAGCCAAGCCCGGCCTCAGTACATCTGTCATTGGTATTGGGGCTGACACACCATGTCATGGAGGAAGGGGCTCTCAACATCATGGGGCTGAGCCAGCTGTCTGAGAGCTTCCTCAACACACCGTCCCCTGTTGTCCTCTCGGGGCCAGGCACCCCTGTGGTGCCTCAGACCAGCACTCCAGCAGAAGCCACCTCCACAGCACCTGGACCCTTCACCCCTGAGACTGGTCGTGCCTCAGAGCGACCAAGAAGAGTGCCAGAGACTGGGTAGCTACCTGTTGACTTTATTTTTGCTTTGGACACTTGACTTGGGTCGTTTTTCTTTTACAGCTTGTTATTAATAAAGATTATCTTTGCACGAGTGTCTTCATTCCTGAGCTCCACCATCAGCTTATTGTACAGTTCGTACTCTGCTCTTCTCCCAATCCGTCTTCGGACCCAGACACTTCTTGGCCGCCTCCTTTTCTTCCATTTTAAATGCTTTCTTTGCGAGCTGCATCCGCTTTCATCCTTTCTCCGTCCGTGCTACTAATGCTGAGCGTCCATTCAGCATCCATTTCGCTTCCTCCCTGTGTCCATTTTGCGCTGGAGTGGATTTGAGTTGCGCAGATGCGCAGCAGATGCCTAGCGGACATAGCAGACACGTAACGGATGACGATGGATGTAGAACGGATGTTCCCCATATGCGTTGCAGATGCAGAATGGACGCATTGGATACATTTTGGACGCATTGGATACAAAACTTTTTGAGCGGATGGAACCTCAGTTGATGGATGCTGGACGGATAGAGAGGAAGAAAAATGGAGTGAATAGAGAATGGATGAATCGTGTTAACCAATGGATGGCCAAGTGTTTCTCTCCGTTTTACATCCTCTTTCCATCCGTTGGTGCAGTGTGACATGGGCTTAAAGGATTAAAACGGACAAAACATTTGTATCTGGGATGTATCTCAGATATTTAAGATGTCTGGAGTATGTCTAGAGTATGTAGAAGGACACCAAGCGGAAAATTGATATTTCCTATAAAAAGGGGGAGAAAATCACCTGGATCTCAGTCTGAGTCCAGCAGCCGTGCTGTACAGACCTCTTCACCCTTGGTCTTGGTCTTCCACATCATCCATTATTCTCCACCATGGATCATGACACAATCCGTATGGTCGCTGCGATCATTCATCACCAGAACCAAACCCTGTTCAGACTGTTTCACCTTTTATACACAAGGAGAAGGAGACGTCCAAGAGCTGTGTGGGTCGAGGATGGATCGTGAGAAGAATGGAGTTTGGACTGTATAACCAGTTGATGGTGGAGCTGAGGAATGAAGACCCTCGTGAATTCCATCACTTCATGAGGATGCCACAAGCCATGTTTCACAAAATTTTACAGCATTTGAGACTCAGGTTTATCAAGCCGAGCACCAACTTCCATCCCAGCCTGGACCCTGGACTGAAGATGGCTCTGTGCCACTGGCTCTGTGCCACCTGGCCTCTGGAACTACATGCAAAAACATGCAGTATGCATGGAGGGTGCCACACAACACCATCAGCAAAGTGGTCAGAGAAGTGGTGCAGGCCATCATTGAAGAATACGTGGATGAGCTCCTCCAGTGCCCCTCCATTGAAGAAGGCTGGAAGAAAGTTGCAGAGCAGTGGTATCAGAGGTGGAACTTCCCACACACCGTTGGAGATAAAGATGGGAAGCACGTGGCCTGCAAAGCTCCAGCCAAGTCAGGGTCCACTTATTTCAACTACAAGGGCTTCTTCAGTATCATCCTCTTTGACATGGTTGATGCTGACTACAAGTTCATCTACATCGATGCTGAAGGCAACGGGTCAGCTTCAGATTGCCAGGCATACAATGCTAGTGACCTCAAAGATGGGCTTGAATGCAACATCATCATGGGTTTTTCAGACTAGACCCCCTATCCAATGACACACAAGATGTGCTCTACTTCATCATGGGTGATGATGCCTTCTCCCTCAGAACCTACCTCATGAAGCCATACAGTTCCAGATACTTCACCTGTGAAGAGAGGATCTTCAACTACAGGCTGTCCAGGGCAAGACGGGTGGTGGATAACGCCTTTGGCATCCTGGCCAGCAGATTCCAGATACTTCTCACCACCATGCAGCATCACCCACAGACTGTGAGGAGCATTGTGGAAGCTTGCTGCATCCTGCACAATCTCATGCGCACCCGCTACCCAGTTGCAGAACAGACTTGTCAACTGTCAACAAGGGAATGGGGACATGGAGCCCGGTGAATGGAGGCAAGGATGAAACCTGATAGACACTGTGGATGTACAAGGCCCCAACAGAGCTTCATATGAAGGGAAGAAGCAGCGCAACCTACTGAGACAGTGGTGCAACTCCCCAACTGGAGTAGTGGAGTGGCAAGACTGGATGATAGATGGTTAATGGATGCTTCCTTGAGCCTGTTGCATAACACTGATGAGATTGTGCCATGTATGTTGAGTGGCCCTACAATGAATCGGGCATTCATAAAGAGCTTTGTTTATTTTGAAATGTGTTGATCAATGAATAAATTGTTATTGATACAAAAAGTCCATATGTGTGGCAGCTGGGAAGGTGGACCATACATTCCCACTATGCTTGCACTGGAGGTTTATCTATCCCACAACTATCCTTACCTATCCCACAAGCATGCAAAGGCTTAACCATTTATTCAAAGTTTTCACCAACACTTTATAAAGGTAAAAAAATGAACCAAGTGTGTTAAGCAAAGATAACCTTTATTAATAACTGTCTTAAGTAAACTGTATGACTTTATTAAAAAAGCAAAATGAACCAAGTAAAGTGTCTTAAGCAAAGATAAAGTGAACAAGTTACAAATCAGTCTCTGGCACTATTCTCAGTCACTCTGAGTCATGTCCATGGTCTCAGCTGTTAAGCGGCCAGGGACTGTGGAGGTGGCTGTGGCTTGAGTGCTGGTCTGAGGCGCCATTGGTGTGCTTGACCCCGAGAGTACAACAGGGGATGGTGTGTTCAGGAAGCTCTCTGAGAGCTGACTCAGTCCCTTGAGGTTGAGAGGCCCTTCATCCTGGGATGTCAGGCACAAGACAGATGACAGATTGTCCGTTGACGGGCTTGGTTGTGGGGTGGAGGAAGGAGGAGTGTTGTGGGCTGTCTGGTCTGCAGCTGGGTGAGGTGTGGTGTCTGTGGCATGCGATGAACCTGGGCCTGGACTGGGAAGGTCTGTTTTTGCTGTGGGAAGTCCTGGTAGTCGTAGCCTTGCTGGTGAGAGGCTGTTAAAAGCCATGGAAGGGCTGTGACATTGCCTGAGGTGGAGGAGCAGACCTGGACTGGGTTGGAGCAGGTTCAGCTGGGCCTTGAGGGTTGTGCAGAAGTGCTGTGATCTTTTCCTTCATCACCTGGTACTGGGCCCCGAGCATATCCCTCAAGGTGTGGCTCACGTAGCTGATGAAAGTGTGGCAGCTGGAGGATCTTCTGTTCAAGTGGACCAGCTGAGAGAGCAGTTCTGTGCTGGTCTTCATTGTGTCCCTGATCTCCAACAGGACAGTGTGGCTCTGGCCTTCCAGTCTGCCTCTCTGCCTGCATCCTGTGGAGCTGGGGGTGGGGGTGCGTTGGTCTCTGGTGGCTGCCGCTTCTTCCTCCATTTGTGACAGCAGAGCATCATCCTCCAAGTCCTCCGGCATGGGGAGTGTAGCTGTTGGGGGGGGGTCTCTGCTGTGGGGCCCTCTGAAGACACCTGCCTGGACACCTGAAGCACCAGCAGCACCAGCAGCAGGAGAAGCACCAGCAGCAGCAACACCAGCAGCACAAGCAGCACCAGCAGCAGGAGAAGCACCAGCAGCTTCAGAGTCAGTGCCAGGGGGTGGGATGGTGGTTCTGTCCTTCTTGCCAGGGCTGGCACAAGGAGGCACTGGCTTTCTCTTCTTCCCTGACTGACAAACCATGGTGTTCTTTGAAGATATATGTGGCAGCACGTCTTTCCTCTGAATGCTGACTGCATGCCAGCTGCATCCTTTTATATTTATGGAGATGACGCAATTCATACTCCCCACATGCGCAGTGAACGCTTTGCATCTGATATACATCTGCTATGCATCCGCTTTGCTTCCTATAGGCATCTGTGATGCATCCGCGTCATCCGCTATGGATCCGCCCCTTCCACTATGCGTCCACTTTGCAATTCTCCCCCAGAACCCCTGCGGATGTGTCATCCGCTTCCATCCGCTGTCATCCGCTAGGCTTCCCATGAACATCTGTTTAACATCCCCACTACATACTACCCACATCCGTTCTTTTCCGTTCTGTTTATGCAAATGTTAGCCACTTTTTGGAGCAGATGACAATGGATGGAGCCACCCCCGAAATTTTGCTCATCCGCTCTGTTCTTTATGCATACATTTTGCGTCCGTCGGCTACTGGGACAGGGCCTTAAATGCATTACTCTGGGTCGTATCTCTGTAATGAGAGAGAACAGCTCCTTTTCAGCTATTTTAAGATATCAAGTACTTTTTGTGATATTTGCATGAAATCTATGGGGACTACAACTTGGACCCCTTATTCTCCATAGTTATTTCCAAGGGGCCTCAGTCAATCTTGGCTGGATTTTCTTAAAGCTTGCATGAATGCATATAAGAATAGCATAGAGCCGTGATGGCCCAGTGGTTAGAATGCATAGTGCAGACTATATCTATTGACTGCCAGCTGCTCAAGGTTGACTTAGCCTTCCATCCTTCCGAGGTTGGTAAAATGAGGACCCATATTGTTTGGGGCAAGATGCTGACTCTCTAAATCACTTAGAGAGGGCTTTAAAGCACTGTAAAGCGGAGTTTAAGTCTAAGCGTTATTGTTATAAATGGAAAGTGTAGTTGGGTCATCTTTAAAAATGTATTGAGCTTTGAGTCATTCTTGACACTTGGTAGCTATTTGGAAATACTTTTTTCTGGTTAGGTTTTTTAAAATTGGTTTGTCTTTTCCTCCTCCTCCTCCTCCTCCTCCTCCTCCCCC
>BLBF01000003.1:5024419-5084248 GCA_015471245.1 Laticauda colubrina
TTGGAGTTTGATTGATTGGTGTTTCTGGTTTCTTCTGTCTGTTTTGTGGCTTTGATTGGCTGGCAACACTCTGTTCTTGTGTTGGAGGCTTTCAGTGCAACTTGGCTCCATGTGAAAGTATGGCTGCTCTTCATTAGCAAGCTGCTATTCATTAGCAAGCTGGGTTTCACCTGGGTGCCTAGTGTGGGGGGGGGGTGTTTGAGTTGGAGCTATCAGAGGGAGTCTGTTTTTGCTCAGGTGTTTGCCTGGCTTGTGGTGTGGGGATCTTTCTATTTGAGAGTGCAGGCTTCCAAATGATTGACAGTCTGGTGGAATCATCTCTTCTATTCATGCTGTCAGGTCTTTTTTCAATCTCTATGGCTTCTCTATTGATTCTGTGGTTGGGGTTTTCTGTGGTGGCTAGGGTTTTATTGCCATTGTAGTTGATGTTGTGACCTGTGGTTTTCAGGTGTTGGACTAGTGAGGAGGTGTGTTCCAGCTTTTTTACTGCATCTTTGTGTTCATCTACACAGGTACTTATTCTTCTATTGGTTTGTTCAATGTATGTGGTCGGGCATGATGTACAGGGAATTTCGTATATGCCTTGGTTTTCCAGGTCAATTTTGTCTTTGGGGTTCCTCAGGATGGCTGCTATTTTTTTGTCTGTTTTGAAGGCAGTCTTGATGTGATGCCTGTGTAGTATCTTACTGATTTTATCTGTAGTACCTCTTATGTAGGGCAAGACAGCTGTTCCATAGGTCTGTTGGTCTTCTAGGTCTCTGTTATGTCTTGGTGTGTTTTTGTGGATCAGGTTGGTGATTTTGTTTTTTTGGAAGCCATTGGCTGTCAATACTTCAGTCAGGGTGCATAGTTCAGTTTTTATATGTGTCTTATCTGCCAGGCATTTGGTTCTGGTAATTAGTGTTTTCGTTACGGAATTTATCTGTGCTGGGTGGTGGTGGGATTGGGCATTGAGGTAGCGGTTGGTGTGTGTTTTCCTTTGGTATATGGTGTGTCCCAGTGTGCCATCATTACAAAAATGATAAACTCTCAAAAAAACTAAGAAAAATAGAAAATGACAAGAAAATTCCCAATAACCCACCACAACACCTGAAACAACTAGTATACAACATTTCCAACAGAGAACTCAACAAAACAGAAACAGATGTCCTGTCCAAAGGATTCAATTATGCCATAGCACCCCAAAAAATCCCAACAGAATCCATCATATGTGCAGTAGAATCCAGCCTAACCAAATTAAATACAGATGAAGCTGACAGAGTAAGACACCAGGTTACTCACATCTTATGCACAACGAAACCACCCAAAAATAATTTGCAAAAAGATGAATTCAGAGCGTTAGAAACCCTGAAAAATGATAACAGCATAATAATACTCCCAGCAGACAAAGGAAATGCCACAGTAGTAATGGACAGAAAAGACTATGGAACAAAATTGACAGACCTACTCCAAGACTCCACATACAAACCTATAAATACAGACCCAACCACATATCTAGAAAAATCAACCAAGAAGAAAATTATAACTAGCCACATAAGCAAAGAAATCCAACAGACGATCATCCCAAGAGAAAAATCTTCTAGATGCCCCAAATTATACGGCCTCCCAAAAATACACAAAGAAGGCATACCCCTCAGACCCATAGTCAGCTCCATAGGAGGACCATTACAAAACCTAGCTAAATACTTAGCAAAACAACTACAGCCCCATGCTGAAACCGCAGCTTCATATGTACAAAACTCATACCACTTCTTAGAAATGATCAAAGATCTACACGTAGAACAAGAAGATCTGCTTGTAAGTTTCGACGTGTTTCACTATTCACTCAAGTCCCAATAAAAGAAACTCTTTTAATCATCAAAAATAAATACCAACCAGCTAAAGACCTCATGGAACTAACGGAACACTGCCTAACCAACATATATTTCATATACAAAGGACAAAGATACAAGCAAATTGAAGGAGCCCCTATGGGATCACCACTGTCACCCGTCATTGCAAACCTGTTCATGGAAGAATTCGAATCCAGAGCCCTGGCTAATGCCACCCACAAACCCAAACTATGGCTAAGATACATCGATGACATATTAGTGATTTGGCCCCACGGAAAAGAAAACCTAAACAATTTCCTTACACACCTAAACAACACACACCCCAAAATCAAGTTCACCATGGAAACGGAAATAAACAAATAACATACAATTCCTAGATGTACTAATCTACAAAAGAACAGATGGCACACTGGGACACACCATATACCAAAAGAAAACACACACCAACCGCTACCTCAACGCCCAATCCCACCACCACCCAGCACAGATAAATTCCGTAACGAAAACACTAATTACCAGAACCAAACGCCTGGCAGATAAGACACATATAAAGACTGAACTATGCACCCTGACTGAAGTATTGACAACCAATGGCTTCCAAAAAAACAAAATCACCAACCTGATCCACAAAAACATACCAAGACATAACAGAGACCTAGAAGACCAACAGACCTATGGAACAGCTGTCTTGCCCTACATAAGAGGTACTTCAGATAAAATCAGTAAGATACTACACAGGCATCACATCAAGACTGCCTTCAAAACAGACAAAAAAATAGCAGCCATCCTGAGGAACCCCAAAGACAAAATTGACCTGGAAAACCAAGGCATATACGAAATTCCCTGTACATCATGCCCGGCCACATACATTGGACAGACCAATAGAAGAATAAGTACCCGCGTAGATGATCACAAAAATGCAGTAAAAAAGCTGTAACACACCTCCTCACTAGTCCAACACATGAAAACCACAGGTCACAACATCAACTTCAATGGCACTAAAACCCTAGCCACTATAGAAAATCCCAACCACAGAATCATTAGAGAAGCCATAGAGATTGAAAAAAGACCTGACAGCATGAATAGAAGAGATGATTCCACCAGACTGTCAATCATTTGGAAGCCTGCACTCTCAAATAGAAAAATCCCCACACCACAAGCCAGGCAAACACCTGGGCACAAACAGACTCCCTCTGATAGCTCCACATCAAACACCCCCCCACCAGGCACCTAGGTGAAACCCAGCTTGCTAATGAATAGCAGCTTGCTAATGAATTGCAGCCGTCCCTTCACACGGAGCCAAGCTGCACTGAAAGCCTCCAACAAAAGAACAGAGTGTTGCCAGCCAATCAAAGCCACAAAACAGACAGAAGAAACCAGAAATACCAATCAATCAAACTCCAAGTCCAATGAACACAGACCCAGGCTCCTAGCCAATCAGAATGGACCAGCCTCAAATTTGATACCAGGAACTAACTCTATACAGAAGCCTGAGGATGGCAGATGAGATTCTGCTGAAACGTTGCTACAACTTTAACAGAACTACAATGACGTGGGATAATACCCGAAGGAAGCTAAACAACACACACACACACACACACACACACATATATATATACACATGCACACACACACATTCTATCATGACGGATGGATGGATGGATAGATAGATAGATAGATAGATAGATAGATAGATAGATAGATAGATAGATAGATAGATAGATAGATAGATAGATAGATAGATTACTGAGAGATAGAGATGATGCATTGGTAGATAGGTCTGTGTGTGAAAGCAAGAAGGAGAGGGAGAGAGAGGGAGAGAGATAGAGAGATAAGTAAGTAGATAGATATTGATTGATTGATTGATTGATTGATTGATTAGCAAGAGAGAGAGTGATGATGGATCAGTAGATAGGTGTGTATATGTGTGTGTGTGTGAGAGAGAGAGAGAGAGAGAGAGAGAGAGAGAGGGATCGAGAGAGAGAGAGAGAGGGAGGGGAGAGAGAGAAAGATATGATGCAGTTAAGAGTTGTGTGGATACAATAGAGAAAACTTTTTCTTTCTTTCCTGTAGGGTGCTATTCTAATTTATTACCTAACGAAAAGGATTGGTAAAAGCAGATAATATACTTCCCTTAGTAATTATTAGAACTTGCAGTGAATAATTCAAGAATTAAATAATTAAATAATTTTACCACAGGCAGAATCTCCTTGTGATGTTTCTATTGCTGGTTCTACCTTAAACAAGTGGTAGAATGAATAGCAGTCCACATAAATTACTCCTTACATGGATACTCATAAGGATATTTACACATGTAGAATGCCAAGGCAAAGTGTGGCTTGGACTCTTCTTTCTTATCTGCCATTTTCTGGGCATAGTCTCTCCTCTGTGGAATAAAATGGTGCAGTTTTGAAGCAGAGAGTACATGTCCTAGATCTTCAAAGGCTTGACAGTTCTATTGGAGATACTCACAAAATTCAGCTGGTGAATTTATGAAGCTCCCATCTCTTTTAAGGACTTAAGTAGACATGAGTATTGATGGTACCTTGCTCTGCTGCCACAGGAGAGAGAAGTTCATCTTCCAATCTTCTCGCCATCCTCACTTTCCAAGATGGATGTTAAATGATTGACAGTATGGTCTGTTGTGTCTTCTTCACTCATCCATGGCTTAAGGTATGAGTAGCTTCAGCAGTTCTTTCTCCAGCCTCTGCTGCCTTCTCCCATTCTTCACTGGGCATAGATAGTTTTTCTATTGGTCATGCCATGCTTGTACAGATCTGTGCTAAAATGGGGACTGCTGACATCCTTATAACCTGGCTCTTAATATTTGTAAGAGCGAGCAAGCTCAAAGTTGGTTGAAATATCAGATAAATTGGCTTTATTTTAAACCTTTCAAGCACAGCAGGGCTCATTTCTCAGAGGCCATCATTTATCATACACCTGGTCACTGGTGGATGGATAGGAGACTGGTTTAACTGAAAGATATCATCTGACAAACACAGGCATGATGAACAGCCCTCCTCACTTACATTCATATCTAATGTTCCAGATGTTGAAACAGTTCTGTGACAAGAGCAGTAGATGGAGCACAATCGCTTGCTGAAGGACCAAATGCATGTTCTGAAATTGTACTTGTAACAGGACAGGGATTCAGTTGGGTAAGTAAGTTAAAACAAAAAGGGGGGACACTGGGGTTTGGAGAAGGGGAGGAAGGATTAGATGAGGATCCCAATATTTGTAAAGAGCAGTGAAAAAACAAAATTCATGCCTCTGTGTGCATGAATACATGTGATGTGCACCAAGTACTTTGAAAGCCTTGGCTTGTATTTGAGTCTTTACATAATTTTGAAGTGAACTATGCAAGGTTGATCAGCATTCTATCAAGAAGTCTATCAACATTCTGCTCAGTCTATGCTGTACATACTGTCTCACTACTGAACTGCAGCAGGTTGTTAAAATCCTGACAAGACCATCGCAGAATTATCTTTTGGACTATAAATTACCTCTGTGATCATATTAAGAGCAACTGCGTTCTTTTCGCTGATGATGTAAAGCTATTCAACACCACAGAAAATACTACTACCCTTCAAAAAGACCTTGACTATGTATCAGAATGGTCAATCAAATGGCAACTTCAAATCTCAACAAATAAATGCTCTGTCTTACATATTGGCAAAAAAATCAAAAAATAAAATACAAGCTGAATAATTGTTGTTGATTCAAACTCTGTCAAGGACCTTGGAGTACTCATCTCTAATGATCTAAGTGCTAGAGTGTACTGTAACTACATAGCCAAAAGGGCATTAAGAGTTGTTAACCTAATCCTACGTAGCTTTTTCTCTGGTACTATCACACTACTAACTAGAGCATCCAAACATTTGCTAGACCTATACTTGATACAGCTCATCAGTCTGAACCGCATCATGTATCTGATATTAACATAGTTGAGAAAGTCCAGAAATATTTCACAAGAAGAGTTCTCCGCTCCTCTGCCAATTGCAGAATTACCTTACACCACCTTCGGTCCGATCTAAATACAGTATATAAAGTCATACATTGCAATGTCCTACCTATCAATGAATACTTCAGCTTCAACCATAACAATACAAGATCACACAATAGATACAAACTCAAGGTAAACCACACCAAAATTGATTGCAGGAAATAGGACTTCAGCAACAGAGTGGTCAATGTTTGGAATACTCTACCTGACTCTGTGGTTTCTTCCCCAAACCCCAAAAACTTTAACTTTAGACTGTCTACTATTGACCTCACCCCTTTCCTCAGAGGCCTGTAGGGGGCGTGCATAAGTGCACCAATTGTGCCTACCGTCTCTGTCCTATTGTTTCTTTTCATTTTTCTTATACGTATCCATCTCATGTATTCATAACTATGTTTATACTTATATCTGTTATCTTGTAAGCGATTGACAAATCAAATCAAATAAATAAATAAATAAATATTGCTGTTTTATGATTATAATATACTTGATTATTTAAACAAAAAACAGTAAAGGATACCGTTAAAAGAAGTCTTGGCACAGCAGAAGTAAAGGGTGACAGAAACAAAGCACTAACAACTCAAATCCCCACCTCAAAATAAAGTGAGAGGTAGGAAAAAGAAAAGAAATAGATTCTAGATCAGAAATTGTCAGATTTTAACTCCCCTTGCCTGTTTTGTTAATGGCTGCAGCAGGACACCTTCCACTATGATATATCATTTCATATCATATATATCATATATGATCGCCATCGTGCCTACCGTCCCTGTCCTATTGTCCCCATTTATTTGTACCTATTTCCTGTATTCTTACTCATGTTTATACTTATACCTATTACCTTGTAAGTGATTGACAATAAATAAATAAATACATCATAATAAACCAGTTTCCAAATTTTGGTTAGCTTCTAATCTTACTGAGCTGCCCTAGGTCAATTGATTTTCCCCTACCCAATTTACTTTTCTGGTCTCTCAGGCAGAAAAGCCCATTTCCAAGTAAAGATAGACTTTATTTTCCACAGCATGCCAATTTCCCCTTTTAAGATAAACAATTAAAGACTGTCCTAATTGGAACCGGAAGCCTGCTCCAGCGATATATATGAGGGATCCCAGATTTATGTTTATTAATTTAGATTCTTTTATCCCTCCTGTATTGTTCTTTTTATAAATAACTCAAGGCAACATCCATACATAAATGCTGCAAGATCCAATCTGAATAGTCACCAGGACTAAAAGTTTGGTTTTCCGCACTTTTGGACTCACGGTGGAGCCCATCCCCAGGGACTTTTCTGAGGACGGGTTCACTATTCTGGTGAGAGAGGAGTTCCCTGAGGATGGGCTCCAGCATGTATCCAAAAGCTCAGAAAGCTTATACCTCTAGTCCTGGTGACTGAACCAAACTGGATCTTGCAACAGTATCCTGGGACATGTATCTTTGACTTCATCCACAAAAAACACTCCTTCCTCCTCCTATTCTCCCCCACAACCATGTGAGATGAGTATGGCTGAAAAGGAGTGTTTGGTCCAAAGTCACCAAGCTGGCTTTCATGCCTAAGGCAGGATTAGAACTCACCATCTCCTGGTTTCTAGCCTAGAATGTTAATCACAGGGGTGGGATTCAAATTTCCTTAACAACCGGTTCTGTGGATGTGACCTAATTTGTGGGTGTGGCTTGGTGGTCATGTGACTGTCTGGGCGTGGCTAAGTGGTCATGTGACTGGGGTGGGTGTGGCTACATGATCATGTGACTGGGGTGGCGTGGCTAGGTGGCCATGTGACTGGCAAACCAAATATAAATGGTCCTCGCTTAATGGCCAGTTGTTTAGCAAGTGTTCTAATTTATGACTGACCTCCCCAGAGCTACTTCACCTGTTTTGGAGTTTTGACAGCCATGCACACACCACACACACACACACACACACACACACACACTTATGACCAGTTACATCATCCCACATAGTCATGTGACTGAGGTCTTTTATGCTTTTTGCTAATTTCCAACAATTCCTTCTGGTTTCCGGTTAAAAATGCCCATTTGGGGAAAATTGGCTTGTTTTACAACCAGTGTTCACTTAATGACTACAAGATTCACTTAGCAACTATGGTGTTTGCCAAACCCACGGTCTGCAACCTTAAACACTCAGAGCCATTTTTTTTTAAAACAGGTATTTGTGTGTGTGTGTGTTTCTTTCTATCCCACTCTCATCTTTCTCTCTCATCTCTTTTTCTTTCTCCTTCTCCTTCTTTCTCATCTCACTGCTTCTCATCTCCTTCTCTCTCTCATCTCTCATTCATCCCTCTCCTTCTCTCTCTCTCTTTCCCTCCCCCTCTCTGTCCCGGGCAGGGGGGGGGGAGAGAGGAAACTCTGAACTAATTCTGGGTGGTGAGAATCTGAAGAGCCAGTACTGAAGACCAGATGGGTGGCAGTGAGGTGGGGCAATCCCGCAGTCTCCCCAAAAATAAGCTTCTGGTGAGGAGCAAGAGAGGCACATTGGGAGGAGACTTGGTGGGTGTCAGAGGAGCCATGAGACAGCTCCTGAGGGGGGGGGGGTCAAGCCTCCCTGCTGCCAACATCTTCACATGAGGGCATCGCTGGCAGCTGCTTCCTGGGGCTCAAAAAGTTTCTCTTTGCAGCCATGCTAACAGCATTCAACCTGGCTGCATCCCTCCTTCTTCTCAGCCTCATACATACAGAGCAAACACTCACAACTCACAGTGCTGGAGGGACTCACCCATACTTCATCTCCTTGCAGAAGATTATCCTGGCACTGTGTGTCCATGCTCTACCTGAGAAGAAGGAGAAGAGTTGTTTTCCCTTCACAGTGGAGTTGCTCAGAAGCCAGCTTTTGTGGCCTGGCGGTCCCTTTATGGTCCTTCCCTCATACACACACACACACACACACACACACACACACACACACACATTGAAGTACCTTAAAGGGACAGGCTGCAATGACTGCCTTCTCACTGCAAAAGGAGGAAGAAAAGTTTGGCAACTCTTCTCCTCCTTCCTGGGCATACACACACAAACATAGCATGCAGACATGGTGCTAGAGGGACTCGCCCATGAGCCATCTCCTTGTAGAAGATCTTCCCAGTGCTGTGTGTGCACACTCTACCCAAGAAGGAGAGAGTTTCCAAACTTTTCTTCCTCCCTTCCCTTCTCATTGGAGCTTCTCAGAAGCAACTCATGTGGCCTGGCTGTCCCTTTATGGTCCCCCCTCACTCTCCTGCACTGAAGTACCTTAAAGGGACAGGCTATGGCAGCTGCCTTCGCACTGCAAAGGGAGGAAGAAAAGTTCAGCAACTCTTTATCTTCTTGGTCATACACATAGAGCGTGCCGTGCACACATTGTGAGTGCATGGCGCCGGAGGGACACACCAACACACAGAAGGTCCCAGCCTCACATGTCCATGCTCTGTGTGTATGCCCAAGAAAGAGGAGAAGACTTGCCAAGTTTTACTTCCTCCCTCTCTTCTGACACAAACTGTCCAGCAGGTGAGCAGTGCCACGTGGGGCAAGTGTCTTCCCAGCCTGTGCAGCAATGGAGCTCCGACCTCATACAAATGCAAGTTTGCAGACAACCCAGGATTTCTGGTTTTGGCTGCAAGAACCACACATTTCCTCTTCTCACCGCCCCATGTGAGGTGGGAGACCCGACAGAAAGTGCCTGGCCCAAAGACACAGCCCTCCACAATGGAGCCCTTCCCAGGGAACAAAGCAAGAACTTACCGATCCATCCTGAAGGGGAGCATCAGAGTGGCGGTGGCAGCATTCTGAGAGCATTCTGGGGCCCTGGGAAACCATCTGGTGCAGCACAGCAAAATTTACTTTAGCAACTAGGAGTTGCTGCTTTGGGTTCTGCAAGTCCCCCTCCCATCGGGAAATGACTCCGGGTGGCAGAGAGGAGCAGGATTCAACCTGGCTGCTTCTCTGCCACCCGGAGCCATTTCTTGATGGGGACTTTCAGGACTCAAAGCTAAATTTCACTGTGCCAGGAAAGAGATTCTCGCTGTCCCAGCTATACCAACAGGGAGAGAAGCAGTTGCTCACCCCACTAGAGCCAACACAAACCTCTCCAAATGTTCTCCCGCTGCTCTTGCTGGGAGAGTGACAGAGTCTTTCTTGCACAGTGAACAGCATGCAAGTCTCTCTCCCATCAGGAAACTGTTCTGCCCAGGCAACAGAGAGAAGCAGGATTCAACCTGGTTGCTTCTCAGGGCCATTTTTTGATAGGAGGGAGACTTGCAGGAGCCAAAGCTAAATTTTACTGTGCCAAAAAAGACTTTCTCACTCTCCCAGCTAGGCTAACAGGGGAAGAAAGAGCTGCTGACCTGGCTGGAACTGACACATGCTCAATGTGTTCTCTGGCAAAGGCAAGTGGGGGAGGGAAAGGTGACTAGCAGTAAAAGGAAGGCAACCAGGGCTTGCTTGCAGAGCCTCACCCACTGATCACAAAGGCAGGTAGCAATGGCTGGTGTGGCAGACAGGCAGGCAAAAGTGGGCTGCAGGCAGCAATGTTGCATATGTGCAATAAGGACTGACTGGGCAGGGAGGAGAGGCATGGGGCAGGGCAGGCCAGTGGTGTGATTTGCCAGTTCTCCGAGCTGCACAGAATCATAACAACCAGTTCTATAGAACCTGTCCGAACCGGTAAAATGACACCCCTGATTAATCACTTGATCAGGTAGAAGCAGAGCAGTCTGTCTATGAATATACAGTTCATGTTTGGTTCATTTATTCTCTCTACATCTTTGATGTTGTATCTCTGACCACTCAGTTTCCAGTCTTCCATTTCAAGAACATCAGATATACTTACACTGCAATCTTACATATGGCTACTCATTAAAAACCCTTGCACACTTAATGACATTTACTCCTAGAAGAAAATCAGAATAAATAATACAATTTAACCAGGCAGCCTCAACTACACAGTGGAATAAATAAAAATGCTGAAATAATGCATTTTTAAAAGTTCACAATCATGAAGTCTCATCCTAATGGGTTACTTTGTTCGGGAGTGAGGGATGATGATGAACCCAGGATTAGTGCATTAAGAAGGAAGAAATAAAAGTTTTGTCTTTTCTTTGAACTGGCTTTTACAAATGTACTAAATTTGCTAGGGGCACATAATAGTGGTTTAAGAACAACCTTAATGGTCTTGGTTTGCTTTTCAACAATACAATCATATGAAAACATTTAGTGGAAAACATTTAGATGACAGTGGGATAGATCAAACATTAGTCAGTAAAGAGGGGCAGAAAGTATAACCTAATTGATGATGGAGACAGAATTATGTAAAGCTTCTGTTCACATATTCACCTTCATATTAAATAAAATAAACAAATGAGAAGATGATATTTGATGGAAAGTTGGATAACTGAATTTTAATTGTGTAATTGACTTTTAATTGTGTGTTGACTCCAAGTTGTACCAACAGTATTCCCCCCCCCCCCCCGCAGTGTCACATATCTCATATTTATGCTGATTGTGCTTTGAAAAGCAAAATAACCCTGGCAGGAACACTTCAATATTTGATGTATAAGCTTCCTCCAAGAAAAACTTTTAGCTCCATTGTAAATAGGTGACAAACTCAATAGAAATCGGTTCAGGGACATTTGATCTACACATCTTTAAATGCATTTCTGAAAGTGCTTGTGACATATTTCTCTTTTGAAATACACTATAATAAAGTTTGCAGCACAAGTGGACCTTACAATGAAAAATACTTGTGGCAATTTGAAAGAGAAAAATGGAGAATGGTTTTGGCAAAAGAAACTGAGGATGACAAGGAAACATGATGTTTTTTTGTGAATGGATTGGAACTGATTGGAACTGACTGCTGGGATTAGAGATTAGAGAGAATTATTAATTCTTTATTAGTAAGATTAATTCACTTATCTTTTACATTAAACCAAAATATGGCCCTTACACCAGCAAAGTTACTGCAATTTCTTGTCATTTTTAAAAATGGGAGTGAAAAGCTAGTTCTCAAATTCTTTGTATTACCACCTGACATGTGGAGCCTTTAACAACCAAATAGTAAGTATTTCATTGGAAGATAGAGCTGTCAGTCATTGAACATGCTTCTCCATCCTCTTTCTCCTTTTCCACTGGAAGATTTTAGAATGCTAAGAAGAACCAAACAGTTGAAGTTTTTTTTTAATTGACTGAAACTTTTTGCTTTGCATTGCTTTGTTACATTGCTGACATGGTAATTCATAAATAATAGAATTGGAAGAGATCTTGGACATCTTCTAGTCCAACCTGTACTCAAGCAGAAATCCCTATATCTGTCCCAAAGGTGTTTTTTCAAGAAACAACTGGACCTTCTTGCTTTTCTTTGAAGAATTTTTGTTAGGAATGTCAGTCACCTAATAGTTATTTGGGTTGGAAATATATATACTAGGATAGACATTTTAATACTGTAGTTTTAAGAGAATGCTAAAACTGTAATTGGGTGTTGTTCCGCAAACGGCCATAAGATGGAGCCAGAAACCTGGATTGTTTTAGTCTCAGTGAGTTTTCTTCTGTTGGAAAGAGTTGACGTTCCTCCATTTTTCCCTATTGACTGTTATTCTTGGATTTGATGTAAGTCTGTTGCTGAACTGTTTTTTGACACTGGACTTTGATATTTGGATAATCCCTGAACTGAACGCTGACTGCTTTACCTGTGAATGACTTGGAATGTTTATCTTGGACTGTGCTAAAATGTTTATTGGAAGTAAAAACCTACACTTACTGTACAGTGTATATGTGTGCTGTTTGTGTATTATTCTTCACTCTCAATACATCTCCCTGTATGTGCTCATTCGCCTAACAGGGAATTACCGAAACAATTTTCATTTCTCCTCCAAGAAGCTTCTATAAGAAAGTCCAGTTGCCTCTTGAAAAAAACACCTTTGGGATAACTATGACTTGGATGACTGAGAATCTCCATAGACAAAACCTTATAACATTTTAGACAGATGGTTGTCCAATCTCTTCTTAAAAACCTCTTGGATTAGAGCACCCAAAACTTTGGGAGACAAGCTGTTCCACTGATGAAGACCTGTCGTGATTGAAATAGCCACTGTCCATCTTTTCGTTCTTGAGTTGTGATCCATGGAATCTTATCAAAGAGGTATACTGTTTCTGACCAGTTCTGGAGACCTGATAGTGGAAATTTTGAGTAGTTCAGAGAACTGGCAGAAACTCTGACTGGAGATTTTACAGTATCCTTCCCCTGCCATGTCCACCAAGCCACGCCCACAGAACCGGTAGTAAAAAAATAAATAAATCCCATCACTGTTGGTAACCATTAAAAATTGTTATACAGGTAGTCCTTGACTTACAAGCATTCATTTAGTAACCATGTGCAATTAAAACAGCACTGAAATAAGCAATTTAAGGCCCTGTCACACTGCCCAATGGATGCAAAATGGACACAACGGATGAGCAAAATGTTCCATCCATTGTTATCTGCTCTCAAAAGGGGCAAACATTTGCATAACCGGAGCGGATAACACGGACGGGGGTAGGATGCAGGGCGGATGGAAAGCGGATGTGGAACGGAAGCCCAGCGGATGGAAGCGGATGGGAGCAGATGGCACATGCGCTAGGCTTCTGGGGGGGCGCAGCAAAGTGGATGCAGAACGGATACAGCGAATGCATAGCGGATGCACAGCGGATGAAGCGGATGCAGAGCGGAAGCCTAGCGGATGCACAGCGAAAGCCTAACGGATGCCGAGCATTAATTGCGCATGCGGGGAGGATGCATTGCGTAAGCCCCGCGGATATAAAAGGAAGCAGCTTGGAAGCAGGTCACCATTCAGAGGAAAGACATGCTGCCGGACGGATTGAAAGCCTTGCCTGCCCTGCCTGCATGCCTGCCTGCAAGCCTTGCTGCCAGCCTCCCTGCCAGCCTCCCTGCCAGCCTTGCTGGCTGCCTGCCTGCCAGCCTTGCTGCCAGCCTTTCTGGCTGCCTACCTGCCAGCCTTGCTGCCTGCCTTCCTGCCAGCCTTGGTTCATGTCTGCCTGCCAGCCTTGGTGCCTGCCTGCCTGCCAGCCATGGTGCCTGCCTCCCTGCCAGCCTTCCTGCCTGCCTCCCTGCCAGCCTTCCTGCCAGCCTTGGTGCCAGCCTTCCTGCCAGACTTGGTGCCTGCCTACAAGCCTGCCTGCAAGACTTGGTGCATGCCTGCCTGCCAGCCTTCCTGCCAGCCTTGGTGCCTCCCTCCCTGCCAGCCTTCCTGCCAGACTCCCTGCCAGACTCCCTGCAAGACTCCCTGCCAGACTCCCTGCCAGACTCCCTACCAGACTCCCTGCCAGCCTTGCTGGCTGCCTGCCTGCCAGACTCCCTGCCAGATTCCCTGCCAGCCTTACTGGCTGCCTGCCTGCCAGCCTTGCTGCCAGCCAGTCTGCTTGCCAGCCAGTCTGCCTGCCTTCCTGCCAGCCTTGGTTCATGTCTGCCTGCCAGCCTTGGTGCCTGCCTCCCTACCAGCCTTCCTGCCAGCCTTGGTGCCTGCCTACAAGCCTGCCTGCCAGCCTTGGTGCATGCCTGCCTGCCAGCCTTCCTGCCAGTCTTGGTGCCTGCCTCCCTGCCAGCCTTCCTGCCAGCCTTGGTTCCTGCCAGCCTCCCTGCCAGCCTTCCTGCCAGCCTTGGTTCCTGCCAGCCTCCCTGCCAGCCTTGGTTCCTGCCAGCCTCCCTGCCAGCCAGCAACCCCACAACCATGTGGAAGCACAGCAAGCCTCAGCCATCTGCTGCCAGCCCTTTCAAGAGGGACAGGGCTACCATCCCGCCCCCTGGCCCTCACTCTGGTTCTGCTGGGGCTTCTGCAGCACGGGCTCGCTCTTCTGGGGCTGGGGCTTCTGCTGCTTCTGCTTCTGGAGGAGCTGATGAAAGCACTCCAGCACCAGCCACTTCCACAGCACCTGGACCCTTCACCCCTGAGACTGAGCGACCAATAGGAGTGCCAGAGACTCATTTTTGTTTTATAGCTTGTTGTTAATAAAGTCTATTTTTGATTCACACACTTGCTTCATTTCTTTTTTTTAATAAAGTCTTGCTGGAAACTTTTAGAAATGGTTTAAGCCTTTGCATGCTTGTGGGATGGGTTAAGATAGCAGTGGGATGGTTTGAGATAGCAATGGGATGGGCAGGGATACCTTTGGGATGGGTAATAGCTGTGGGATAGATAAACCTCCAGTGCAAGCATAGTGGGACGGGATGGTCCACCCTCCCAGGTGCCACACCTATGGCCCTTTATTATCAGTAATAATGTAATAATCATCCACAATGTCAACACAAACACAACTCTTTATTAAATGCCCTGATCATTGTAGGGCCACTCAACATACATGGCACAATCTCATCAATGTGATGAGACAGGCTGAAGGAAGCATCCTTTAATCATCTATCATCCTGTCTTGCCACTCCACCACTCCAGCTGGGGAGTTGCACCAGTGTTTCAGGAGGTTGCGTTGTTTCTTCCCTTCACATGAAGCTCTGTTGGGGCCTTGCACATCCTCAGTGTCGATCAGGTTTCGCCCTTGCCTCCATTCCCCAGGCTCCATGTCCCCATTGCCTTGCTGGAGGTCCACAAGCCTGTTCTGCAAGACTGGGTAGTGGGTGCGCATGAGATTGTGCAGGATGCAGCAAGCTTCCACAATGCTCCTCACAGTCTGTGGGTGATGCTGCATGTTGATGAGAAGTACCTGGAACCTGTTGGCCAGGATGCCAAAGGCGTTCTCCACCACCCGCCTTGCCCTGGACAGCCTGTAGGTGAAGATCCTCTCTTCATGGGTGAGGTATTTGGAGGTGTAGGGCTTCATGAGGTAGGTTGTGAGGGAGAAGGCTTCATTCCCCCATGATGAAGTAGAGCACATCTTGCGTGTCGTTGGGCAGGAGGTCTGGATCTGGGAAGCCCACTATGAGGTTGTGTTCCAGCCCATCTTTGAAGTCACTTGCGTTGTATACCTGGGCATCTGAAGATGACCCATTGCCTGAAGCATCGATGTACATGAACTTGTAGTCAGCATCGACCATGGTGAAGAGGATGATGCTGAAGAAGCCCTTGTAATTGAAATAAGTGGACCCTGACTTGGCTGGAGCTTTGCAGGCCACGTGCTTGCCATCGATGGCTCCAACAGTGTGGGGGAAGTTCCACTTCTGATACCACTGCTCTTCAACTTTCTTCCATCCTTCTTCAGTGGAGGGGCACTGGAGGAGCTCCTCCATGTATTCTTTGATGATGGCCTGCACCACTTCTCTGACCACAATGCTGATGGTGTTGGGTGGCACCCTCCAGCCGTACTGCATGCTCCTGTAGGTGGTCCCTGAGGCCAGGTGGCACATAGTGAGTGCCATCTTGAGCCCAGGTTCCAGGCTGGTCCGGATGTTGGTGTTTGCCTTGGTCAACCTGGGAGTCAGGTGCTGCACAACTTCGTCAAACATGGCTGGAGGCATCCTCATGAAGTTCTGGAATGCCCGAGTGTCTTCTTTCCTGAGCTCCACCATCAGCTTGTTGTACAGTCCGTCCTCTGCTCTTCTGGTGAACCATCTTCGTACCCAGACGCTTCTTGGCAGCCTCTTTTTCTTCCTGTAGTAGAGTTCACAGAGCCTGCAGATGGCTTCGCACTGTTGCAGAAGGGTGGTGGCTGCCAAAAGGACTTTGTTATGATCCACGGTGGACATGATTGGATGCTGGGGAAGAGGAAGAGGCAGATGAAGGCTGCAGAGGTCTGCACAGCTGGTCTGCTGGTCTGAAAGTGAGATCCAGGTGAGTTGCTCCCCCTGTTTATGGGCAGTATAGGTGTCCCTTTGCATCCTCTAGGCATCCTCTAGGCATCCTCTAGACATCCTTAATATTCGAGATAGGTCCCCTCTGAGAATGTTTTTTCCGTTTTAAATGCTTTGTTTCCCTGCTGCATCCGCTAGGCATCTGTTCTGCATCCATTCCGCGTCCATTCTGCTTCCTCCCTGCGTCCGAGCGGATGTGAGTTGCGCGGATGTGGAACGGATGCAGAACGGATGTGTAGCGGATGCAGAACGGAAGAATTTGATACATTTTCCACGCAAAAGTTTTGAGCAGCTCAAAACTTTCTGAGCGGATGAAACGTCAATAAACAGATACTGGACGGATAGAGAGGAAGCAAAACGGAGGCAGTGAGTACATCGTGTTAACCAGTGGATGGCAAGCTTTTTTGTCTGTTTTACATCCTCTTTGCATCCGTTGGTGCAGTGTGACAGGGGCTTTACATCTGGTCTTCTCACCCATTACAGCATTCTCACAGTCATGTGATCAAAATTTGAGCACTTGGCAACTGGCATGCTTTATGATGGTTGCAGGATCCTGAGGTCATTTGATTGTCATTTGTGTTCTTGCCAGCCATTTTCTGGCAACCAAAGTCAATGGGGGAAAGTCCCTTAATGAAGTATAACTTCTTCATTCACTAAAAAAAATGCAGTGATGTTTAACTATGGCAAAAAAGGTTACATTATTGGACATCTTAATAATTGCCTTGTGGAACAATAAAAATGTTTGTTCCCAACTGCAGATGGACCAAGGTTGTTTTTAATGTTGTTCATCACACACACACACAAATACATGCAGTTCTATGTGTACTAGAAAAAGAGACAAGGTTTGCCTCACCTTGGGGGAGAGAAAATTGCTACCTGTCTTTTCAGACCAAAAAGTGATGGATGACCAATAATTACCAGAATTAAAAAGTATTCAAATAAATAATGCTGAAAATGTATCTATGGAAGAAACTCCCAAATCAAATTGCAACAAATAATTCATCAAATTGTAACAAATAATTCAACAGTCATTTTTAAAAATGACTATTTTTTAAAAAGAAAAAAGAAAAATGCTAGCTAGTTCTCTTGCTAAAGTTAAGAATTGAGTGTTGGTTTATATAAAATTTTGTTGCTTGTGGGTTGGCAAAAAAAAAAAAGATACCTATAACTTTGAATGACTAGCAACTTCTTCTCACATACAGAAGACAAATCTCTTGGGATTGTGCAAAACAAACAATTTTGGTTCCATTGTGTAGAAAAATTAATATACTGTTTGATTTTGTTGGTTTTCCTCTCTATAGAATCAGGTCCACAAAGGACCATTTTTAGCATTTCATGTACATAATAGCTGAAGTGAGAATTCATTCTATCTCAAATGAGTACCTAGGAGTCTGTTTGGTCTTTCGTGTTTTTCTGATAATAAGAGGTGGGTATGTTATAAGCTCTATATGTTCCTAACATATTGGATATCCTGCGATCCAGTTGTTTTATATATATATGCAATCCACAGTATGAATTATAGATCATTATGTTTCTGGAAATTCTTAGCCTTATTCTTACAAGATTAATGGAGAGCTCCTTAGATATAGCTATCTTAGAAAACAGTTTTAATAAACAAAGTATATTTGAAAGTGGTATCCTTTTTTTTGCCATAGAAAGGATACTTCAAAGAATTCATTCTTTTATATAATAATATATTCAATATTTCATGCTAAGCAAAGTGGTTCCAATTTAGAAAGTATTATGTCAATCAGGTTTGTGACTCTATGAACTTTGATAAAACTTTCAAAGCAATTTTGCTATGAATTTTTTCACAGAAATAAAATTTTCCTGAGGGGGTATGTACTATTTCACATTGGGCTATAAATTTTTTTTCTGTTGCATATTATGCTATTCTCTTCTCTTTTCTATTTTAGATCTACTTTTCTTATTTTATTCCATCATCAAAAAAAGCACTAGCATACAGTAGGATTAGCAGATAGGTCTGTTCTGTTTAATTGCCCACTTTGGAAGGCAGATTTCTGATCAAGGAAATTTTGGTTCTGAACTTTAAAAAAAAAACAGCACTGTATCAGAATAAAGTATAGATGGAAGTTATGCTTACTACCTAAATTTTACAAGATGACTGAAAGATCCCTTCACTCTTTCTTTAAAAAAAAATCCTAAATTCATTTATAGCAGTGCTAGGCTCTTTGATGCACAATATATACAATAAACAAGTCAGATTAGTGATAGATTATTTCCTAAAACTATATCTCTAGATGTTTTCGCAAGCAATACACTTTACTAAGGCCCAGTCCCACTGCACTTATGGATGCAAAGAGGATGTAAAACGTTAAAAAAAGCTTGCCATCCATTGGAAAATGCTATGCATCTGTTGTGTACTCATTGCATACGTGTTTCATACGCTCTATCCGTCGAGCATCCATCCACTGCGATTTCATCTGTACAAGAAGTTTTGAGTTGCACAAAACTTTGTGAACGGATGAACTTTCCACCGTGTATGATGTAAATCCACGACATACGAGCAACAAATGTTCTATGTCCGTTTATCATCCGTTAAATGTCCGCTGTATCCTCTCTGCATCCTCTGGGCATACTCGCAACTCATATCCGCTGCAGCTGAAAACGGAAAGAGGGAGGAAAGAAAAGGTACATGGAACGTCTATACATCATTAGTAGCACGGAAATAGAAAGGATGCGCAGTGAACGGTTTGCATCCAATATACATCCACGCGGCATCTCCTTTCTTTCCTTTAGGCATACGTGATGCATCCGCTTCATCCGCTATGCATCCGCTTTGAAATTCTCCCCCAGAACCCCTTCGGAGGTGTCATCCGCTTCCATCTGCTTTCTTCCGTTAGGCTTCCTATGAACATCCGTTTAACATCCCCGCTACATACTACCCACATCCATTCTTTTCCATTCTGTTTATGCAAATTTTCACCAATTTTTGGAGCAGATGACAATGGATGGAGCCACCCCTGAAATTTTGCTCGTCCACTGTGTCCTTTATGCATACGTTTGTGTCCGTCGGCCAGTGGGACCAGGCCTTTAGAAATAATACAGCAGGAAGAGCAGCTGTGGTAAAACAACCACCTTATTTCCAAAGCCCTGAATTGTTTGCAGGTCAGTGAACTGTTATTGCCAAGGAACATATAATATTGGTGACAATATTGTCCTAATGTCCTGTTTACAACCCATAGTATAAGTTCTGAACCACAAGCGTGCTTACAACATTTTCAGAATGCTCCGTTCTGCCAAAAACAAACATCTGCAAGTATATGTGTAACACAGGGGTTTTCAAACTTCAAAACTTGTGGACTTCAACTCCCAGAATTACTCCTCCAGTCATGGTAGCTCAGGAACTCTGGGAGTTGAAGTCCACAAATCTTATTACATATCTGATATTAGCACAGTTGAGAAAGTCCAGAAATATTTCACAAGAAGAGTTCTACACTCCTCTATTCATTGTAGAATACCTTATGCCACCAGACTTGAAATTCTAGACCTAGAAAACCTTGAATTATGCTGTCTTCGATCTGATTTAAGTATGATATATAAAATCATACATTGCAATGACTTACCTGTCAATGAATACTTCAGCTTCAACCATAACAATACAAGAGCACACAATAGATACAAACTCAAGGTTAGCCGCACCAAACCTGATTGCAGGAAATACGACTTCAGCAACAGAGTGGTCAATGTCTGGAATACTCTACCTAACTCTGTGGTTTCTTCCCCAAACCCCAAAAACTTTAACCTTAGACTGTCTACTATTGATCTCACCCCTTTCCTAAGAGGTCTGTAGGGAGGGTGCATCAGCGCACCAACATGCCTACCGTCCCTGTCCTATTGTTTCTTTTATTTTTCTTATATGTACTCATTTCATATATTCAGAACTATGTATATACTTATACCTATTATCTTGTAAGTGATTGACAAATCAAATAAATAAAATAAATAAATAAACTTGCCAAGTTTGAAACCCCTTGGTGTTACAGACAAAGTTGAGATTGCCAATATCTCATGTGACTCACAAGTCTTATACAGTAAAAATTTAGGCAATATGAGAGTTGTGAAAAGCTAATGGCTCCTAGTGTAATAGCCTAATCAGTCATAAAATCTCTCCAGATGTTCAAAGGAAATTATCTGGACCTTTAATAAGACTGAGATTCCTGAGGCTTCTTCTCTTTGATACTTCTTCTTGTTCCTTACCTTCCTGAACAATCAAGACAAGAAAAAAAAAATGAAAATGCATCCTTTGTTGGCTTGCAATGACAAATTTAGTTTGTAACTCAAGTGATAACTCAACAGCAAGATATCCTAGAATAATAATAAGGAATTTGTAAAGGTTGCATCTGGAAGGCCATAGTGAAGGAAGAAGAAGCATGATCTAGATGACCACAATAATTTCTCATTTCAAATTATATTGGCATCTTACAGCCACCAATGAAAGAATTTGAAGTCTAGTGGTGAACAATTTGTCCTTGAAATGTTAGCAGTTTTAACAAAAGAAGAGATGAAATGTATTCTCTTTTTACATTTCATACCCGCTGCACTCCAAATGCATTGGAATCTAATGCCCAGTATACGACAGATTTGCTGGGATTTCCAGAATTCAGAATTCAATACATTTGGACAAATATGGGCTTGAAAAGCTGTTATGTCCAATTGAACAATGCTTGGTTACATTCTCTCCAAAAGTGCTCTTTTAATTGATAATAAGAACTTCAACCTGAGAACATTTTATAATTAATTAAAATAAAAATCCAAAGACTGTGAGGTGCAGGACAAATATTTACGTCTTTGATTAGACCTCCATATGTCTGGTTTATGACTGAAAATCCAGGTGCTTTTGCTGCTGGCACACACGCACATGCACACGCACACGCACACACACACACACACATAAACACACACAAAGTTTTCCCAACAGCAAAGAGCACATTTGTCTCAATTTCCTCTTGATTACACCCAAACATTAACTATTACTGACTAACTACAGCCCCAAATAATTATTGCTATCTGTTCCCTTTGTAAATATAACTCTGGTGCTGAGTGAGAAGAATAATGGCATATTTACAGAAGGCAGCTAATTAAACTCAGCTTCAATTGCCTTCAGTTTGCCAGAAGGGGCCATTTTCATGGGAAAGAAAAAAAGAGAGAGGAGGAGGGAGAAAGTAAGAGCAAAAAAGGCATAGAGAAGCTTGACTACATACTGGGAAAAATCTGGTGATCTGTACATTCAGAATTTTCAGGATAAAAATTCAGCTTGAAACAAATTTATACTGGTAGTAAAAATCTCATTAGGCAATATTCCCCAATTATAAATGTTTCATATCCTTCCCTCTCTCAAAACATCTGAGATTATTGAAGTTTTAAGTGCATACATATTCCTTGCATAACATATGCATATTTTTTAAATAAAATGTATTATGTTGAAGTCAAGGGGCCAGTCTAGGGGAGAAGGACTCTCATTCTAGATTTTTCTTGGCACAGAAGCAGCTGACTGGGTGACTTTGGGCCAGTCCTTCTCTCAAAGTACTAGACTGAAGTAAAAAACAAACAAACATGACCACATTTTCTCTGTCAACTTGCATTGGACCATGATGATAAAATTCAGTTCATAACCTTCAATGAAGAGGCTTTCAATATATTGTCAACCCTGAAGTTGACTGTCAAGGATCCAACATGCACTCAAATCATAAGTCTCTAGCTGCATTTCTCAGAATAAAAAAGATTGATTTATTAGGAGTAAACATGTCGGCGTTTCCTGGTTGCAGCCGACTCTGACACATCATTAATTTCACCCTTGACCCTGGTCTTCTCCCCACCTCTTGGATGTATATTCTCCAATGAGACACATCCATAGCCAAGAGTCATCAATCATGCTCTCCAGTAATAATCTTGCATAACAACAGCTTTTGCTACCAAGCATTTAAGGAATGCACTCCTTTCTGCTAGCAACTAAAAAAGACCAAAGAAGTATTCTTTTAGTTGACACTGACCTGACAAAAGCCATTTTTGACTGCTTCAGTGTTGCCACGCTGGAGTTGAGGGATAGGGAGGGGGGATTTGAGATAGTTGGGATTCGGTAGCCAAAACAAAATATTTTATCTTGGCAACCAAGGGCATTCTCATATCTGGTCAGAGGAAGACGGAGTGATGTCACTGAGCTGCCAGCCTGCACCATGATTGGACCATGTGACCGATTGTTTTGGGAAAGTGAAAAACTTTTATTTTTAACAAGGTGAAAACCATGGAAGTCTTCAGAGTTGGTTTTCACCAGATCTGTGCCAATAGGATATTTCCCATAAAGCTATTCTTTGATGAATCTAACTCTCTTGGATTGATATGGATTTATTACTTGGAACCCTGACATATATATTATTTGGGCTGGTGATTATTATAATTTTCTTTCAATCTGTCACTGATCCATAACTACTTTAATTGCAGGTGCTCATCAAAAACTTATGGTGCTGACTGTCAATAAACATACCCTTTTTGGTGTACCCCCAGTAGAGGACTGCTTATATATCTTCATCAACCAGATCACGGAGGTGAAAGATTTAGAAGTTTGATGACTTTTTAAGTCAACCATAAATTTCTTTCTTCTGGTTTTATTTAATTACCAGATTCAATCAATGATAGTTATTGTACCCAGGGGTGGGATTCTACCAGTTTGCACCTATTCACTAGAACCAGTTGTTAACATTCTAAGCAGTTCAGAAAACCAGTTGTTAGAAGAAATTACTGGCCTAATCCTGTAAGGAAGGCAGGAAGGAAACATTCTGGTGTTGCTTCCAGAAACTGCCTCTCCATTAACCCTTATTACATTCTTGGCATTCCTGTCTCAGGAATGTCTCTGGAATTCCCCCCCCTCCTTTGCTGGTACTTTGCTTGTGTGGAGTGACCATTCAAAGTTACAATGGCACTGAAAAATGTGACTTATGATCATTTTTCACACTCACAACTGTTGCAGCATCCCAACAGTCATGAGAAGCCAGGCGAGAAGATGCGTGCCTTGATGTGAGTGATATTGATTTGGCCATGCCCAGCCAATAACATGACCACCAAGCCATGTCCACCCAGTCACATGACCACCAAGCCATGCCCACTACCTAAGCCATGCCCACAGAACTGGTTGTTAAAAAATTTGAATCCCACCCCTGATTGTACCTTGTTATTATACCTGCTGAGCAAATTGATCTCTTCCACAATTGAGGGCACAGGTAGAAAATCTACGGCTGTAAGAATCCAAACTATATGAGTCCTGAACCAGTGTGATGAAAGGTCAAAAAAGATGAGAATTGTGGTTCAACAGCATCGGAGAATCACAGATTATCATTCCTGACACTGAGAAATTATTATTGGTCTCATCCAGAAGTTTAGACTGGATTCAGCATTTTTATCCTTCTATCAGGTCCTTCCCAAGGGCCTAGGCTAGGCAGATATAGTTTGATGGTGTTAAAGGTAGACTTGCAGGATAGCAACAACAGCAATAGCACTTAGACTTATATACTGCTTCACAGTGTTTTACAGCCCTCTAAGCAGTTTACAGAGTCAGTATATTGCAACAATTGTCAACAATTTTAGATCCTCATCTCAGAAGATGGAATGCTGAGTCAAACTTGAATCTGGTGGGGTTTGAACTGCCAAATTGCAGGCAGTTTACAGTCAGCAGAAGTAGCCTGCAGTACTGCACTCTAACCACTGCACCATAGAGGCTCATGGAAGCTGTTGCCATTGTTATGGTTGATTGCAAGTTAAGCCAGATGATTGAATTTGGCATTTTTATTCACCTATTGAGTCCTTCCAAAAAGATCTGGGAAAGGCAGATATTATTTATTATTGCAGGTTGTAAGCTGTTCCAAGTATAAAGCTGTCTCTTTCAACTGAATGTTTTTGCAATTGCCAGTGGTGTTCAAGTGGTACTCCACATGTTTTCAGATTGCACCCAAGGTACCTATTACAGTTGATGTTATTTCATTCTATTTCTATTTGCAGGTCTATTTTGTGATTTTCTCCAGTTCTTTCTCTTCTCTTCTACTCTCTCTCCTCCCTCCTCCTTTTGCTTTACCTTTTTAGCAAGGGGAATATACAGATTTCTGTCTCTTTTTAATTTTTAATTTTTTTAAAAAAATTATTCTTTCATCCTGTTTTTGTTTTTCTTGTCAACAAGAAAAAGAAAGTCTTTGCTTTCTTTTGTCACAGTTATTCTATTTCTGTTTGATGATCTTAGTATTTTGTGCTTTTCTTCAGTTCTTTCTTTTTATTCTACTGTCTTCAGGTGGTACAATGTCTGGATTTTTTTTGTCTTTCTTATCAATAATTGGTAAGTCTGGGATGTTTTGTGGCAGATGCTTGTCTGTTTTATTTCTAAAATCCCAAAGCACTTTAACTTTTTCATTTTTAGTTACTTTGTCTACTTGTGGTCCCTTTGGTTCTTTATTGCAGGAGGCTACTATTTCTTGAAGATATTCTAATGCACCATCATTGCTTTGTCATCCTGTCCATGAGATCATTTCAATCTCTCCAATACTAAGTAAGATTTCATGGTGTACTAGTTTTGGTGCTTCTTTTTCATTGTCATCCTCTAATGCCCTTTTTACTTCTTCAACTGCCTGGTGTACTTACAGCATTCTACACTCACCAATTTTCCTTGGTAAAGAGAGTCTTGTTAATATTACTGCATGGATGAAAGGTATTATTCATTATCATTAATTATTATTATATACTGTACATAGCAATGTGAAATCACAGCTACAGTTCTCTGGATGGTGTTGACTTTAATATACATAGAGTTCTTCCCAAGATGTATGTCATCATGTGTCATCATAGTAGTATATGCGTATCCAAATAGTGTGGCCTTTTGTAACTGATAGATGGAAATGTTGTCAATCCTCAGATGTGCTATCCAAGATTTTTGGGTATAGCACCCAATGTGCCAATAATCACTGGGACCACCAGAACTGTTTTATGCCATAATCATTCAACTTTTTCAGATCTTGGTCTTCTCCAATTCTTTGTCTCCTATTCTACTGTCCCCTTGAATTGCTACATCAATTATCCACATTTTCTTCTTTGCAAACACTGTGTTATGAGCCAAAAGTTCTATCAGTTCTCTTTGGAAATTCCACAACACTTATTAAAATTTATATACAGTAGCTACCCATCTCATATATGTTATTAACACTTATACTGCAAATAATTGCAAAGTCATATTACATGAATAGAATAGAATAGAATAGAATAGAACAGAATAGAGTAGAATAGAATAGAATACTTTATTGGCCAAGTGTGATTGGACACACAAGGAATTTGTCTGGGTGCATATGTTCTCAGTGTACATAAAAGAAAAGGTACATTTATCAAGAATCATAAGGTACAACACTTAATAATAGTCATAGGGTACAATCAGCAATCAAATCATACTAGGAAACAGTGAATAAAAATCATTAGGATACAAGCAACAAGGTTACAGTCATACAGTCATAAATGGGAGGAGATGGGTGAAAGGAAGGATGGGAGGATTAATAGTAATACTAATAGTAATGCAGACTTAGTAAATAGTTTGACAGTGTTGAGAGAATTATTTGTTTAGCAGAATGATGGCATTTGGGGAAAAACTGTTCTTGTGTCTAGTTGTTCTGGTGTGCAGTGCTCTATAGCATCATTTTGAGGGTAGGAATTGGAATAGTTTATATCCAGGATGTGAGGGGTCTGTAAATATTTTCACAGCCCTCTTTTTGACTTGTGCAGTATACAGGTCCTTGATTGAAGGCAGGTTGGTAGTAACTGTTTTTTCTACAGTCCTAATTATCTGAAATCTGTGTCTGTCTTGTTCAGTTGCAGAACCAAATCAAACAGTTATAGAGGTGCAGATGACAGACTTAATAATTCCTCTGTAGAATGTATGACATGGAGAACATGAGGACAGAAAGAAGGACATGTCTTCCTAGAATTGAGTTTGTTGAATTGAACAGCTTTAAAAATATCATAAGTAAAACAAATATTTACATAGAAGCAGGTGTCCCTATTTCCAGTGAAACTGTCTTTCAGGTAAGCATGTAAATAGATGTATCTATGTGTGATTTTTTTCCTATATTCCTTTGTTTCTACTTCTGAAATTGTCTTTTCCCCATTTCACAGTAACAACTTAGCAAGCCCTGGGCTTCTTTTCACCCACTTCTTTCTAAACAATTCCTTCAATTTTGAGGCAAATTAGCATAATGGGTCTAAATTTTGCTGTTTATATTAAATTGATTGGTAATTACCATGTGCACAGGAGGCTTGGTTTTGCACTTGGCAACAGAATGACTTCTTTTGTCAACATGTTTTCCTAGCACGTCTGAAATGATCTGTGTACAAGCTGGTGCAGCAGGCTTTCAGGATGGAGGTGGGTAAATTGACGCTGTGCCTTGACAGGTTCTTTGAGAGAAGCCATTGACTGCAGGTGGGGCAATCCACTGCCTGGCACAATTATATTGTACCCGATTCCTTGGCAGACTAAGTGCAGGAGTCATTTTTATAGTTCTACTTTCGATCTGTGAGAAAACTCTCTCTCACAAGTTGGGGTGAGGTAGAAGGAAGCAACCTTCACTTATGTGGGTTCATTTCCCCATTTCCTTCAAAGATAGAAATTGCTTTGACTGTTGACTGTTGATTTGACTGTTGTCATTGTGCCACAACAACTGCAAACATAATTTTGATTGTTCAGGATCATGATGTGAGAAAGTAAACAATAATTATCTGCCCCCAAAAAGTTGTAAATGGCAGGCAAAGCAATTGGGAGAAAAATGTTACTCAGTCTTCTGAAAAAAACCCAACAACATTCAAGCCCTTATTGTCATGCCAGAATTATTTCTCAATTAATCCTTGATAAAATCCCAATTAAATGATGTGAACTGGACAAAAACCTGTGCAGAACTAGAACAGAAACTAGAACAGAACAGAAACCTCCTATATTTTAGCTGGGTGGATTTATTTGTGGGTAAGGTCCAAATCTGAACGGGGAAGAAAAGGAAATATATAAAATATATAAAACATAGAGAAGAAATAGACCCAATCTTACGGGTAGGGGGGAAGAATTTCTTACTGTTTGTATGCAACAAAAAACAGTTTTATGAATTTATGTATCAAGTTTTATATCTTTCTCCTTATTTCAGGCAGTTCCAAACTTTCTGTCTAAACTATATTTCTTGGCTGATCATAGCTTCACTAAGCAAAATTTACTTCTCTTCCATTCTTGAGTCTATCATGCTACAAATGCAATTATTAAAAAGTATGGATACTTTCTTATCCAATCTCTCCAATTTGTATCTTGGTATTTGTAAGTCCCTTGGAAGATGTTTTAGTGACCATGGCTATCAACATTATTTTTTGCGACCAACCAGGACAAAGACATCTTCCCAAACATGTGGCTCCACCATCTTCAACATTTGGAATAGGTGAAAGAATAGGCATAAGCTATTGCCTTCAACACTCTATTGCAACATTGGATGTAGGAACCCAGAGTTCAAATATCTTCTGCACAGTTCTCCATTGACATCATGACCCTCTATTGCTTTTCACATTTGAAAGCACAAGATGTAACAGGTGAAATGGGAAGTTTCAGCCATGCTGAAAATGGAAATTCTTCCAAGCATGCATTTGAGCAATAGCATTTAGACTTGAAAACCATTTCACAGTGCTTCACAACCCACACAGAGTCAGCCTATTGCCCCCAATGATCTGGCTCCTCATTTACTGACCTAGGAAGAATGGAAGGCTGAGTCAATCTTGAGCTGAAGAGAATTGAAGCCCTGGCAATCAGCAAAATTAGGCTGCAATTCAGCATTCTAACCACTGCGCCACCATGGCTCTTTTAAGGCCCAGTCCCACTGGCCGACGGATGCAAAACGTATGCATAAAGGACACAGCGAATGACCAAAATTTCGGGGGTGGCTCTATCCGTTGTCATCTGCTCCAAAAAGTGGCGAACATTTGCATAAACAGAACAGAAAAGAACAGAAAAGAACGGACGTGGGTAGTATGTAGAGGGGATGTTAAATGGATATTCGTGGGAAGCCTAGCGGATGAAAGTGGATGGAAGTGGATGACACCTCCGAAGGGGTTCCAGGGGAGAATTTCGAAGTGGATGCATAGCAGAAGGGGTGGATGCATAGTGGATGAAGTGGATGCGTCACAGATGCCTATAGGAAACAAAGGGGATGCCGCACAGATGTATATCAGATGCAAAGCATTCACTGTGCACGCGGGGAGTATGAATTGCATCAGCTCCATGGATATAAAAGGATGCAGCATGCACGTAGTCAGCATACAGGGGAAAGATGTGCTGCCAGATACATCTTGCAGGAACACCATGGTTGGTCAGTCAGGCAAGAAGAGGAAGTCCATGCCTACTCGTTCAAGCCCTGGCAAGATGAAGAAGGGCAGAACCAGCATCCCACCCCCTGGCACTGACTCTGGAGCTGCTTCTGCTGCTGTGGTGGACCAGCCCCAAGGCTGTGGTGGACCAGCCCCAAGGCTGCTGCTGCTGCTGTGGTGGACCAGCCTCAAGCCCCTCAAAGCCCTGCTGCTGCCCCCTGAAGGCCCTGAACAATCTCCAGAAGGCCCTGATGCTGAAGCCCCTGAAGGCCCTGCTGAAGGCCCTGCCAGAGGGAGGAATAGGCAAGGGAAGGAGAAGGGAGAGAGGAAACAGTACACCGTTTCCGAGGAGCATGAAGATGAGGTGCTGGAATGGCTGAGGGAGAACGAGTACCTTTGGAGAAAGGGCCACAAACTGTATCGGGACACCATGAAGAAGCAAGCAACTTGGAGAGACAAGGCAGAGAGCCTGGGTTACACTGCAGAAGTACTCCTTGGATGGTGGAAGCACATGCACACCTGGTATGGCAAGCTACACCTCAAGAAATCTGGGCAGGCCACTGTCAAGCTCATTGACCGGGAGATGTACATCATGGCCAAGTGCAGTTTCCTGGAGGGTGAGATCTGCCACCGAGGAGCAGCCCCTCTGACACCCCTCTCCCTCAGACAGTCCACAGACAGCCAGTCCTCTTCCAGCCAGGAGCCAGCTACCCTCTCCAGGCAGGTGTCTTCAGAGGGTCCCACAGCAGAGACCCCCCTGACAGCTGCACTCCCCATGCCAGCGGACTTGGAGGATCCCATGGAGGATGATGCCCTGCTGTCACAAATGGAGGAAGAAGCAGCAGCCACCAGAGGCCAACCCACCCCCACCCTTACCCCCAGCTCCAGAGGATGCAGGCAGAGAGGCAGACTGGAGGGCCAGGACCACAGTGTGCTGTTGGAGATCAGGGACACAATGAAGACCAGCACAGAACTTCTCTCTCAGCTGGTCCACTTGGACAGAGCATCCTCGGGCTGGAATACCTTCATCAACTATGTGAGCCAGACCCTGAGGGACCTGCCTGAGGCCCAGTACCAGGTGATAAAAGAGAAGATCACAGCACTTCTGCACAACCCTCAAGGCCCAGCTGAAGCTGGTCCTACCCAGTCCAGGTCTTCTCTTTCACCCCAGGCAATGTCACAGCCCTTCCATGGCTTTCAACAGCCCCTTACCTACCAAGGCTACAACTACCAGGACTTCCCACAGCAGAAGCAGAATTTCCCAGTCCAGGCCCAGGTTCATCGGCTACCACAGACACCAGTCCTCACCCAGCTACAGACCAGAAAGCACCACTACACTCCTCCCAACCCTTCCTCCACCCACAACCAAGCCCATCAATGGACAATCTGTCATCAGTCTTGGGCCTGACATCTCAAGTCCTTGATGAAGGGCCTCTCAACCTCATGGGACTGAGTCAGCTCTCAGAAAGCTTCCTGAACACACCACCACCTGTTGTACCCTTGGGGCCAAGCACACCAATGGTGCTTCAGACCAACACTCAAACCACAGCCACCTCCACAGTCCCTGCCTGCTTAACAGCTGAGACCATGGACATGACTCAGAGTGACTGAGAATAGTGTCAGAGACTGAGTTTTTTACTTGTTAAGTTTATCTTTGCTTAAGACACTTTACTTGGTTCATTTTGCTTATTTAATAAAGTCATAAAGTTTACCTGAGAAACCTATCTTTGCTTAAGACACTTAATACAATTTACTTGGTTCATTTTGCTTATTTAATAAAGTCATAAAGTTTACCTAAGAAACTTAATAAAGGTTATCTTTGCTTAAGACACTTAGTTTACTTGGTTCATTTTGTTCACTTAATAAAGTGTTGGTGAAAAATTTGAAAAAATGGTTAAGCCTTTGCATGCTTGTGGAATAGATAAGGATAGTTGTGAGATAGATAAACCTCCAGTGCAACCATAGTGGGAATGAATGGTCCACCATCCCAGTGATCCAGATGATTTTCTCCCCCTTTTTATAAAAAATATCGGTTGTCCGCTATGGGGTCTTCAACATACTCTAGACATACTCCAGACATCCTAAATATACGAGATACACCCCAGATACAAATGTTTTGTCCATTTTGAATACTTTATATACGAGATGCATACGCTTACATCCTTTCTATTTCTGTGCTACTAATGCTGTGTAGACGTTCCGTGTACCTTTTGTTTCCTCCCTCTTTCCATTTTCAGCTGCAGCGGATATGAGTTGAGGGGATGTCCAGAGGATGCTGAGAGGATACAGTGGATGTTTAACGGATGATCACGGACATAGAATGTTTGTTGCCCATATATGTTGTGGATGTACATCGTACGCGGTGGAAAGTTTATCCGTTCACAAAGTTTTGTGCATCTCAAAACTTCTTGCGCAGATGAAATCGCAGTGGACAGATGCTCAATTGATAGAGCGTATGAAACATGTATGCAGTGAGTACACAATGGATGCATAGCGTTTTCCAACGGATGGCACGCTTTTTTTAACGTTTTACGTCCTCTTTGCATCCGTAAGTGCAGTGGGACTGGGCCTTTAGTAGGATTTCAGCCTGAAGGCTGGGAAAAAAAAAAAAGAATCAGTAGAATCATGTATCTCTATCACATAAAAAAAAGGATCTTTGAGAAAAAATACAGAAAAATCCCCAATGTTCAGAATATAAAAGCAAGTCGTATGACACACATTTATTTACTGAGCTCCAAATTCATGTAAAAGCCTAGATAGGGTGGTGAGCAATGGTGGGATTCAATTTTTTTACTACTTGTTCTGTGGGCGTGGCTTGGTGGGAGTATTAGAAGGATACTGTAAAATCTCCATTCCCACCCCACTCCTGGAGGAAAGATACTGCAAAATCCCATTCCCTCCCCACCCCACTAACCTGCTTTCCAGCTCTGTTCTCCTGTGTAGGGCAACAAAAGAACACCCAGCCTATCAGCTTGCACTTGGAAGAATATAAGAGAATATATAGGGGCAGGGCCAGTCAGAGGTGGTATTTGCCGGTTCTGCGAACTACTCAAAATTTCCACTACCAGTTCTCCAGAACTGGTCAGAACCTGCTGAATATCACATCGCATGGTGGGGTTGTAGTGATGGGGAGGGGAGACTGCTAAATCATGATATGGTACTTTGTTTCCCCTTTAGTGAGATATATTGGACTACAGCTCTGAGATTTGTGGGATTTGACAGTCACTTTGGGGAACAGCAGGTTCAGGAAAGTTGCTTGAGCTTAAGTTAGCAGAATTGTTTTCAGATTCTGCAACTGACCTTCATTCAAGGTGGCAAAACTTAACAATCCTTGAAATTATGTGCAGTGTGGAAACTTAACTTTACAAAAAACAATCTGTGGAGAAGAAAAGAAAGAACCTGTTCTCTGAATAGATGGACAAGATGTACAACATTTGACACATTTAAAAATAACCAAACTATTCCCTAACATACGGAGATGCAACATTTCAGATAATGTTCAGATGGATAAAAAATAATACATCAATGGCAAAGATGCCTCAATGCCGAAAGTTACTTATATATAATTGATTATCAGAGCTCATCTCTAAATCTCTTAAAATTGGACAGCAATAGCATAATAGGAGTAGATAATTATAATCTTCTTTTTTACAGTCCATAAAACCGTGGTTCCAATATGTTGCTAGGAAGCTCCATTGCAATACAGATAGTGTTTGTTCAGGCCTTGCTGAAGAAGCCATTACAAATATGTTAGAATGCATATTTGAACTATTGATCTTCCTTTTTTAATAAATAAATAAATTATTGATTTTAAGGCAAACATAAACAAACATAACATAAAAACATAAACCATCTTCCATATATATGCATACAGTGTGCCAGTTGATTTACATATTATTTTGTACAACCCTTTCGTAGTCTTCAATTACAATTATATTATATATCCTCTCATACTTTTGATCAAATATCAAATACATTAATATCTTTATTAATCAATCGTTGACTATACTTTTATTCATTGATGTTTTATAAAATAGTCATATTTTACTTAGTTTATTTTATAACAATTCATATTATCCTCCCAGATCTATCCTAGCATCTTTTTGTAAATATAATTTAAAAAGAAAAAGATACATCTTTATATGTTTATTATTTTCTAAGAATCTACATATTACATAACTATATTTTATTATCAAACCACTGATAGAATAGATCCCAAACTTTATAAAATTGTTATCATCTTGTTCTCGAATTTCAAATGTCAATCTACTCATTTCAGCACATTCCAATATTTTCTTAATGATCTCCTCCTGTAATGGTATCTTCTCATTTTTCCAGTTTTTAGAAAATACAATCCTAACTGCTGTTAATATATTTACAATCAGATATTTCAAATCTTTACTATATATTTCAGGCAAAATTCCCCCCCAAAAATCTCTGGTTTCAAATCTATATGCTTATGTGTCATTTTTTCCAGCCACATGTGGATTTTAGTCCTATATTTTTTAGCGTCTGGGGATGTCCACCACATATGGTAATATGAACCAGGTGTCTGATGACATTTCCAACACTTTTCGGACTTATTCTTGTCAGGGGAAAGTGCCACCTGCAAAATATCTTGTACAAATTTTCTTGATATGCTGTTGACATAGTTATTTTATAATTTTGAAACCACAATTTTTGCCATTTCTCTAAATCAATCCCATATCCAAAATTCTTCCCTCAAGCAATCATAGTTTCTTTAACTTGTTCTTCTTCTAATCTAATTTCTAATAAATATCCATATAATTTTTTAATCACCTTTTCATCGGCACCTGTCAAAATCTTATCTAAATCGGTCAATTTATCATAAAAACCTTCTGTTTTAAAATCTTTATCATACCTTCATTGTATTTGCACATATGAAAACCAATTCATCTTTATACCTTGTTCCTGTAATTTTTGCATCGATTTAAGTTCACCCTTTTCATTCAATATTTCACCATATCTAACTGTTTGTTCCTTTTTATATATTATAGGATAAGAAAATGCTTCAATAGTCGATAGCCAGACTGGAATTTTCAAATAACATTGCCTTTGAGTCTTCTCCCAATTTAACCACAGAGACTCCTGTATATAATGTCTTCTAAAGTACCCCTGTGTTTTAGTTCCTTTATACACTCCAACAACAGATCATGTCCTTCTAAAGCCCATGTCACACTGCACCAATGGATGCAAAGAGGATGTAAAACGGACAAAAAAGCTTGCCATCCATTGGAAAACGCAATGCATCCCTTGTGTACTCACTGCGTACGTCTTTCATACGCTCTATCCGTGAAACATCCTTCTACTGCTATTTCATCCGCTCAAAAAGTTTTGAGCTACACAAAACTTTTTGAGCAGATGAACTTTCTGCCGCGTACAATCTACATCCACAATACATACGGGCAACAAAAGTTCCACGTCCGTTGTCATCCGTTACACATCCGATGTATCCTCTCGGCATCCTCTGGCCATCCGCGCAACTCACATCCACTCCAGCGGAAAGCGGAAAGAGGGAGGAAGCGAAAGGTACACGGAACGTCCACACAGCGTTAGTAGCACGGACATAGAAAGGATGAAAGCGGATGCAGCTCAGATATAAAGCATTAAAACGGACAAAATGTTTGCATATGGGACGTATCTCGGATATTTAGGATGTCTGGAGGATTCCTAGAGTATGTGGAAGGACACCTAGCGGAAAACCGACATTTCCTATAAAAAAGGGGAGGAAATCACCTGGATGTCACTATCAGTCCAGCAGCCCTAGTGTGCAGACCTCTTCAGCTTTGCTCTTGCTCTTCCACATCATCCATTGATGTCCACCATGGATCATCGCACACTCCTTTTGGTAGCCACCATCATTCAACACCAGAACCAAGCCCTCTTCAGATCATTTCACCTTTTCTATGCAAGGAGAAGAAAATGTCCAAGAGCTGTCTGGGTCTGAAGATGGATCGGGAGAAGAGTGGAGTTTGGACTCTATGACAAGCTCATGGTGGAGCTGAGGAATGAAGACACTTGCTGCATCCTGCACAATCTCATGCGCACCCGCTACCCAGTGTTGCAGAACAGGCTTGTGGACCGTCAACAAGGGAATGGGGACATGGAGCCTGGTGAATGGAGGCAAGGACTAAACCTGATAGACACTGTGGATGTGCAAGGCCCCAACAGAGCTTCATGTGAAGGGAAGAAGCAGCGCAACCTACTGAGACACTGGTGCAACTCCCCAGCGGGAGCAGTGGAGTGGCAAGATAGGATGGTAGATGCTTAATGGATGCTTCTTTGAGCCTGTCTCATCACACTGATGAGATTGTGCCATGTATGTTGAGTGGCCCTACAATGAACAGGGCATTAATAAAGAGTTTTGTTTATGTTGAAATGTTGTTTATGTTGATCAATGATTAAACTGTTATTGATAATAAAGGGCCATATGTGTGGCAGCTGGGAGGGTGGACCATACAGTCCCACTATGCTTGCACTGGAGGTTTATCTATCCCACAGCTATCCTTACCCATCCCACAACTATCCTTACCCATCCCACAGCTATCCTTACCAATCCCACAGCTATCATTACCCATCCCACAGCTATCCATCCCACAGCTATCCTTACCAATCCCACAAGCATACAAAGGCTTAACCCTTTTTTCAAAGTTTTCCCCAACACTTTATTAAGTAAAAAAAATGAACCCAGTGTGTGAAGCAAAGGTAACCTTTTTTAATAACAAACTGTATGACTTTATGAAAAAGCAAAATGACCCAAGTAAAGTGTCTTAAGCAAAGATAAAGTGAACAGGTAACAGCTCAGTCTCTGGCACTCTTCTAGTCACTCTGAGGCATGCCCATGGTCTCAGATGTAAAGGGGCCAGGGACTGTGGAGGTGGCTGTTCCTGGAGTGCTGGTCTGAGGCGCCATTGGGGTGCCTGGTCCCAAGAGTACAACAGGAGATGGTGTGTGTAGGAAGCTCTCAGAGAGCTGACTCAGTCCCGTGAGGTTGAGAGGCCCTTCATCAAGTACCTGGGATGTGAGGCCCAAGACTGATGACAGATATTCTGAGGAAGGGCTTGGCTGTGGGGTGGAGGAAGGAGAAGTGTAGTGGGGCTGTCTGGTCTGCAGCTGGGTCAGGTGAGGTGTCTATGGCATCTGTGGCATCCGAGTAACCTGGGCCTAGACTAGGAAGGGCTGCCTTTGCTGTGGGAAGTCCTGGTAGTGGTAGGCTTGGTAGGCGAGGGACTGTTGAAATCCATGGAAGGGCTGTGACATCATCTGGGGTGGAGGAGCAGACCTGGAGTGGGTAGGAGCAGGTTCATCTTGGCCTGGAGGGTGGTGCAGAAGAGCTGTGATCCTCTCCTTCATCATCTGGTACTGGGCCTCGGGCATGTCCATGAGGGTCTGGCTCATGTATGTGATGAAGGGCTTGTGGTTCGAGGATGGCATGTCGAAGTGGACCAGCTGGGAGAGGAGATCTGTGCTGGCTTTGATTGTGTCCCTGATCTCCAAGAGGACAGTGTGGCTCTGTCCCTCCGGTCTGCCTCTCTGCCTGCTTTCTGTGGAGGTGGAGCTGGGTGTGGGTGTGGGTTGGTCTCTTGTGCTGCTTCTTCTTGCTCCATCTGAGACAGGGGATCCTCCACGTCCTCTGGCATGGGGAGTGCAGCTGTCGGGAGGGTTTCTGTCATGGGGCCCTCCAAAGACACCTGCCTGGACAAGGTAGCTGTCTCCTGGCTGGAAGAGGAGTGGCTCTCTGTTGGCTGTCTGAGGGAGAGGGCTGACAGAGGGGCTGCTCCTCGGTGGTGGATCTCAACCTCCAGGAAGCTGCACTTGGCCATGATGTACATCTCCCGGTCAGTGAGCTTGACAGTGGCCTGCCCGGATTTCTTCAGGTGCAGCTTGCCATACCAGTGCATGTGCTTCCACCATCCAAGGAGTACATCTGAAGTGTAGCCCAGGCTCTCCTCCCTCTCTCTCCATGCTGTCTGCTTCCTCTTGGTGTTGCGATAGAGCCTGTGGCCCTTCCTCCACAGGTACTCATTCTCCCTCAGCCATTCCAGCACCTCCTCCTCATGGTCTTCGGAAATGGAGTACTGTTTCCTCTCTCTCTTCTCCATGCCTTACCTCTTCCTTCCTCTGGCAGGGGCTTCAGGTCCTTCAGCAACAGGGCTTTGAGGGCCTTGGGGCTGGTCCATCACAGCAGCAGAAGCAGCAGCAGCAGGAGAAGCACCACCAGCAGCAGAAGCACCAGCAGTAGCAGGAGAAGCACCAGCATCACCACCAGCAGCAGCAGCACCAGCAGCAGGAGAAGCACCAGCAGGAGAAGCACCAGCAGCACAAGCAGCACCACCAGCACCACCAGCAGCAGCAGGAGAAGCACCAGCAGCACCAGCAGCACCAGCAGCACCAGCAGCACCAGCAGCACCAGCAGCTTCAGAGTCGGCACCAGGGGATGGGATGGTGGTTCTGTCCTTCTTGCCAGGGCTGGCAGGAGTAGGCACAGGCTTCCTCTTCTTACCCATGGTGTTCTCTCAAGATGTCTCTGGGAGCAGGTCTTTCCTCTGAATGCTGACTGCTCGCGAGTTGCATCCTTTTATATCCACGGAGCTTACGCAGTTCATTCTCCCCGCATGCGCAGTGAACGCTTTGCATCTGCTACGCATCCGCTATGCATCCTATAGGTGGCCGTGATGCATCCGCGTCATCCGCTATGCATCCGCTACGCACCCGCTCCTTCTGCTACACGTCCGCTTTGCTATTCTCCCCCGGAAGCCCTGCGGATGTGTCATCTGCTTCCATCAGCTTCCATCCACTAGGCTTCCTATGAACATCCGCTTTACATCCCCGCTACATCCTCCCCATGTCCGTTCCTGAAGAAATCTGGCCAGGCCACGGTTAAGCTGACGGACAGAGAGACCTACGTCATGGCCAGGTGCAGCTTCCTGGAGGGTGAGGTCTGCCACCGAGGAGCACCAGCAGCCCTTCTCACTAACCTCTCTCTCCGGCAGCCTGCTGAGAGCCAGTCCTCTTCCAGGCGAGAGTCAGCTCCTATCTCCAGGCAGGTTTCTGTGGAGCATGCCATGGCGGAGAACCCCCCCACAGCTGTACTAACCATGGTGGAGCGCATGGAGGACTCCCTGGTGCGGTGGGAGAAAGGAGACGGCACGTCCACCACAGCCCTACGTGCATCGACCCCCAGCTCTACCTCCACAGAAAGGCACAGAGGCAGACCGGAGGGGCAGAGCCACACTGTCCTGCTGGAGATCAGGGACACCATCCGGAGCAGCATAGATCTCCTCTCTCAGCTGGTCCACACCGACTCCTCATCCTCCAACTGCAAGCCCTTCCTCACCTATGTGAACCAGACCCTCACGGACATGGCGGAACCCCAGTACCAGGTGGTGAAGGACCGGATCACCAAGCTGCTTCACAACCCTCCAGACCCAGCTGAACCTGCTCCCACCCAGTCCAGGTCTGCTCCTCCACCCCAGGTGATGTCCCTACTATTCCAAGGCTTTCTACAGGCCCTCACCTGCTAGGGCTACGGCTACCAGGAGGTCCAGCAGCACAGGCAGCAGCCCTTCCCAGTCCAGGCACAGAGTCATCGGACGACACCGTTGCCACCGGTTCCACTGATGCCACCGATGCCACCCACGACACTGATGCCACCAACGCCACCGATGCCACCCATGACACTGATGCCACCGACACCAACGATGATGCCACCCACAACATTGATGCCACCCATGCCAGTCCTCACCCAGCTGCAGACCAGACAGCCCCACTACAATGCTCCTTCCTCCACCCCACAGCCAAGCCCGGCCTCAGTACATCTGTCCTCGGTACCTGGGCTGACACCACATGGCATGGAGGACGGAGCTCTCAACATCACGGGTCTGAGCCAGCTGTCTCAGAGGTTTCTCAACACACCGTCCCCTGTTGTCCTCTCGGGGCCAGGCACCCCAATGGCGTTTCAGACAAGCACTCCAGCACCATCCACCTCCACAGCACCTGGACCCTTCAACCATGAGACTGGGCACACCTCCGAGTGACCAAGAGGAGTGCCAGAGACTGGCTGGCTGGCTATCTGTGGACTTTATTTGGACACTTGACTTGGGTCATTTTTCTTTTACAGCTTGTTGTTTATAAAGTTTATCTTTGTTTCACACACTTGCTTCATTTCTTTCTTTTTTTTTAATAAAGTCTTGGTGGAAACTTTTAGAAATGGTTTAAGCCTTTGCATGCTTGTGGGATGGATTAAGATAGCAGTGGGGTGGGCAGGGATACCTTTGGGATGGGTTAGGATATCTGTGGGATGGGTTAAGATAGCAGTGGGATGGGCAGGGATACCTGTGGAATGAGCAGGGATACCTTTGGGATGGGTAATAGCTGTGGGATAGATAAACCTCCAGTGCAAGCATAGTGGGACTGTATGGTCCACCCTCCCAGGTGCCACACCTATGGCCCTTTATTATCAATAATAATGTAATAATCATCCACACACGTCAACATAAACACAACTCTTTATTAAACACCCTGTTCATTGTAGGCCCACCCAACATACATGGCCCAATCTCATCAGTGTGATGAGATAGGCTGAAAGAAGCATCCATTAAGCATCTATCATCCTGTCTTGCCACTCCACCGCTCCAGCTGGGGAGTTGCACCAGTGTTTCAGGAGGTTGCGCTGCTTCTTCCCTTCATGTGAGGCTCTGTTGGGGCCTTGCACATCAGGTTTTGTCTATCAGGTTTTGCCCTTGCCTCCATTCTCCAGGCTCCATGTCCCCATTGCCTTGTTGGAGGTCCACGAGCCTGTTCTGCAAGACTGGGTAGCGGGTGCGCATGAGATTGTGCAGGATGCAGCAAGCTTCCATGATCCTCCTCACGGTCTCTGGGTGATGCTGCATGGTGGTGAGAAGTACCTGGAACCTGTTGGCCAGGATGCCAAAGGCATTCTCCACCACCCGCCTTTCCCTGGACAGCCTGTAGTTGAAGATCCTCTCTTCATGGGTGAGGAGTCTGGAGGTGTAGGGCTTAATGAGGTAGGTTCTGAGGGAGAAGACATCATCCCCCACAATGAAGTAGGGCACATCTTGCGTGTCGTTGGGCAGGGGGTCTGGATCTGGGAAGCCCACGATGAGGTTGCGTTCCAGCCCCTCCTTGAGGTCACTGGAGTTGTATACCTCGGCATCTGAAGCTGACCCGTTGCCTGAAGCATCGATGTACATGAATTTGTAGTCAGCATCGACCATGGCAAAGAGGATGATGCTGAAGAAGCCCTTGTAATCGAAATAAATGGACCCCGACTTGGCTGGAGGTTTGCAGGCCACGTGCTTGCCATCTATGGCTCCAACGGTGTGTGGGAAGTTCCACCTCTGATACCACTGCTCTGCAACTTTCTTCCAGCCTTCTTCAGTGGTGGGGCACTGGAGGAGCTCCTCCATGTATTCTTCGATGATGGTCTGCACCACTTCTCTGACGACAATGCTGATGGTGTTGTGTGGCACCCTTCAGCCGTACTGCATGATCCTGTAGGTGGTCCCTGAGGCCAGGTGGCGCAGAGTGAGTGCCACCTTGAGCCCAGGTTCCAGGCTGGGCCGGAAGTTGGTGTTTGCCTTGGTCAACCTGGGTGTCAGCAGCTGCACAACTTTGTCAAACATGGCTGGAGGCATCCTCATGAAGTTTTGGAATGTACGAGTGTCTTCGTTCCTGAGCTCCACCATCAGCTTGTTGTACAGTCCATACTCTGCTCTTCTCCCGATCCATCTTCGGACCCAGACACTTCTTGGCTGCCTCTTTTTTTTCCTGTAGTAGAGTTCACAGAGCCTGTAGATGGCTTCGCACTGTTGCAGAAGGATGGTGGCTACCAAAAGGACTTTGTTACGATTCATGGTGGACATGACTGGATGCTGTGGAAGAGGAAAAGTCAGATGAAGGCTGCAGAGGTTTGCACAGCTGGTCTGAAAGTGAGATCCAGATGAGTTGCTCCCCCTTTTTATAGGCAGTATAGGTTTTCCACTATGTGTCCCTTTGCATCCTCTAGGCATCCTCTAGACATCCTTAATATCCAAGATAGGTCCCCTCTGCAAATGTTTTTTCCATTTTAAATGCTTTCTTTGCGAGCTGCATCCGCTTTCATCCTTTCTCCATCCGTTCTGCATCCATTCTGCATCTGTTCCGCATCCGTTCCGCTTCCTCCCTGCGTCCATTTACCGCTGGAGCGGATCGAGTTGCGCGGATGCGTAGCGGATGCCTAGCAGATATAGCGGATGCGTAACGGATGCAGAACAGATGCTTAGCTGATGCCTAGCATTTGCCTAGTGGATGCAGAACGGACGCATTGGATACATTTTCCATGCAAAAGATTTTAGCAGCTCAAAACCCTCTGAGCGGATGAAACATCAATAGACGGATGCTGGATGGATAGAGAGGAAGCAAAACGGAGGCAGCGAGTACAGAACAGAAGCATTGCATTAACCAACGGATGGTAAGTTTTTTTCTCCATTTTACATGCTCTTTTCATCCGTTGGTACTGTGTGACAGGGGCTTTAAGTGCTTCAGTTAACTCCATCATGGTTATATTGCTTTCTAACATTGTTTCAATCTCTTTAGGTATCTGGGGTAGATTAGCATTCTGTAAATACTGCTTGACTCTTTCCTCATCAATATTCTCTTGTGTTTATAATTTCTTATAATAGTCTCGTATGATTTCCTTCTCTCTGCTAACATACCAAACTTGGCCTTGTTCATCTATTAGTTGCAATATTTTCCTTGATTCTTTCTCCTTTCTCAATTTATATGCTAACCATCTTCCTGGTTTATTTGCATCTTCAAAGTAATTCTGTTAGCACGTCTAATTTTTTGTGCTAGCTCTTCTTTTTTTATTAAGCCCATTTTATGTTTAATTATATCAATTTTTAACTTGGTATCCTTTTTCTGTAACTATTTTTCCAAGTCCTTGATACTCATCCTCTTATGCCTTAGAGGCTAATCTTTTCATGGTATTTCTTTTCCTTGTATAGTCTATTATCAAGCCTCTGGCATATGCCTTCACTGTATCCCATACATTCTGGATTGATGTATCTTCTTTTTTGTTTTCTCTAAAGAAAAGAGTCAGTTCTTTCTCCATCCACTGTATAAAGTCTTTTTCCTTTAAAATACTATTATTTAACATCCATCTAGATCTTCTTCTTTGTCCTTTCCATTTAATTGTCATTGGACTGTGATCTGCCCAAGTACTTGTTTTGATATGTACTTCTTGAATATTAGTTACAGTTCTGTTGACATCAATATCATATCTATTCTGGACCATGATAAATGTCTATTTGAATAGAAAGTGTATTGTTTAGTTTTAGCATTTCTTTCTCTCCATGTATCTTTTAAGTTTATTTCGTCCACCATTTTAAAAAAAGATTTAGGGAGAGTTTTTCTGTTTTGCTTTGTTGTTTTCTGTGCTGTATAGTCCAGTTTATTGTCTACAATTCCACTGAAATCTCCCTTCAAAACTATATTGACATGGTCCAGTTCAATTATTTTCATGTGTAATTTTTTGTAAAATTCTTCTTGGTTGTCATTTGGAGCATAAATTGCAATCAGGAGTGTTTTTATATTATTGTCTATTATTTCCACCATTAGTATTCTTCCATCATCATCAATATGTATCAATTTTGTTGGGATAATATCTTTAATATACAAGACCACTCCTCTTTTCTTGCATTGTGTCAAAGAGGTAAATATTTTCCCTAATTTTGGCTGTCTCAGCAATTGTTCATTTTGTTTTTTGTTGTGTACTTCTTGTATACAAATCATATCAAATTTTAATTTCTCTAATTTATGAAAAATTTTCCTTCTTTTAACAGCTGAATTAAGTCCATTTATATTGATTGTAATTAATTTTTTTTCTTCCATGGTTAAATTTTGTAGTTAGGTTTAACAGCTCTCAACGATCTTAGCTCACGTTGTTCCTTGGCCTCCTCCTTTCCACCAACTGCACCTTCTTCTTTTCCAGGTATCATTTGGTTGTCCTCTTGGAATTCAATTAGTGAAAATTCTTTTTCTGCCTCTTTCTCCTCTTTAAAAAATTCTGCATAAAATGATTCAGCTTTTTCAATTGAATCAATTCTGTATCTCTGTTCTTGCCATATGAACATTAAACCTTCTGGAATCAGTCATCTATAATCCACCTCTTTTTTAAGTAGCCATTTAGTCAAGAATCGGTATTCTCTTCTCTCCTCATCTCTCTCACTCTTCTAGATACTTGTTTCAAGACCACAATCTCCTTATCCTTGTATTTCAATGTTTTCTCTCTTGCCAACTTGCAGTATTTGCGTTTTAATGGCTTTCTTTGTAAATCTGATATGAACTTCTCTTGGTAAACTATTTCTCATTGCATATCTTGTAAAGACTCAATAAACCTCATCTATTCCATCCATCATCTTTTGAGTTATTTCCAAGATTCTGCCAGTATTTCTGTCATTATCTCAGCTAAGTTTTGTCCTTTTTCTTCCTCTATATTTTGAAATCTGAGATAAAATTCTGATCTGTCCATCTCCCCTCTCAGCATACCATTTTAATCTTGTTCAACCACAGTTAATCTGTTATCAATGTCTCCAATCTTCTTATCACTTTGTTTACAATTTCTTCAAATTCTTGGAGCCTCTCATCATACTTTCTCATCAATTGTTGGATGTTCTCCACTTTTTCATCAGTTTTCCCTGTTCTTTGTTCAATGGTCTCTGTTCTTTGTTCAATGTTCCCTTTTCTTTGTTCAATGTTCTCTATTCTCTTTTCAATATTCTCTGATCTTGTTTGGATATTTTGAATTCCTTGCATAATTATCTGCAGGGTCACTTTTTCTTGTTCTTTTTCTTGCTTTAACATTGTCTGTATTGAGCGTTGTCCTCCAGATGGTGGAGAGGAGGAAGCAGAAGTTGAAGAACCAGGAGCTGTTAATTTCCTACTCAATTGAAAAATTCAAAATCTTCATTTGTAGATCTTCTAGACCTTAATCCAGTTGTAAAATAACCAGTTACGATTCCAAGCAAAAATAGTGTAAAAAAAGAAAAAACCAAATAGTAATAATAATTAAAAAAGAAAAAGGAAAAAAAAAATTCTTCAGGCTCTCAGACTTAATCCAATCGATTAGTTAGATGACAATAAAAATTCAAAAATGAAAAAAAGAGCATGAGGACATCATAAACAAACACAAAAAAAAGAAAAATTTTGAAGTCCAAAAAAAGGCAGAGAGGTGAAGAAAAAGGCTAAGAAAAAAAAAAAGGAAAGGAAAAAATTATTTAGGTTCTTCAACACCTTAATCCAATTAAGAGATCTCAAATATAAAAAGATACATAAAAATGAACCAAAAAGAAACCAATGGGAAAAGTAGACAAGTTCCAGAAAGCCAAGTTCCAAAAAGCCAAAATCCAAATATCTATTACCAGAAAAAAAAGATAAACTGATGAGGGGGGAATAGCACAGCTTAGAAAAAAATACTGTGTTTCTCATATAATAAGGCCGGGTCTTACTTTTTTTTGAGCCACGAAAAATGGGAAGGCCATCTTTTTGGGGGTGACTTAATTCCTCCCACTTGCATCTTTGGGCAGGCGGGCGGCAACGGCTTGGATGTTGACCTCGGTTTTGGTGGGGCACTTTGTATCGGGATCAACACAGGCAGCACCATATCCGGGTGTGCAACAAAAGTGCTTCCTAACGGCATGCCCCCCCACCATTTCCCCACCATTTTACATGTTTTAATATAGGCCTTAATTTGGGGGGAGGGGCTTAATTTCATTTCATGTCTATAAAACATGCTGGGACTTCCTATTGGGAGAGGCCGTATTGTTGGAGAAACAGGGTAAAAAGAGCACACTGCACTCTGTTTAATTATCCAAGGCTCTTATTATAGCTCTCTTCTCTTTTCTCCAAAGACTTATCACCTTTTCTTTTCCTAAGTTTCAACACCAGACTCCAGCTGTTGATAGAAACCCAGAAGAGCACCTGCAATAATACTCTCCCGTGCTCTTCCCTCTATCTTATCAACCAGGCAATGTCCTTGAAACAAAGTCTCAGTTCTTTCTCAGATTTGTTTGGTCCAGAAAAAACAGGATACTTCCAAGCCTCTAGTTGGCAGTGCTACAAATTTTCTTTAGCTTTCACTTTCCCCCTCTCCTTTTCCAGGCTAAATCTAATAAGGATTAATTAAAAAAGAAAAAAAGTATTTAAAAAATAACTAAAAAGGGATCTCTGGCTTAATATGTTATAGAATCAAAAAGGAGAAAAGAATAAATAACAAGAAGAAAAAAAAAATCAGTCCAGTTTCAAAATATAAAATCATATATAAAAAATCCAACAATGAAAAAAAAATACTTTGACATCCTTGTTTAAAATCACCACTTAATCACTTCTGTCAAAACCTTTACAGATTCTTTTCTTTAGGGTGTCCTTTTAAGTCTTAAAATATTTTTTTTCAAAAAGTTCTTACCAAACCAGCACACTCTCTCTGTCTGTTCTCTTTCGTTTCGGAGCTGTCCCAACTTCAGCAGCTTTAATGGCTGCCTCTTTGCCACTGGCAAAAAGAGCTTCTCCTGGATCTACCAGAGACTTTGCGGCATCTCTGGGATTGACAAGATGCACTCTTTACATTCGCCATCTCTTTGGGATGGTTTAGATCCGATTGGACCATCCAGGAACAAAGATATCGGCAATGATCTCGGACCTCCAAGATTGCATGCCGTATCGTCGCGACGTCAGCTCTCTGATCTTCCTAAAGTCAAAGTAAACCTTGTGATGAGACTATTCTTGATTTTATTTATTTATTTATTGGATTTATATTGCTGCCTATTCGGCCATGCAGTAATCACAAACTTTGAGGTGGGGAGAAGAACCTGGTTAAAGAATCACTGCGGCAATGGGCAACAGAGAACAAATCTGAATGTTGTAAAAGAAGCAAAACCATTCTGATAATAAATTGGTTCAAAGTAAAGAGATATTGAGGTCTCATCGGATAACAGATAACAGAGTTGGAAGGGACCTTGTAAGTCATCTAGTCCAACCCCCCTGCCCAAGCAGGAGACTGTATACCATTTCTGACAAACGGCAGTATCTTCTTAAAAGCCTCCAGTGATGAAGCTCTTACCAGATGCTCCATTGGTTGATTGTTCTCACAGTCAGAAAATTTCTCCTTATTTCTAGGTTGAATCTCTCCTTGATCAATTTCCAGCCATTATTCATTGTCTGGCCTTCAGATGCCTTGGAAAATAGCTTAACCCCTTCCTCTCTGTGACAGCCCCTTAAATATTGGAAGACTGCTATCATGTCTCTCCTGGTCCTTCTCTTCACTAGACTATGCTACTTCTTGTAACCATTCTTCATATGTTTTAGTTTTCAGTCCTGGTTGCTCTTCTTTGCACTTTTTCTAGAGTCTCAACATCTTTTTTATAGTGTGGTGACCAAAACTGGATGCAGTATTCTAGGTGTGGCCTTACTAAGACTTTATAGAGTGGTATTAGTACCTCCCTTGATCTTGATTGTATTCCTCTGTTAATGCAGTTTAGCATTGCATTGGCTTTTTTGGCTGCCTCCACACACTGCTGGCTCATATTTAGCTGGTTGTCCACTAAGACTCCAAGAACTCTCTCACCATTATTCTTATTAAATCTGACTTCACCCAGTCTCAATGTGTACTTTTGGTTTTTCTTGCCTAAGTGTAAGACTTTGGTTTTCTCTACACTGAATTTCATTGTGTTAGATAGGACCCAGTATTCAAGTCTGTCAAGATTCATTTGGATCCTGAGCCTAACTTCTAGGGTGTTAGCTATTCCTGCCAGCTTAGTATCAGGAAATGTGACCTTTTTTAGCGATGTCTATTTTAAAATGTCTAATTTATGACTACTAAACCACATGTATGTCACAGAAGCTCAAGATTCTGAACAGCTCCTAGATATAGGAAGCCTTGCAATGTGGACTGGAGAATGACATTGTGAAAAGGCTGATTTTGAGATTCCTTGTATTGAGCTATGTGTCAGCTGGATCTCCAGCTTGGATTTCTGCTGCCATAGAAACGGGGAGGGAGCATGGGTATTTGGTATGGGGAAATGAGCTGGTGTGTAGTAGTCCCATGAAAAATGGAAGGGAGGTTTGTACTCATGAATTATGGTGCTTCTGAGTGGAGTTGCGTATATTCTGTAAAGGCCAACTGTTCTGAGGCTCCAGATGTGAGAAATACCTGAAGAGGAGCTTTCCTATAACATCACACTGGACGTTGATTGGACTCTCAGCACTGGACCCTGGGAGGAGGGATTTGAGGTGACTTTCAGTGTGTAACCTTCACGCATTTTGAACCAGATCTTGCCTTGCTTTTATTCATTTCAAACGAAGTAAAAATATATCTTCTCTGATTCAGTGGAGTGGGTTTTTCTTTCTTTCTTGAGATTTGAATGGAGGCAAGCCTGACACAATGACAGAACTGTAAAACTTATTAATAATATGATAGGAGTTTTGTTTAATAACAAAGTTATTGATTGTCTGCAACAGTACTCACTACTAGGAATATTACATACAATTTGCAAATGTCAATTATCAGGAATTTTACGAAATTAACAAAGAAGCAATAGGGAGCATTAACAAAAGTCTTACATATTTTGCTTGATGGTTTATCATCATTCTTTGTTTCCCTGCCACTCTATGAAATAGACCTACTGCATCAATTCAAGAGTCATTAAAGTTCTATTCACTCAATCCTTGAGGATGCCAAGAAAGCATCACTGCTCCACTCAGACAGGAGACAAGACTGAAAGAATTTAGATCAGATCAAGGCCGGCGGTGCTCTGGCTTCATCAGAAGCTATGAATCTTTAGTCAAGTTCATAACTGCTGTGATAGTGTCTGGCTCATATGGCCATTGTAACTTCTTGCTCTTATAATTCTTAGCTGCAAACTTTCTTAAACGACTTGTCTCATCTTTGGCTGCTTTCCTTTCTGCTTCCTTCTAATGTTATCCTCCCAGTGAGTCTACTTGTGAGTGGTTAAAACCTGGATTGAATTTATAACTTCGATAAGTGTGGTGGATTTGCTATAACCTTAACCTGGATAAGAATTGCTGTTCAGGAGGCCAAAACTTGAACACAGGTAAACATTCTCCCATTGAGACACGAGCAGCTTGTGCAGAAAACCACATGTTTAATAATATCATTCCTTGTCTATCTTTATTTTGTAACCATTGGACTGTGGCTTGTTTAGAATCAGATTCCAGCTTTTCAGTTTCTGCACTCTAATGACTTCACCTTGCATTTCATTTGTGGATGCATCAAGTGAAGAAGTGACACCCAAATCCTGAGGGATTAATTCAAAGGATTGCCATGTAAAGAAAAAATATAATTCCTTAATTTTTCCACCATCAATTCAGCTCGTGCTATGCAGCAGACTTTGATCTTGCAAAACCAAATTAAAACCATGCTCTCTGTATAATAAATTTTAGAAAACAGTACTTACCTGGCAATAATACTGTCTCACACACAAAAAAAATACCAGATTAAATTATGGTGTTCTTTTCAATGGTAAATACTAATTTACTGCTGTTGAATTTCACTTAAAGAAAAGATTAGAACTAAAGTTGGAGAATGCCAAAGGAAAACAAAAAATCTTTATAAAACTATCCATTTTTCATGTTGACCAGCAAGGTGAAAAATATATTGAGCTGAGTGATTGACGGACAGCTGGATTACTTTACAACAAATTTACAGATGGCCAGTTCTTCCAAAGCTTTTCAATTGAGCCTCCTCTCTTTCTTTCTGCCTCTGTTCACTCAGTGGCATTTACTTTTTGGTGATTATTAGCAACTGAGAAATCTCCTAACATCTCCATCAGCCCACCGTAGCAATTGCTCCCATCCATTTTCTGATAATGAAAAATAATGTATCAACATTATTAGTCAACGCATTAAGAATATATATACTATACTCATCAGATAAATATGATATTTGGGAACTCATTAGATGGATATGCAGAAGCATTTAATGTTGTAACATCCTCCTTTATCACTGTGGCAAGAAAACGGAAAAGTTGGGGAAAAACCCACATGTTTTCTTAGCACAGCTTCTTGTTTTCTCTTGTCCTGGAGTTTGTATGTGTTGGAAGAAATATTCCAAGTTGGGAGAAAGGCACTGGAGACAAAATGGAGGCTGGAGGCTGAATGGAAAGAGGGTCCATTTATTGATGAAACAGAACCACCAAGCATGTGTGATTCTGGGCAGCTGACCACATGGAGTTGAGAGTGGGTGGCTTTTATACCTTCTATTGGGCTTTGCACTTGAACTTCCTGTTTCTATGCAGGAACATATATTCTACTAGCTGTTGTAGGGTCTGGCTCCATAGGTTGTCTAAGCTCCCTGGTTTGGTTGAAGTTTGGCTACTGCTGCAATGAAGGAATTGGGGAATTCCTGTTGTAGCTAATCCTATCCTTGTTCAGACCTTGCTGCAAGGAGTAATGGATTACCAAATCTGCATTTCTAATGCTGCCCCAGCTCAGTTTCTACTTGGGGGAGGGACAGGGAGCTGGTGCTCTGAGTTTCTATCTCCCTTAAGATTTTTATTTCTCTTTTAGGGGAAATATTTTATCCTACCTTTTTAAAAATATTCCTCAAAATATTTCATTCTTTTAGGAAAGGGGTGGATGCTAGCTTTCTATACATGAATGAGACTTTGGGAACCATCATGAGTTTTTAACTAGTGTTAGGGTGAATATTTTGCAATGTTCCATTTTCCAGCTTTTCAGTTTCTGTTATTCAATTTGAGGAATAAGATTTGGCTTTAGACTTTTTTTCCTCAAAGAAAAATATAAATATAAAGTATAAAGTAAATATAATGTAAAGTCTGAGGTGGAGTGAGGTGTTCTTGTGCTAACCTCAATTTACGAAAGTAATTGGAAAAAGAATTTCTGTCACTAAGCAATGAGGTCCCTGTAGTCCCAATTAAAGATGAAATGCTCCAAGCTACAGTCTGGGAATTAAATGGAAAGTTTACCATCCAAGGAACGTGGATGGTAAATTTTCTCTTTGCTCTGCTAACATTCTTTTCCAGTAGTTTACAGTGAAATATAAAATCAGATATATTTGTAATTAAAATGAACAAATGAAAGTCTGCAGTCATATGCATCCAGTACAAAACATGATGATAGAAATATGAAGAAATGTGCATCACAACATCATAGAGGTTTCTCATACTTGCACCTTAATGTTGAATGCAAACATATAAAGGTAAAGGTTCCCCTCACGCATACGCGCTAGTTGTTTCCGGCTCTAGGAGGCGGTGCTCATCTCTGTTACAAGGCTGAAGAGGCAACGCTGTCTGAAGATGTCTCCGTGGTCATATGGCTGGCATGACTAAACACTGAAGGCGCATAGAATGCTGTTACCTTCCCACTAAAGTGGTCCCTGTTTTTCTACTTGCATTTTAGAGTCTTTCTGAAAGCCAACATTTAAGTTAAATGTTTCCACTCAGTGGGTAGTACATTCTAAAAAACCAGGGCAGTGATGGAAAAAGTAATAGATGCATCAACAGTCCATATGTCAAGATTCCAACGAATGAACCCAATCAATTAAGCAGTCTGAGACTTTCAGGTTTCTCAAAGAACTGTTGTCAGGGTTCCAAGTAAACCCCCCCCCCCCCCAACAGAATCAAAACTCTGAGACTGGCATACTCCTCAAAGCTTGGATTTATTAGGCAGGTCATATTGGCAGAACTAGGGAAATCCAACTCTAAAGCCCCCTCGGGTTTCCCCTTTAGTTAAAAGTAAATTTTTCATCCCCCTGCCCATGTAGTCCAGCACATGGTCTAATCAGGTCACAGTCCAAAGTTCATCTGGCCTCACATCCCACCTTCTTGATCCTGGTGGGAAAATCCTTGGTTCTCAAAATTTTATTTTGGTTACAATCCTCCTGCTATCTTTACCTCCCACTTCCTGTTCCTACAGCTCGACCAGCCTCTGCTGTGGAAGCCCTGAAGATGCCAGGAGAAAATGGCTCCAGGGCTGTCAACTATTTTATTGAGTACATCATTTTGGCATAAATGAAAATGAAACCAGCTCTAAATATTTCCCATGGTTTCAGTATAATTAAAGAATAGGTAATTCCCTCCCTCATGTCACAGGTCACATTGTCCATGTCATGCCCCCATCAGAGCCTGAATCTATGGGGAAGACAAGCTGGGACTGGAGCCAACAGAGATCAAGGGGATGGCTTTGCTGGCTTCAGAGGAAAATTGGGTGGAGCAGTGCCATTCAAGCCTTCATTCATGAGAGTCAATATCATTTTCAGGTGCTAAGTGTCCTGACCAAGGCTTTAGAGACGGTAATTAAGCACATGCTTAGTTAAAACAACTCTTGTTTTATTTCAATGCTGGGAATTATGTTCATTCGCAGCCTGTAATGAGTCCCAAACAATTCCTCAAGATAAACACCCACCTTTCTCTCCTTTGAATTGCTACCAACAACAAAAGTGCCAAAATGAACTATAAAAAAACAACTGAAATACAAAGTCCTGACAGAGCTTCAAGGATTAATCTGAACAGAACAAATGACTTTGCTTCCTACAAAGGTTTCTTCACGTTTGCCTATTTTTTATACCTTACAGGAGAGGCAATCACCTTCGAGCCTTACTCCTGAGTCTCCCCTTTTGTCTCAGCTGCTCTTGCCTTCTAGCAGCTCTGCACACATGCATCAGATGCAGGACCCTTGTCTGAGTCCTCTCCAGACTCCTGGACTGGTCCCCATTCTTCCCCACTGTCCAATTCCACTGCCATTCTGCACAGGCTGCTGGAGAACCACAAAACTCCTTTGAATAAATGAAAACATTTGATCAGGTTGAATCAGAACAAAAACAACAAAAGAAACTAGAAGACATTTCTAATATTGGTTTCATCCTGTTTTAAACAGACAAATCATCCAACAGTTTATTGACCCTCTTGCAACTGGGTCTTCCTTCAAAATAAATTACACTTATAGATATCTGACCTGAATTGCTTGAAACCTCATTGTTATCCCATTAAAGGATCACCCAGCAGCAAATGTAGTATGTTTCTTTTGCAAATGTTCCTCAGTAATCTTATTAATTATTACTTTCATAAAGCATAGGCTAATTTTATCCCTTTACAAAAATTCTCCTTAATTTAGTTCAGGTGATTTTGATAATAATGGCCTAATGTCCACCACATTTTCCATTTTTATAATACTGTGGTTGTACAGGGGGAAGTGGTTTTCAATTATAATTGATGGAGGCCATAATTCAGATCAAATTAAAACATATAAAGCCATATGATCATTCAAAAATTTAATAGGTTTCTATAGTTAGGTGTCACTTGGATTGATGGATTCTATTTTCAGAGCCTTATCAAAGAATAGGTTTAATTCAAGGTAGTAGGCTTTCCACAACCTTCTTGCAATTTTAAATGATGCACGAGCTATTCATGTCGAATTACAAGTTTCAGTCAAACCATTCAATTCTCAGTTTCTGAATCTAACCTCCACTTATTTCAGTATCAACAGGTTTTGTTATATTTATCAATTTAATGTCAAATACTGTAGTTCCTGTCAATCAATGTCTGATACACTCAAATACACTGATACACTGGATGGCCAGTCTAGAGAAAAGAAGGACCAGGGGTGACATGGCAGCAGTATTCCAGTATTTGAGGGGCTGCCACAAAGAAGAAGGCGTCAAACTATTTTCCAAAGCAACAGAGGATAAGAAACAGTGGTTGGAAACTAATCAAGGATAAAAGCAACCTGGAATTAAGGAAAAACTTCCCAACAGTGAGGATAATTAACAGTGGAATAGCTTGCATTCAGAAGTTGTAGGTGCTTCAGCCCTGGTGGTTTTTAAGAAAAGACTGGACAGTCACCTCTCTGAAATGGTATATGGTCTCCTGCTTGAGGAGGGAGTTGGACTAAAAGACCTCCAAGTTCCCTTCCTGCTCTATTCTGATTGATAGTTCTTGACTTACAATTAAAATTTGGATTGGAATTTATATCAATTGATGCAGTCCTTCAATGAGTCACCATGTAACCATGAACAATTTTACAACTTTTTTGCCATAGTTAAATGAATCATGCAGTCATGAATCGAGGTTCCTCCATTATCTTTCCTAGTCGGAAGCTGGCTAGGAAGATCGGGACTTCAAGATGTTGCAATGTTTGTAAATGTGAAGATTGGGCATAGCTATTTTCAGTGCCATTTTAATTTCAAACTCTTACTAAATGAAAAATTGTAAGTTGAGAATTATCTACATAGGCATTAGGCTGTAAAAGATGGTTCATGTGTACCCCAAATATGACATCTGCCGCTGCTGCTGTGTTCTCAGCAAACCCTCGCATTCTAAGATAAATGGAGAGGGGAAATTAGTTTCTTTTGCATTACATATGAATATGAATACAGAAGGAGGAAAGAAACAATGTAACCTACAAAATCAGCTGTAACCATTGCAACCAATTTCATATAGGACAAACATCACATCAACATCAATTAAAAACCAGGATCCATGAACATTGGCTGGCAGTCAAACACCATGTTCCCAAATAATAGCATTTGACTTAATGCACACTGACATCAAACAGCACCAGTTTGATTGGAGCAACATAACAGTAATTGGCTATGTTACCACCCGCCACACTCGTGAGTTCATTGAAGCCTGGCACCCCACAAGCAACAGCCATATTGAACTACAACCAGCCTACGAACCCCTCAGAATCCAAATCAACCACACAGCCAACCAGAGGCAGCACTGACTCTCAACCAACCCATGCAAGCCCCCTGCGACCAGCACCTCACCTCCCAATGACCGTCACCTGATGTAACCTCCCCATCACAAGACCCATTGCAAGACTCTCAATAATGACTCACACCTGACCCATCACAACCTAATGACCATAGGACCTACTGACTAAAGGAAACCCTTATAAACAGATGAATGCTGACACTGGCATCCAGGGGTAGGATTTTACCGGTTTGGACCAGTTAGGCCGAACCCCTTGATCCGAAAATCAGCTGGTTTGCTGTGACTAACATGTGGGCCTGCCCTTGTGCTTTACCTACCTATATTGTCTCAGCTGATTAGCATGGCTCAGCGGATTACCACTTCTCAGCTGTGTTACTCAAGTGCTACGCATGTGCGAAGCACGCTATCACCAAACTGGTTGTTAAACCTGCATGGTTGATCATCTGCATAGGATTAATGATTTTCATTGTCAGTCATTCCAAACTGCAAGTATGGAAAGCAGTTGGGTCTGTTGCCAACTGTACAGCAATTAAATTTAGACTACATAAATACCAGAATGCCAAGCATTCAGCAGACAATCTACTGCAGTGGCAAACCAGTGATTCCATTAATTCTTAATTAATCAAGAAACAAAGTTTATGAGAAAGTTGGCTCCAAATAAACTTTTTTCTGTTCACATTAATTAAAAGCTTATTTTTTAAAAAATCCATGGGGCATGTATTTTTTCTTGTAAGCCCTGCATGGAAATACATAAGATTAGGATGAACCTGAGCCCTAATTTATCAAGTTCCCACTATCTTATGAGAAAGTGGTGTACAATGCAAGGGTTGGCAGTCAGGTGCCTGTTGCTGCCTGGTTTTTCTCAAGGAAGTTTTTAATTAATGTATAGTAAGCTAGAAAAGCATCAACACATGTTTATTTGTAACAATGCTTGTAGTCCCAGTAAAGATCCATTGGGTTGATGGATAGCATTCTGGCTCGTTTACCTTCAGATAAATGGACATTGTGAGTGCTCCAAAACTGCCCATGTTCACAGCCATTTTATGAACAAGGTAATCTTCCAAAGGAGCCATTTTCAGTGTACATTCACTCAATGGTATGTAAAGACCAGCATTATATAGTTTTAGCTTCTCCCAAAAGACTAGGATGGACATGAAACTGGAGACTGAACAACTGAAACAAGAAGAAAAACCCATTGAGTGAGTTGTAGGCTAAATCTGATTGTTAAAGGCATTTTTATTTCAGCATGCATTTGATTGCTAAATACTGATAATGCTTACTTAAAGTGTGTGTGTGTGTGTGTACATGCCCATATGGATTTTATTATACTTTTATATTGACCAGGAATGGGAATTCCTTGGAGAAGACAGTATACATTAAAACATAGCAACAGCAATAGCACTTAGATGTATATACCATTTCATAGTGCCTTACAGTACTCTCTGGGTGGTTTAAAATGTCAGCATATTGTCCCCAACAATCTGAGTTCTCATTTTACTGGCCTCAGAAGGATGGAAGGCTGAGTCAACCTTGAGCTTGTAAGGATCTAACTCCTGGCTATGGACAGAGTCAGCCTGCAATATTGCTTTCTAACCACTGTGTCACCATGATTCTTATATTACATATTATTAAAACTAATCAAATAGTCTATACACACAGGTCTTTCTTAATGACCTCTTCTATATCATATTAAGTTGTGTTATAGTTAAGAACTGCTCTGAGTCATGGGAACTACATATTTTGGGAGCCTTTCTAATGTTTTCTACTACAACTTCTATCAGAATTGCCAGTAGGATAGAAGGGGTTACATATACACTGAAATCTCTGAGGAGTGCGAGGACTGCCTATCCCTTCTCCTTATCAGCACATTGCTGTCCAATAAGGATTGAAGAATAGAAGAACAAAGGAAGTCTGGTGAGACATTAAGATGCTGTCAGCAAGTTGAGCTCCTGTTCTTTTAGCACTAGAACACTTTCTAAAAGTCTTATAGTCCTACACAGCATCTTCTCTATCTCTCAAAATGACTGAAACAGAATACAAAATTAAGGCTAGGCAGACATGGAAGGAGCTTTGGCATTCTCAGGTATGTGAGATTATATCTGAGACTTCTCCAACAGCAAGAGTTAGCCATGGCAAAAGAAAAAAATTATAATTGACTGCAAATTGGATGAATAATAGGTAAGTAAAGTATGATTTGCTGTAAGCTAGTAGTTTGACCTTGAGGATAAAGTGGATTTATAAAATTGTGGTTTTTAACACAGAAAATACCTTTGATCACTCCTATGCTCCTTGGACAATATGACACATCTAAAGCATTGCTGGCTGGGGAATTCTGGGAGCTGAAGTCCACACCTCTTGATGTTGTCAAGTTTGAGAAACATTGATCTAAATGAAATACTTGGCTCTCTAAACTTCAAGTCAAGAAAGTTATAAAATCCTTTCATCTGATTGCTGTCAGTTCAAAAGAAGCATGTCACTATGACAAGAAGTCATATTGTAGGTCCACTATATTCTGCATGGGTCAGATCTCCCATTGAGAAAGATCCAGAGGAAGTGAAACAAGAACAAAGAAATGCATTAAATATGATTGGGATCCAGAGACTAAGTCCTAGAAAGAATCTCTACAGACTTTTAGCTATACAATTTGAGAGGAATACCCTTTGAATGGTGTGGGAGTAGGAATAGATTGCTTGAGGAAAGAAAAAAATGCAGACTACAGGAATGAGGAGCACTACTCAGGTGATCCTGAGGACACAAATAAACCTCCAAGTGCTTCAATGACCCTCAAAAAGGATGCAAATGACCAGCTGTCTGAAAGGAATATAAATCCTTCCATTCCCCACTGTCCTGTCAGAGCTGAAGAAGCTTTTTGGATGAGAAGCAAAACGTCTCCAAAAGAAAAAAACAAGAAAGTCCAGTTGCCTCCTGAAAAAAGCACCTTTGTGATATTTCCCTCAAGGAGCATCTAAGTAAATTTTACAATACCAGCTGTAGATTTCTCCAATGCGGAGCAAACTCAAACAGAAGCAGACATGTTGCAAGTTCAGAGCAGAACAGTAACTCAACTTCAGCAGACAAGCAAGCAAGTTAAGGCTCGGTCCCACTGCACTTATGGATGCAAAGAGGATGTAAAACATTAAAAAAAGCTTGCCATCCGTTGGAAAATGCTATGCATCCGTTGTGTACTCATTGCATACGTGTTTCATACACTCTATCCGTCGAACATCCATCCACTGCAATTTCATCCACACAAGAAGTTTTGAGCTGCACAAAACTTTGTGAACAGATGAACTTTCTGCCGTGTACGATGTAAATCTACGACATACGAGCAACAAATGTTCTATGTCCGTTATCATCTGTTAAACGTCCACTGTATCCTCTCTGCATCCTCTGGGCATCCTCGCAACTCACATCCGCTGCAGCTGAAAATGGAAAGAGGGAGGAAAGAAAAGGTACATGGAACATCTGTACATCGTTAGTAGCACGGAAATAGAAAGGATGCGCAGTGAATGGTTTGCATCCGATATACATCTGCGCGGCATCCCCTTCCTTTCCTTTAGGCGTACGTGATGCATCCGCTTCATCCGCTATGTGTCCGCTTCGCAATTATCCCCCAAAAACCCTTCGGAGGTGTCATCCACTTCCATCCACTTTCATCCGCTAGGCTTCCTATGAACATCCGTTTAACATCCCCGCTACATACTACCCACGTCTGTTCTTTTCCATTCTTTTCCGTTCTATTTATGCAAATTTTCACCACTTTTTGGAGCGGATGACAACAGATGGAGCCACCCCCGAAATTTTGCTTGTCTGCTGTGTCCTTTATGCATACATTTTGCATCTGTCGGCCAGTGGGACCAGGCCTTAAATTAGTTTGTCTTCTCAGCAAGCAAGCAAAACACACAACAGAAGAGAGAAGCAGTTTGTTCTTCAATAGACAGACTCAGAGCTCAACATAGCTTCAGACCTGCAGAGCTCAATATAGAACCATGCCCAGGCTACTTCTAGTTTCAGTTTCCAAACAGTCCTCATTAGGCTGACTTAGTTGCTATACCTATTCATTGGCTGACCTTGTTACCATGCTCTATTCCAGTTCATGAATATACTTTCACACATCTTCCTTATTCTACCTGGGTTATCAGTTCAAGATCACACATATTGTACAGCAGTAGTACTACAGTACCCTGCACTGCTATGGAATAGATGTCAAAGAACCAGATTCCTCTTTATCAAACTCCCCCCCCCCCCCCCAAAAAAAAAAGAAACAATTCTTGACAGGAAGGAGACCTGAGACTTGTCTGCTGTGGAATATCTTCCATTAGAGAAGTTTTGTTTCCAGGTGAACCAGAGATGGGATTCTACCAGTTCGCACCGATTCACTACAACCAGTTGTTAACATTCTAAGCAGTTCGGAGAACTGGTTGTTAGAGGAAATTACTGGCCTAATCCTGTAAAGAAGGCAGGAAGGAAACATTCTGATGTTGCTTACAGAAACTGCCTTTCCGTTAACCCTTATTACATTCTTGGCAAGACTAGACTTCCTATCTCAGGAACATCTCTGGAGTTTTTTTCCCCTCCTTTGCTGGTACTTTGCTTGTGTGAAGTGACCATTCAAAGTTACAATGGCACTGAAAAAAGTGACTTATGACCATTTTTCATACTTATGACTGTTGCAGCATCCCGACAGTCATGAGAGGCCGGGCAAGGAGATACGTGCCTTGATATGAGTGATATTGAGGTGGCCACACCCAGCCAATAACATGACCACCAAGCCACGTCCACCCAGTCACATGACCACCAAGCCACACCCACAGAACCAGTTGTTAAAAAATTTGAATCCCACCCCTGAGATGAACAGATAAGATACTAACTTTAAAATATTTCTACCAATATTCTTTGAAGCTAAAAAGATGTTCCCTGATGATTGGCTCCAGTACGAGTCCAAAAGCTCAGAAGACAAAACTTTGGTCCCCAGTGACTGACCCAGATTGGACTCTGCAACATTATCCTGAGACATGTATATTTGCTTTCATTTGTGAGAGTCAACATTGTTTACCAGGTGCTAAGTGAGAACTATTTTGTCCTATTTTTGCTTTCAGTGACATATTTGGGTTGCATAATTTAAGATGACCAAGGCACAGTTAGGTCCGGAACCAATTTCCAGGGAGAGAGAGCTATTTCATGGGGGGGGGGGGGGGAATGATATAGAACATAAAAAACTGCATATCGTGATTCCCAACTAGCTCCATTGAATTGCCTGCAGTGCAAAGCTTCAATTAGGCAAATCTAAAGCTAGATTGTGACACAACACCACACATTTCAAACTGAAATGGCAATATACCTCCATGACTGATCATTTGTTTCATCTGTCCGCAATAGAACTTCTCTTTGTATTGAGTTGTCTCTTCTGGTTAAATGTAGAGGCACAAAAGGGAACAAGATTATTTAAGTCAAATAATATATATTGCCTGAAAATGTATTTTCCCCCACATTTTTTTAATGCTCTGCCTTTTCTTGTTAGTCTTTCCAAAACATTCCTAGTCCTTGTCAGCTCCTCAAACAGGCTGTAGTGGGAAATATCAGATGGAAAACATGGTTAGTATATGAGATTTTTTTTCTTTTCTTTTCTTGTTACTTGTAACAACAAAACATACCTGAAAGAAAAAGACAGATTGCGTTCTGAGTGCAATGAGAGTTTCAAATCCAGTTCTCCAAGGACAGCTGTGTTAATCTGTTGCAGCAGAAAGCACCTGTGTCAGCCTTCAACATCTTCTACTATTGCTTTGCATCTTTCGACTGCCATAAGTAACGGGGGGAGGAAGGGAAAGTCTGGGAAGTGAGCTGGAGGTGTTAAATTCTTCTGTTGTGTAACTGGGGGGGGGGGAAGCATACAATAGAGTTAGGTTTCTATTTCTTGCTTAGCTTTCTTTTCTCTGCGCAACTGCAACCCGTTATCAAAATATGCCAAGGTCAACGGACAGAGGCCTCATCATCACCTGAAGATGCCCACATGATCATATTCACAACTTCTAATTGGAAGTGTCATCTGAACTATTGGGGGTGGGAACATTTCCA
>BLBF01000003.1:5084258-5105172 GCA_015471245.1 Laticauda colubrina
GGGAACATTTCCATCACTTTGTATATGTGAATTGCGCGCCTAATTTCTCAGATTCAGAATTCTTTGGTTGCTACCACTTTACTTTCAGTAAAACATGTCTTTTCTCTAAACTAAAGAGTCTAAGTATTTCTTTCCTGGATTTTGAATGGAGCTCCGCCTGACAACCTGAAAACCTTACAGAAAAATGGAAATGTGATAAAACTAAATAATTTCCATCCTTAGACTTAATAGTTTTACCCCCTTCCTTCTCATTGTTTTCTTCAGAAGTTTAAAATTATATGCCATTCATTCCCAGATGTCTTTGAATGGTTCCCATCAATTTAAATATTAAAAAAGGAATCACTATAAAATCTGAAACTCTAAAATACCTAAATTAACAAAAAGAAAAGGGGAACCAATTTAGTATAGTAGTTAAGGTGCTTGTCTCGGAATCAGGAGACTGTGAGTTCTAGTTTCACCTTCGGTATGAAAGCTGGCTGGATGACTTTGGGTCAACTCACCTTACAGGCTTGTTGTTATGGGAAAAACAGGAGGAAGGAATTGTATGTACTGTATGTTCACTGCTTTGAGTTACTGATAAAGTAAAAAAGGCAGGATAAATATGTAATAAAGCAACAAATTTATCTCCTAAAATATGCTAATGGGAGGCAAACTTCAGTTCTTAGATTGTTCTGCAGAAGAGACCATTTTCTATTACTTCATGCTGGCGAGGGAATTCTGGCAGCATGAAGTCCACACATGTCTTAAAGTTGCCAAGGTTGGGAAGTCCTACTTTAAACCAACTTTCTACGAGCTGCTGGCTTCCAGATGAGGTGGGACTTCAAATCCCCAGCCATAGCAGATTGAAAAATTCTGAGAACTACATCCCAGCCACATCTGAAGAATACCAGGCTGTAGGAGTCTGAGTCTAGAAAGAGTCTGCTTGGATAACATTAGACCTTGCAGTTCTTTCTTATGATAAGTTGGAAAGTCAGTGTTGGGGTTGCTAGGAAACACTTTCTCAACTAGCAAGCCTCATTCCCTTCTCCAGAGGAGAAGAAGCCATTAATTAGAGCAATTTAAAATCACTTTTCACTTTCAGAAATTAATTACAAACATAGGTGAAATTATCCCAAAATTTGAGATATTTTGGTTCCTTTTGAAACATGGTTGTTTAATTGCATGTTTGGATGTTTCACAGTTGGAGGCTCCAAAGGCACAGCTGGTGAGTAATTACTGTTGTCTTCCTCTTCTTTTCTCCTCTCTCTTAAGTTGTTCAAGGTATGCTGCATACAGTCAACCTCCAGTGCTTGCTCACTGTGTGCTGTTTAAGTAATTATTCAGCCCACCAACATAGCCATTTTTTAAAGATATAGTGCCTATAAAAAAAGCTGGATCGCTAGAATAACATCCTCACTTCTGGTGAGATGAAGGAATGAAAAACCAGTGAAACTTCTCTGACAGATTGATTAAACTTTGTTCCAATGAGGCCATTTTTTTTTTTTTTGCCCCAAAGTTATTTGGCTAGCCTCATTACAATGCTTGCAGTTGGAGAACAAAGAGATGGTGCTCATAAAATCAATATTACCCTGGGTGGAAATACTATGTGTGGGTTATCTGCAGTTAGATTCACAGTCTAATATTGGTGACAACTTAATAATTTAATTCCTATGCACAAAATTTCAAAATACTATTTTAAATGTTTAGCTTCACCAAGACTCTTAACCAGAAAATGTGGGAAAATGTTCAAATCCAACATATTTTCTTGTTTGTGTATCTTCAAGTCAGTCTTGACTTCTACTCAATCCATGGATAAGTCCATGCCCATCTCTAGCCAACTGTTTTTAGAAGTTGCTTGCCATTGTCTTTTTCCTAGGGCTGAATAAAGATATTGACCCAAATTCACCCAGCTAACTGAATGCCTAAGGCAAGACTAGAACTCATGGTTTCTCAATTTCTAGGCAGGAACTCATTACGCTAAACTGCCTCTTCTGTGTTTAGTTACCTCCTTAAAACAAAATATAAGGATATAGACCGGGGTGTCCAATCTTGGCAACCTTAAGACTTGTGGACTTCAGCTTCCAGAATTCCCCGATGGCTGAATTGAAGTCCTCAAGTCTTAAATTTGCCAAGGTTGGATATCCCTGCTGTAGACATTTGAATTAAGAGCAGAAAAAAAAACATTTGAAGATATACTTTGCAAAGACTGCTGGTGTACATGAAGCACCTTTCTAGAAGCATTGAGATAACCACATTTCCTGAAAGATTTGAGGCAAGCTACAAAAAATTTACTGGGCCATTTCTGCATGTACATTTTGTCTCATTGTCAAATCCAGTGGAATGGATTCTGTACTTATAAAAACAAGTACAACATCAGAAACATTTCAAAAGCTATACAACATCCTCTAAGCAATGGGAATATTTTAATATTTTGAGGAGGGTATTTGCTAATTTTCCCACAAAAGTTTCACATAGCATTATTATTTACATTTAAATGGGATTGTATTGGAAATTCCACCAAAGGCTTGTTGCATCTGGTAAAACAGCAGTAGTAACAATAGTAGTTAATCCTAGGGAATGTCAGGCTACACACCTGGTTTTTCATAACAGTACAATTTTTTTCAGATCATCACTCATATTGGCAAAGGACTGTTCTACACTTTTTCATCTCATTTAAACTGGGGTTTTGTTCTGTCCTCACTACACATTAATCTATGTACGGCCCAACATGCAGCTAAACCCACCTATCCTTCAATAAAACAGACCATGTGAGTATATCTGAATGCTTTATTGGGAGAACAGAATATGATGAAACTGGGAAAAATAGAGATACATACAATGAGACTCAGAAATAGATAGGCAGTATTGAGTTACTACTGAACAATAAATACAAGTAATTTAAATCTCACCAGTGATGCTCTGTGTGTAGGAAGTGGGTTTGTCTCTGATGACCAGATTAAGATGGATTCTTCTTCGTGCTTCTGCCCTCTCCAAATGCTAAAGGAAATGGAGAACGGCTTCCCAGCGTGAACTTGGTTTCAGTGTGTGGGCTGATGGGCAAAATGGGTTGGGTGAGCTTCAAACAATGGAAGTAGTATGCCCTTCCTTTTGCTTTAATGATTCTATTCCACCATTTCTTTGATATTAGTGTAACTTTTGTCCTTCAGTCAGTTGTCCCACAGCAAGCTGACCATGCAAATGACAAAAATTATAATTTTGTATTTATTTTAAATAATTAAATTGAATTGTTAAATTGTCCCACAGAGAGTTGTCCCGCAGCAAGTTGGCTGTGGTGAGGTGGCCCATTCTGCTGGCATATGATCTGACAAGTATACTTTCAGATGGACAAAGTAGAGCATGAGTATAAGAAAAATCTACATTTATTTCTCCTGCCATGACACATCAGTTATGGAAGCTCAAAATGCAAAAAAACAAAACAAAATGAAAACAATCAGTTCCAAAGTATCTGAACCTAGTTTGTCGTCTCCCATATGAGCCTTTGCAATGTTTCTCAACCTTGGCAACTTTCAGATATGTGGACTTCAACTCCCAGAATTCCTCAGTCATCCATGCTAAATCCAAGGTCAGTTATTCTAAAAATAAAGAGTCAGCAACTCCTCAGAGAAGCAACTAAAGAGGAAGCTCAATATGAATCTAATTCGTTAGAGTTTTTCTTTAACATTTCAATCTCTACCTTCTTTCACATCTTCTTTCAATCAGTTAGAGATAAACTTGGCACAGTAGACTGCAGCCTAATGGAAATGGAGAGGGATGTGAGTGACCTTCAACAGGAGAACCTGGTTAATCCGTTATTTGTAATGGCCATGGAGGAAAGAAAGGTCAAGAGTGCATTTTTAGCTTTGGCATTTCTCATACCTCAAAATAATAAGTTCAAAGGACATTTTAAAAAAAAAGAGAACTACTCAAATCAAACTGAAGTCCAATACGTGTCACATTTTATCCTCTTCAAAGCTAACACTAAAATGAGACACACCTCTTAATGCTTTTAAAGAAGCTGGTTGATAGGTATAGATCAGGGTTGTGAAGCTCCTGGCCCAAGGGCTGGTTGTGTCACGTGCTGGCCGTTTAGTGAAGGGTTTAGTGAAGGGAAAAAAAAATCACAATATGTCATGTGATGTCACCATGATGACATGAGTTTGACACCCCTGATATAGATGGAAAGACCTCAACATTGTGTGAGGGAAGAGAAAGAGGGAGAGTCTTCTAGATGAAGCCCTATGAATTCAAGGGAAATTTGTTCTGGTTATCATTCTTAAAATCAGTTTGCACCTATGTGGGATTAATGATATATTTATTTTGGTCAAATTCATCTACCCCATTTCTGGTATACAGTGTCTGCAGTTTACTTGATGGACAAATGCTACACCTAGCTTATTTTAGCAAATAAAGATGAGAAAATGATTCTTTTCATTGCTAAATTTATAATTGTAGACAGTAGAATTTATGCTTTGCTAATAATAAATTAAGCTAAGCATGCTCACCAGTCTTTATACCATGTGTCTTGTATTGTGCTTTTGTGTTGTCTGCATTTCTTTTTTTTTTTAATAAAAAAATTATTTGGGTTTTCATAAAACATAATACAAATAAAATTTCTTTTTTTGAGAATAGCATGATCCTGTGTTATCACTCCTCCATACAGACACAAATTCAATTTCATATTCATCTTTGTGTTCTATTCCATATCTTATTACTATTTTAACATTTTCTCAATAATTTTCCTCTTCCCTTAGTTTTCTCAATCTTACTTTTAATTATCTCATTTCTTTCTAAATTTGATTATATATAACTTTTTCTAAGTTTCAATATCTTTCTAGTCATTATATTTATACTTTTGTCTGTCCTGTTTCAATTTCATATTTTTTTTCTCATTAAACAAAAACTTTTCCCTGTAGTTACTAATTAGAGTATGACACCTTTGTATCTTTTAATTTTTGTCCATTCAACTCTTATTTAAACTTCAATTTATGACTTTACAATTATAACATTCAATATAACACATAACTTCCAGTTGAATTCTGCTTGGTACATTCTTAAAATACGTACTAAGTTCTTAAAGAGAAAATATACAGTATATATAACAATAATAAATAAAATACTTAGTCTATTCCAATTCAGCTCTATCATTAATGTTAGTAAATAATCTTTCACATCTTTAACATTTCTTTTCAATAGGGTATCAATAGGGTACTTCTAGGAACACTTATATTTCCATATTTTCTTCATATTTCTTTTATATTCCTCTTCACTTAAACTTTTATAACACATTTATAATAATTAAAACGTTCCCTTCCTTTCCTAATTTCATTCTCATTTTCTTTGTTTCATTTATTTATTAAACATTTCATTCCATTACAATGAATATTTTATCTATCATTTTAATCACACTTGTTTCATATTTTCAAAGTTCATTTCTATTTCTAATCTAACAATACTATCTTATGTACCCTTGCAGAATCCCCCTTTCAATTAAGTTTTCACCCATTATCTCTGTGTTGTCTAAATAGGCTTATACCCTTCATCCTTGTATGTTTTCCCTGTTTCTCTATGTCCTGTTTCTGTCCTTTATAATTTCTTTTCCTTTCCCTCTTCCCCCTCTTCTTCTCCCTTCCCCTTTTGACCCCTTCTCTCTCTAATTCTGATTCTCTCTTCTGTAATTCTCTCTTCTGTTTCTTCCTAATGTTGTCATTACTTTTCAAGCTATTCTTTTGGGGGGTTGTTTTTTCAAATCTTAATTTTTTCACTCTCTTTCCCTGCCTTTCCTTTCTTTTCCCCACATAGAAATACTTGGTCATTGAAGATGGCTTCTTCTTTATCCCGCCCTTCTTATTCTACAGGCATTTCTTGTTGTTTCTCATCATTCAGGATCTCCATTTCTAAAAATTGAAATACAAAGCCAAAAGTACCTCTTCCTTCTTCTGCATCTTCTTTCTGTTTTTTAAGTTCCATTCTCAATTCTTCCAAGAGTGATACCATTTAAAAAACTTTTAGGAGGAGTTTCAGTTTGTGCCTCTTCGTGGACAGACTGAAACCACGATCATGCATGGTTTTGATCTATGCTCACTGCTGGAGTGCCCTGAGCTGGCTGGTTTTGGGGCTAAGCCACCCCGTAGAGGTGGTGAAGAGGGGGGAGACTGGTAGCAGGATGGAGGAGAGCCGCATCTCTTCTCCTCAGCTGGCCATTACTCCCTTTCCCGAAGGTGGCTGCAGCGGTGATCAGAAAGTTCTCAAAGAAGAACTCGACTGGAAAGGAATGTGCAAGAGGAAGATAAGAAGAGAAAGTTTTGGTTGACTGGGTTAAACTGCAAAAGCAACAACTAAGGTACCCTGGAATTTAAACTAAAAAAAAAGTAACATTGTTCCCAAAGAAGACTTTGAAGCAGCGAAGGAGAGTGAAAAGGGAAAGGATTTGGTTTTTTTTTCTTCTCTCCCTTTCCCTATACTGACAGCTAAGAGATTTAAATAAGACATTGGAAAAAAAAATCCACTTTGACATCAACAGGCATTTAAACTGAAAATAAAATGTCAAAGGGATAATAAAGATTTCTGGATACTTAAAAGCTTTTAAAAGCAAGAAAGGAGAGAAAAAGAATAAAAGGGCAGGATTTGGAAAAAAGGGAGGAGACTGCCTGGAATTAAAAGGAATTCACAGTAAAACCTCAACAAAACTTCTAAAAGATACATTTTAACTGAAACTTGGCAACAAAATAGTAGAACCCCAGGAAGTGAAAGTGGAAAAAAGAAGCATGAAGAAACAGCTTGGGAGTATTTGGGTTATTTGGTGATTTCTGGATTTTTGGTTATTGCATTTGAATGACTAAAATCAATCGGGTGGTTGTTTGAAAGTGTTTAAAATGGCACTACTTTTAGATGAACTGAAAATGGAACTTAAAAAGTACAAAGAAGATGCACAAGAAGGGAGAGGTTCTTTTGGCTTTTTATTTCAATTCTTAGAAATGGAGATCTGGAACTATGAGAAACAACAAGAAATGCCTGCAAAATAAGAAGACCGGGACAAAGAAGAAGCCATGTTTAATGAACAAGTAATTCTATGTGGGGAAGAAAAAGGAAAGGGGGGAAAGAGAATGGAGAATTTAAGACTTAAAAAAACAACCAAAGAAAAGAAAAATAATTCAAAAAATAAGTATAATACTGGAAAGCAACAGAAGAGGGGCATAGAGAAGAGAGAATTAGAAATAGAGAGACAAGGGGGTAAAAGGGGGAGGGAGAAGAAGTGAGGGAAAGGAAAAGAAAGGAAAAGAAGTTATAAAGGACAGAAACAAGATATGGAGAAACAGGGCCTATTTAGAGATAATGGGTGAAAACTTAACTGAAAAATGGATTCTGTAAAGGTACATAAGATAGTATTTTTATATTAGAAATAGAAATAATTTTAGAAAATATGAAACAATGTATGATTAAAATGATGGATAAAATAGTTATTATAATCTAGTGAAATGTTTCTTTATGAATAAATGAAATAAAATGAATGAGAGAATTGAATTAGGAAAGGATGGGAACATTTTAATTATTTAATCTTTTATAAAATGTAAGGGAAGAGAAATAAGGGGAAAAATTAATTACGGAAAGCTTATAAGTGTTCCCAAGGAAGTATGATATTTAATTGAAAAGAAATATTAAAGATGTTAAGACTTCAATAAATATTAATGATAGAACTGAATTGGAAACGAATGTGTGTTTTAATAACAAATATTTATTATCACTTTTTAAGAATATAGTGTGTATTTTAAGAATGTACCAAGCAGAATTCAACTGAAAGTTATGTATTATATTGAATCATATATACCTCAAAGTATATATTGAAGCTTAAATAAGAATTGAATGGATAAAATTAAAAGATTTAAAGGTGTCGTACTTCAATTAGTAACTACAGGAGAAAATTTGTTTGATGAGAAAAGAAAATATGAAATTGAAACAGGACAGACAAAAATATAAATATAATGATTTGAATTGAGATGAAATAATTAAAATAAAATTGAGAAAATTAAGAGAGGAGAAAAACTATATAGAAATGTAAAACAGTAATAAGACATGGAATAGAACATAAAAGTGAGCATGAAATTGAGTTTGTGTCTGTATGAAGAAGTGTAACTTGGGATCATGCTATTTTTTTAAAAAGATTTTGTATTATGTATTTTTTTTGTGAAAACCCAAATAAAATTCCCCCCCAAAAAAACCAAAAAAACCTTTGAAACAACCACCTGATTAATTTTAGTCCTTTAGATCCTATAGCCAAAAATCCAAAAATCACCAAGTAATCCAAATAATCCAAAGTGTACTTCTCTCTTTCTCTTCCATTTTCTCTTCCTTGAGTTCTCTTATCTTATTACAAAGTTTCAGTTAAAATGTATCTTTTAAGAATTTTGTTAAAGTTTCACTGTTAATTCCTTTCACTTCCAGGTGGTCTACTCCCTTTTTCCAGATCCCACCCTTTTGTTTTTTTCCCTTCTTTTAAAAGTTTTTGAGAATCCAGAAATCTTTATTATCCCTTTGACATTTTATTTTCAGCTTAAATACCTGTTAATGTCAAAGTGGATTTTTTCGAGTTTCTTGCTTAAATCTCTTAGTTGTCAATATAGGAAAAAAAAAAAAAGCCAATTCCCTTCCTTCTCTCAGTCACCACTTCAAAGTCTTCTTTGGGAACAATGTTGTTCTTTAGAATTCAAATTCTAGGGCATCTTATATTGTTGCTTTTTCAGTTGAACCCAGTCAGCCAAAACTTTCTCTTCTTATCTTCCTCCTGCACATTCTTTTCCTGTCAAGTTCTTCTTTGGGTGGCCATTTCTGACCACCGCTGCAACCACCTTCAGGAAAGGGAGTAATGGACAGCTGGGGAGGAGAGATTGCAACTCTCCTTGACCCTGCTGGCAGTCTCCCCCCTCTTTACCACATCTACTGGGTGGCTGAACTCCGAAACCAGCTGACTCGGGGCACTCCAGTGGTGAGCACAGATCGAAACTGCACAATTGCTGATTTCAGTCTGTCGCCAAAGAAGCTCAAACTGGAAGCCCGTGTTGTCTGCATTTCTGACTTAAGGCTTGGTCCCACTGCACTTACGGGTGCAAAGAGGATGTAAAACGTTAAAAAAAGCTTGCCATCCATTGGAAAAGGCTATGCATCCATTGTGTACTCTCTGAATATGTGTTTCATATGCTCTATCCGTCGAGCATCCGTCCACTGCGATTTCATCCACGAAAGAAGTTTTGAGCTGCACAAAACTTTGTGAATGGATGAACTTTCCGCGGTGTACGATGTACATCCACAACATATATGGGCAACAAACGTTCCATGTCCGTTATCATCCATTAAACATCCACTTTATCCTCTCTGCATCCTCTGGCCATCCCTTAAACTCACATCCGTTGCAGCTGAAAATGGAAAGAGGGAGGAAACAAAAGGTACATGGAACATCTACACAGCGTTAGTAGCACAGAAATAGAAAGGATGTAAGCATATGCATCTCATACATAAAGTATTAAAAATGGACAAAACATTTGTATCTGGGATGTATCTTGGATATTTAGGATGTCTGGAGTATGTCTAGAGTATGTAGGACACCTAGCGGACAACCAATATTTTCTATAAAAAGGGCGAGAAAATCATCTGGATCTCAATATGAGTCCAGCAGCCATGGTGTACAGACCTCATCACCCTTGGTCTTGGTCTTCAATATCATCAATTGTTCTCCACCATGGATGATGACACAGTCCGTATGATAGCTCCGCTCATTCATCACCAGAACCAAAACCTGTTCAGACTGTATCAAGTTTTACACAGAAGGAGAAGAAGGAGACGTCCAAGAGCTGTGTGGGTCTGACGATGGATCGGGAGAAGGATGGAGTTTGGACTGTATGACCAGTTGATGGTGGAGCTGAGGAATGAAGACCCTTGTGCATTCCATCACTTCATGAGGATGCCACCAGCCATGTTTGATGTACTTGTAGAGCATCTGAGACCCAGGTTGACCAAGCCTAGCACCAACTTCCATCCCAACCTGGAACCTGGACTGAAGGTGGCATTGACTCTGTGACACCTGGCCTCTGGAACCACATACAGAAACATGCAGTATGCGTGGAGGGTGCCACACAACACCATCAGCAAAGTGGTCAGAGAAGTGGTACAGGCCATCACTGAAGAATACATGGAGGAGCTCCTCCACTGAACAAGGCTGGAGAAAACTTGCAGAAGAGTGGTATCAGAGGTGGAACTTTCCCCACACCACTGGAGCCATAGATGGGAAGCACGTGGCCTGCAAAGCTCTACCCAACTCACGGTCCAATTATTACAACTACAAGGTCTTCTTCAGTATCATCCTCTTTGCCATGGTTGATGTTCATCTACAAGTTCATCTACATCGATGCTTCAGGCAACGGGTCAGCTTCAAATAGCCAGGTATACAATGCCAGTGACCTCAAGGATGGGCTGGAACACAACATCATCATGGGTTTTCCAGATCCAGACCCCCTACCCAATGACACACAAGATGTGCCCTACTTCATCGTGGGTGATCACGCCTTCTCCCTCAGAATCTACCTCATGAAGCCGTACAGTTCAAGATACCTCACCCGTGAAGAGAGGAACTTCAACAACAGGCTGTCCAGGGCAAGACGGGTGGTGGAGAACGCCTTTGGCATCCTGGCCAACAGGTTCCAGGTACTTCTCACCACCATGCAGCATCACCCACAGACTGTGAGGAGCATCGTGAAAGCTTGCTGCATCCTGCACAATCTCATGTGCACTCGCTACCCAGTGTTGCAGAACAGGCTTGTGGACCGTCAACAAGGGAATAGGGACATGGAGCCTGGTGAATGGAGGCAAGGACTAAACCTGATAGACACTGTGGATGTACAAGGCCCCAACAGAGCTTCACGTGAAGGGAAAAAGCGGTGCAACCGACTGAGACACTGGTGCAACTCCCCAGCTGGAGCAGTGGAGTGGCAAGACAGGATGATACATGATTAATGGATGGTTCCTTGAGGCTGTTGCATAACACTGATGAGATTGTGCCATGTATGTTGAGTGGTCCTACAATGAATAGGGCATTAATAAAGAACTTTGTTTATTTTAAAATGTGTTGATCAATGAATAAATTGTTATTGATAATAAAGGTCCATATGTGTGGCAGCTGGGATGGTGGACCATACAGTCCCACGATGATTGCACAGGAGGTTTATCTAACCCACAACTATCCTTTTCTATCCCACAAGCATGCAAAGGCTTAACCATTTTTTCAAAATTTTCACCAACACTTTATTGAAAAAATAAATTGAACCAAGTAAACTAAGTGTGTTCAGCAAAGATAACCTTTATTAACTTTCTTAGGAAAACTTTATGCCTTTATTATATAAGCAAAATGAACCAAGTAAACTATTTAGTGTGTTAAGCAAAAGTAACCTTTATCAACTTTCTTTGGTAAACTTTATGACTTTATTAAATAAGTAAAATGAACCAAGTTAACTGTATTAAGTGTCTTAAGCAAAGATAAACTTTCTTAGGTAAACTTTATGAATGTATTAAATAAGCAAAATGAACCAAGTAAAATGTCTTAAGCAAAGATAAACTGAACAAGTAAACAACTCAGTCTCTGACACTATTCTCAGTCACTCTGAGTCATGTCCATGGTCTCAGCTGTTAAGCGGGCAGGGACTGTGGAGGTGACTGTGGCTTGAGTGCTGGTCTGAGGCACCATTGGGCTGCTTGGCCCCAAGGGTACAACAGGTGGTGGTGTGTTCAGGAAGCTACCCGAGAGCTGACTCAGTCCCGTGAGGTTGAGAGGCCCTTCATCAAGGACTTGAGATGTCAGGCCCAATACTGATGACAGATTGTCCATTGACGGGCTTGGCTGTGGGGTGGAGGAGTGTAGTGGGGCTGTCTGGTCTGCAGCTGGGTGAGGACTGACGTCTTTGGCATGTGATGAACCTGGGCCTGGACTGGGAAGTTCTGCTTCTGCTGTGGGAAGTCCTGGTAGTCGTAGCCTTGGTAGGTGAGGGACTGTTGAAAGCCGTGGAAGGGCTGTGACATCACCTGGGAGGAGCAGACCTGGACTGGGTCGGAGCAGGTTCAGCTGGGCCTTGAGGGTTGTGCAGAAGTGCTGTGATCTTCTGCTTCATCACCTGGTACTGGCCCTCGGGCAGGTCCCTCAGGGTCTGGCTCACGTAGGTGATGAAGGTGTTCCAGCCTGAGGATGCTCTGTCCAAGTGGACCAGCTGAGAGAGAAGTTCTGTGCTGGTCTACATTGTGTCCCTGATCTCCAACAGCACACTGTGGTCCTGGCCCTCCAGTCTGCCTCTTTGCCTGCATCCTCTGGAGCTGGGGGTGGGGGTGTGGGTGGGTTGGCCTCCGGTGGCTGCTGCTTCTTCCTCCATTTGTGACAGCAGGGCGTCATCCTCCACGGGATCCTCCAAGTCCGCCGGCATGGGGAGTGCAGCTGTCGGGGGGGGGTCTCTGCTGTGGGGCCTTCTGAAGACACCTGCCTGGAGAGGGTAGCTGGCTCCTGGCTGGAAGAGGACTGGCTGTCTGTGGACTGTCTGAGGGAGAGGGGTGTCAGAGGGGCTGCTCCTTGTTGGTGGATCTCACCCTCCAGGAAACTGCACTTGCCATGATGTACATCTCCCAGTCAGTGAGCTTGACAGTGGCCTGCCCAGATTTCTTGAGGTTTAGCTTGTCATACCAGGTGTGTATGTGCTTCCACCATCCAAGGAGTACTTCTGAAGCATATCCCAGGCTCTCTGCCTTGTCTCTCCAAGCTGCCTGCTTCTTCTTGGTGTCCCGATACAGTCTGTAGCCCTTTCTCCAGAGGTACTCGTTCTCCCTCAGCCATTCCAGCACCTCATCCTCATGATCCTCGGAAATGGTGTACTGTTTCCTTTCTCCCTTCTCCTTCCCTTGCCTCTTCCTCCCTCTGGCAGGGGCTTCAGCAGGACCTTCAGGGGCTTCAGCAGCAGGGCCTTCAGAGGCTTCAGCAGCAGGGCCTTCAGCAGCAGGGCTTTGAGGGCCTTGGGTCTTGTCCACCACAGCAGCAGCGGCAGAGGCAGCAGCTTCAGAGTCAGTGCCAGGGGGTGGGATGCTGGTTCTGCCCTTCTTCACCTTGCCAGGGCTTGAACGAGTAGGCACGGGCTTCCTCTTCTTGCCTGACTGACGAACCATGGTGTTCCTGCAAGAAGTATCTGGCAGCATGTCTTTCCCCTGTATGCTGACTGTGTGCGTGCTGCATCTATTTATATCCGTGGAGCTGACGCAATTCATACTCCCCGCATGCACAGTGAACGCTATGCATCCGCTCCTTTCACTATGTGTCTGCTTCAAAATTCTCCCCCGGAACCCCTTCGGATGTGTCATCCGCTTCCATCCTCTTTCATCCGCTAGGCTTCTGATGAACATCTGTTTAACATCCCCGCTACATACTACCCACGTCCATTCTTTTCCATTCTTTTCTGTTCTGTTTATGCAAATTTTCACCACTTTTTGGAGCGGATGACAACGGATGGAGCCACCCCCAAAATTTTGGTCGTTCGATGTGTCCTTTATGCATACGTTTTGCGTCTGTCGGCCAGTGGGACCAGGCCTTTATACAATACAGAATAACAGAATTGTAAAGGGTTTTAGAGGTCTCTAGTCCTACCCTTTGCCCAGGAAGGAAACCCTATACTATTTCAGACAAATGGTTGTTCAATTTCTTCTTTAAAATCTCCAGTGACAGTGCACACACATTTGAAGCAAGCAATTCTACTGATTAAATATTTTCATTGTGAGGAAATTTCTCTAGTTCTCTCTTGAATTAGTTTCCATCTGTTAGTTCTTGTCTTATCCTCAGGTGCTCTAGAGAATAGGTTGCCATTGTCCCCATCTTCTTTGTGACAGTCTTTCAAATATTTGGAAGACTGTTATCATATCACCCTTCATTTTTCTTTTCATTAGACTAGACATATTCAGTTCCTGCAACAGTTCATCATATGTTTTAATCTGTAATGATAATATATTATTATATGCTAAAGATACTGACTACAGTATGATAAAGATGCTATCTTTATTAACATATGAAGGCAATATTGCCATATATATTAGAATATATTATTAAATTAGCAGACACTGCATTTAGTATTTTGTGTTAATTTAATAGAATTGGCTATATTTGTTTTAACAATGAAACATTTTCTGCTGAATGTTTCAACAGTGATCAGGAAGTAAGAAAAAATGCTGACAGAGATACTGGAGATGTATTGATTCAGTATCTTAATGTACATATATTTTTATTTGCAGATAAAGTTGTTAAGAATATTAGTAATAATATCAAGTAAATGTTAGATTGTTCATGCAATTGGGAGTATAAAGTATAGCTTTACAGATTACTATATCAATCATATTAATTGTGCTTAATAGGGAAAATGGAGGGAACAACTGCAGGTTATTAATTAGTGGAAAGATTAGGGCAGATAGATTAATCTCTATCTTCAGTAGAATGTTTATTAAACATGAAAAAAAAGATAAATTTGAAGGTGTTGGTAGAAAGGGAGTGTATAATATGAGATTCATTTGAAATGAATTAAGTTTTGAAAGGAATGAAAATGGCTGCATAAGACTGCATGAGGCTATTGCCCAATTTTTTTAATATGGATATCAAGAGAAATGTAAAAATAAGTTGAATACAGCAGAAATTGAATCTTAGAAAAGAAGGGATAGGTCAAAAAGGAATAGCAGTTAAAGGCATGTGGACTGAATTCAAAAGTAAATGAAAGGATGAATGAGTGAGTGAATGAATGATATGAAGGAAGTACATTGAGGTGTGTTGGCCACAGAGAATGAAGAAAAACCAAATTGTAAAACAAATCTTTGAAGGAAGAAATAGTCGGTCAAATAGAAGGAAAAGACAATGAAACTCATGGGCAATTGGAATTGACAGGATCTTGAACCAAAGAGAAGAAAAGTTTTAAAGAATAAAAATTAGTGTATGCAGCAGTAAAAGGACATAAGGCTGGTTTGCAAGGACAGAGATGTTTAGTCTTTGCACAGTGGTGCATTCATCATTTCTTAGTAAGAACCTGAAAAGGGTTTTGTTCTGTTTTGTTTTGACAGTTTCAAGCTCAGTCTAAGAAGGAATTCCTTAATTTTTCACTGATTGGTTTTATTTCCTGAATGTAACTAGACAGGTAATAAAGCATAAAGTGAGGTAACTAGCCTCATTAGTGAGAAGGGATCCCTTCTTAGCTCAGAAAGCCTGAGGAAGCCTGAGAAGGTAGACTCAAAGAACTGCCAGTCAAACATACCTCAGTCCACATAAATGGGTTAAATTACCGTCAAATATATATATTACAAATATTGTATTTAAATTAAGTCAAAGACATTCTAAAATTCCATGTTTGATTATAGCAATAGCACTTAGACTTATATACAGCTTCACAGTGCTTTACAGCCCTCTCTAAACGTTTTACAGAGTCAGCCTATTGCCCCCAACAATCTGGGTCCTCATTTTACCCACCTCTGAAGGATTGAAGGCTGAATCAACCTTGAGCCTGGTGGGATTTGAACTGCCAAACACTGGGCAGCTGGCTGCAGAAGTAGCTTGCAGTACTGCATTCTAACCACTGTGCCATAGTGGCTCATATAATATTATAGAACCCAGAATTTCACTGTCTGATTTCTTCTGATTTTATATATTGCCTTTCTATCGCAACTTGTGAGCCAAAGGCAAGGTGGTTAACACTCTGGAAGTTTAAATGAACAAAGGGAGGAAACCTGAGCTGAATTTTCTGGAGGAGATTATCTCCCACCTTCCTCTGAAGGCTATTTTGGATTTTGGATTTCTATTCTCTTTGGTCTATAACTTTGGGGGTTGATATGGGGATTAAAATGCCAAGCAATTCTCTCCTGATCCCATTATAATTAAAAGGCCTGTCTGGATAAGGATTGGAATATTATAAAACAGCAATAAATTAAAGTCAGTGAATCTTCAGCCATGATGTTCAAAAGTTAGCAATAAATGGATTGCTCTATCATATGGGAGGGCAACATTAAATACTTTAGCTGCTGCCTGGATAAAATTGTACCAAAGTTCTTATTAAGAATGAACTGTAAATTTATGTAATACTCAGATGAGACTCCAACAAGTCATTTACTTACGTGTTATTTTGAAATGGACTCTATTTCTACCATTAAGTAAATCAAAGTGATTAATATGTGCAAGAAAACCAACTAAAACTGAGAAGTTCAGAAGATTGTCTTGGAAATAATGCAGTTACAGGAAGATACCTCTGAAAATGGAGGATCAACTCAAGCAAACTTCTGCCTTTGGTAGAAAATGCCTCTGTTAAATTTAAGTAATAGTCAAAATCACAGCAATTATGAATAACTCGGGCCACTACACAAACAGACCATCGGGGCAGCAGTAACAAGGTCTGTTTTATTTTTTATTTTCTTTTATTTTCCTCAACCATGAGAAGTTAATAGCCTGCAGACTGCTTTGTATCAGTTCATATTTTCCAACTGTCCCAGTACTATTGATTTTGATTGGATGTACTTGAAGGAGTGAACAAGTTTTAAAAAAAAACAATTAATCAGTGGAACGACTTGGCTCTAGGAGTTTTGAATGCTCCAACATTGGAAGTTTTAAAGAAGAGATTGGACAACTGTCTGTCTGAAATGGTACAGGGTGTCCTATCTGAGCAGGGGCTTCAGCTGGAAGACTTCCAGGTCCCTCTGTTATTCTGCCATAACCATGCAATTGAAGTCCTGCCTTTTAAAGCCCATAGCCTGACTATAACACCTGCAAAAATGGGACAGAGTTTTGACCACATTGTTGCCACTGCCATTTTCATTTTTTTGTTTGCCATGGAGTTCATGGTCCGATTGATGGTTTGGGGGGAATTTAGCCAGTGGTGAGATTCAACTGGTGTAACAACTGGTTTAGTGAGTGTGCACTTTGTGCACTATGCACATGGTGCATTTGTAAACAGCTCTAAAATTTAGCTTACCTTCAGCCCCAGGAAAATAGTTAAACAGCTGAGTAAAACAGCTGAGGCGTGGCAATCCACTCTGCTTCGCCTATCAGCTGAGCTTCAAACAAAGGAAATATAGGACAAAATAGTGCAGGGGTGGGTGAGTGGGGCCAACTCATCGCTGGAACTACTAGTTTGCCTGAACTGGTCCGCACTGGTTGAATCCCACCCTTGAGTTTAGCCTGCCTTCTCTGGGCCTGGAGTCAGGTGTGTTTCAGGAATTCATGGCCACTAGGCAACCAGGGTCCTGATTCAGATTATTGATAGCCTGACTTGCAATGGGGATCACACATATATTGTGAACAATGATATATCATGACATGTGATATCTCTTGCTCCTCATAAATGTTCATTCTTCTCTGGATACATTAGAAACCCTTCATTCCATGTTTGGACCTCCAGTTCATAATTCAGGATTAAGTGTGAACCTAGCCATTAAAGTCTACCCATGGCTGAATGTGATTTGTGATTCAGAAGATGCCAAATACTGCTTACTATTTTTCCTGGTGAAATTATCAAAGAATGATTCTCCTGTCATGGAACTCTTTCTTCTTCAGAGGAGATGAAATCATGTGTGTTGGAATCTGATTCAAGGGAGAGGTGGAACAGCTAATAGGGAGTGGGAGTATGGCTCCGGTGGCTGTGGAGGAAACTGGGGAAGGGCACAGTCTGGCTGGGCATTCAGAGGAAGACCCAGGCCCACCCCCTCTTCATCCTAGGGCATGCAGGGAAGAATGGATAAGGGAGAAACATGGGTTATGGGGGAGAAAAAGGCCCTGATTCCCTTCATTAGTTGCAGCTGGGAAAACAGGATTTTAAAAGAGTGTTTGCGCACAACCCCTTGCTGGAAACAAAACATTAATTATTTTGGTTTGTCAAGTCTTATCTGAGTTCTGGCATCCTCCCAACTATGTGTGTTTTGTTATCTTTTGAAGTTTTCAATTCCTTATCCTTCCCTGTCTCGTTAATTGCTGCAACAAGGTTTGTGTTTATTTTTATTTATAATCTATATGTACTTTGGGTTTAGACTGCATTTCTTTCCTTTAAAAACTATTCTTGGGAGGGTTTTTTCTCCAGCCAATGATAACTGGACATTGGGGGCCAAGTTGGAAGTATTAAAGGGACTTTACCTACTTTTGTGACTTTGTTGCTTTTTTGCCATGCCCCAGGACATCACATCGTGCCTGTCTCAGCATCTTTGCTGTGCAATCAGGTCATAGGTACCTTTTGTAACTTTAAATGGTCAGTAAGCAATCAGTCATAAATCAAATATTTTTCATCTGCTGTAGGAAGAACTCTGACAATTGAGCTCTTTTGGTTGACGAATTTCTGCTTTGCAGCCTTGTTATATGGTTTTTGCTGGGGAAACAATAATCACTTAACAAAATTGTATTGTATTAAAAACCTTTTATGAAATATTACATAGTCTATTCTTTTCTCTCTCTCGCTTTCTTTCCCATAACATGACCTGAGATATATGGAACATAGTGTATGAAAGACAATTTGAATTATTTTCCATTTCAAAAAAAATATTCAGTATAAGCTCTGTGTTATAATCATTAATCTTCCTATTTAAATGCAAATTTTTCTCTTTCAACTTCCAAATCAAGGCATTAACTAATAAAACACAAGTCTGATTTCCGAGTGTATCCATCAGAGAGGACTTATTTGGAGTTAGATTTAGAATGTGTTCATGTCAGAATACATTTTTGTCTCTATATTTAGGTCTAAATGTTGGAAAATACAATGGCAAAACAGCTTAGAATTATGCCTATTTCTGTATTTAGTACATGTACTGAAATAGCTTACAAGGATTCCTCTGGATCTTGAAATCTGTGACATTTATTTTAGCTTTCTGAGTTATTATCTCTCCCATTTTCTCCCACGGCAGTTAAATACACATGTGTTTTGCCCTTTTCTTAGCCCTATTATCTTTATGAACACAAGAATATTTTTGTCAATCATCGTTATAATTAGAGGCGTGCAGAATAAATACAACTAATGTCAGCATTGCAAGCATTCATTTATTATTCCAATCTGTTCATTTCCCCTTATCTTAGGTTTTAGAAAAAAATAAGAAAATAAATAGACCTGCTGAACAATGCAGAATAATGCAAGTAATTAATAAGGCAAAGTCTTCTTAACAATACAATCACTTTTCTCCAACAGAAAGTAATCCTTCATTCACTGCCATATCAAAGAATTGCATTGATATTTTGTGTATCTATGGTTTTTCATCATATTTCCCCCCCTCCAATTTTGTGTTTTCTTTTAATTGTGAGTCAAGGCCATCCAAAATATCAGAGTGTTGTGCATCGAACAGTGCCTTTGTCTCACCTCTAGCATCAATGCATGTCCTTCTATTTTACAAATTCTTCAGGTGAAGTTATCTTGAATAAAACCAGGGCATGCTTTATCTTTCCCTCTTCTGCCAGACCCTCAATTCATGTAAGCAAAAAGTAATCTAAGAAAAGCCTATTAAATAGTAGAGCTATAAAATGAGACAAATGTTAAGATATCCCATGCAATATTTTAGTATAGAATTTTAGATTGTAGAATGGAATCCATGGCCTATGATTCAAGGATTCATTCAGGAAAGAAAGCTGTTGTAAAATTTTGCATCAGGGCCTCCTACTTTATGTTATGCCTTCCTCCAATCACATAATCAAAATTGAATGTCTGTTCTGCATTTCTCATTTCCTTTATGGGTCATCTCACCTCACAGATTGTTGTGGGGAAAAATAGGAGGGGTTAGAAGCATTTTTCAAGGTGCGTTTAAAAAAAAAGAAGAAGAAGCAAAGGTGCTTTTTTAAAAGGCAGCTGGACAGTTCTGAAGAAGCTTCTTGGAGGAGAAGCGAAATGTCTTCAAGGAAAAACAAAGAAAATCCAGTTGCCTTTTGGACTCAAGGAGGTGAACATACCTAATACTATGAAAGGTGCCTTTTGGAAAAGCCCCTTTTGGAGTATTAGGTTTGTTCACCTCCTCAAATTGTATATTTAAAAAGACCTGGATAAACTCATCATCATCATCACATCGTTTCAACAAAAAGCTATCTTTAAGGCTAGGTCTCACTGGCCGACGGATGCAAAATGTATGCATAAAGGACACAGCGGATGAGCAAAATTTCGGGGGTGGCTCCATCCATTGTCATCCACTCCAAAAAGTGGCAAAAATTTGCATAAACAGAACAGAAAAGAACGGAAAAGAATGGACGTGGATAGTATGTAGCGGGGATGTTAAACGGATGTTCATAGGAAGCCTAGTGGATGTATATTGGATGCAAACCGTTCACTGTGCATCCTTTCTATTTCTGTGCTACTAACGCTATGTAGACATTCCATGTACCTTTTGTTTCCTCCCTCTTTCTGTTTTCAGCTGCAGCAGATGTGAGTTGCAAGGATGGCCAGAGATGCAGAGAGGATACAGCGGACGTTTAACAGATGATAACGGACATAGAACGTTTGTTGCTCGGATGTCGCGGATGTACATTGTACACGGTGGAAAGTTCATCTGTTCACAAAGTTTTGTGCAGCTCAAAACTTCTTGCGCAGATGAAATCGCAGTGGACGGATACTTGACGGATAGAGCGTATGAAACACGTATGCAATGAGTACACAACGGATGCATAGCATTTTCCAATGGATGGCAAGCTTTTTTTAATGTTTTACATCCTCTTTGCATCCGTTAGTGCAGTGGAACAGGGGCTTTAAATTGACAGACTTTACTGATGAGCTTGGCATATTTATAGTAGCGTGAACAAGGCTGGGAAAGAGGCTAAATAGACATATAAATATAGAATAGAGAAAGGGTGGGATTTCCAGTCTTTATGCTGATGTCCTGTTATTTATCATTAATATTTCTTCTTCTTCTTCTTCTTCTTCTTCTTCTTCTTCTTCTTCTTCTT
>BLBF01000003.1:5110519-5122153 GCA_015471245.1 Laticauda colubrina
CTTCTTCTTCTTCTTCTTCTTCTTCTTCTTCTTCTTCTTCTTCTTCTCCTTCTCCTTCTCCTTCTCCTTCTCCTTCTCCCTCTCCCTCTCCCTCTCCCTCTCCCTCTCCCTCCTTCTCCTCCTCCTCCTCCTCCTCCTTCTCCTTCTTCTTCTTCTCCCTACCCATTGTCTATCCACTACAGACCTCTTTCCACATCTTTCCTAAATATGGTCCTAAGCTTCCTTTTGCCAATTGGACCCACAATACTTGCTGACGTCATTGATCAATCTTGTTTTAGATCTTTTTCATGGATGCTTTTTATCAAGTGGGATCCATTCTGACTGCCTTGATCCACTTGCCATCAGCTCTGCTTGTTATCTGACCAACCCATTTCTACTTCAATTATTTTACTCTCTTAATCATATTGTATACTTTTATTTGTTCTCTAATTCAAATGCAGGTCTTCCTATCTTGTCTTGTGATACCAAGCAATGTCATCTTTCCATGGCTCTTGTGGCTTTTGTATCCATTGAGAGGTGAGTGTCCATGTTTCACTGGCATATGTTAGAACAGGTAGCATACACTGATCAAAGAGATTTCCCTCTATAGGCACAAGATAGATCAATTAATGTTATTTAACTGCACTTATTATATTGCTTAATTGGTGAATAGAAAAACCTCTGCCTAAACTATGGAATTGCTCACTTGATTTATGACAGACCCTGCATCAAGATAAAAGAGAGCACAAACATGCCCCAACTTTTGTAAGAAAGAATAGCTTGTCTAGCTTTCAGAAGGTCAGTTGGCCAGTCCAACTGAAGAGGCTTCATCCGCCAAAGAGAAGGTCATCCTGAACTTTTGATTATTTTAATGACAGACAGTGAGTAGGAACTGGATAAAAGTCTATGATTTAATCAATCTATACTTTTTAAATTGCATTTATTTTTATTGTATAATACAGAGATATTAACCAATTTTTACATAATGTGGTTCTTCCAAAACTTTTCACCATCAAGTTATGTATCTCAATGAATTTACTGTCTTTAAGAAATTATATATACAAGGACTTATGAGTATAACTGAACCTGCCAAATACAGTTGTAAAGTTGTAACAGTCATAACAAGGATCATCATGTGACTAGGCCCAATTTTATGACCTTTTTTTGTAGCCTTTTGTTAAATGAACCTGTTGTTTGCAAGCCAATTGTTAAGAACCCAGAATGTAGTTATATGACCAAAAGGGTTGGAGAATAGAACTTCAGAAACATTAGGGAGATTTATCATAATTTTGAACAGTCATTAAGTGACTGATTTTACAGGTTTACAGATTAACAGAGTTGGAAAGGACCCTGTACATCATCTAATCTAACCCCCACCCAAGCAGGAGACCCAACACCATTTCTGACAAATGGCAATCCAATGTTTTCTTGAAAGCCTCCAGTAATGAAGCTGTTGTAACCCGCTCCTGGCCAGCAGAGCTGGCCACAGACTCAGACAGTGAGGAGGTTGGGGAGGATCATGGGCCAGTCCTGGAGTCTGGGGAAGGCTCTGATGAGTGCTCTGCATCAAAGGCAGAGATGGGGCCAGGGCTGTCTGACAGTTATCAACTGCCTTCAGAGTTGGAAATCAGTGGGGCAGAAGAACAGCTGATACCTGTTTCCAGTGTGTGCATGCGCAGAGCTGCCAGGAGAAGGAAACAGCTAAGGAACAAGAGTCAATTCGCGAGTAAAGACTTAGATGGATGGTGAATGGCCCCTCCCATAAGGAATAAAAGAGGAGTGAAAGGGGAGTGGTGTTTGCAGGAAACAATTAGTTCAATTTATTAGGGTGAAGATCCATTCCTGACTTGTTGCCAAGTAATTGCTGCTACAGCATGGCATTTGGAAGATATCAGCCTGGCAACTCTCCAAGCCTGATAAAAATCTGTAGTTGTGAAATCTCATGAAAGACTGTTTGCTGGGACTTTGCTGGAGAGGAATTCCCTTTAACCTAAATAAAAGGGGTTTATCGAGACGAGGAGTCTGCTTCATGATCTTGGGAAGCCTAGGTCAGAACAGAAGCTCCCACAATTTCCAAAGGCATATACTGTACATTGAGGACTACTTTAAATCTATGAAAATAAGAAAAGCTCCCATATCTTATGACTATCTTAATTAATTATGAACATTGATTTTTGCCCATGATATTACTGAAATCTGAATGTTTTTGATGATGGACCTAAGGACAGAATACTAGATTAGTTGAAGACTGCGTGGGACAAATATTCCCAACAACGAGAAACTCGACTGCAAAATGTAATGGTTGCAAATGGAAACATCATAGTTTCATTTGTGTGATATTGGGCATAATGTTGCTTAGCCAGAAAGTGATTGTCTCTGCTGACAACCTGAGAACACACACCTTGACAACTGAGACTAAAATGGTGCAAAATCAACACATGGAAAGAGAGAGTCAGCAAGGAGAGGGGAAGCTTTACAATGTCTCCCACATTCTACAAAAAATGTGCTGAAATAAAATAGTCTTCTTAAACAATCAAAGAGTGGGGAAAAGAGAATGCTTCTGTGTAGAAATTCTTCAGCTTGTACTGTGACAGAAAACTTGGAGGATTCTTTTCTCACTGAAGTAGCCCAAAGCCATTCTTGAGGCCATATCAACTGTTGCAGCAAGATGAATTAGTGGCTTTTTCACTTTAGTTGGAAAAAATAATTGGTTGTTCTATTCTGCACTGGTTGAACTACACCCAGTGTATTTCATCCAATTATGGAGACCACATTTTAGGATGCATTGTGGCGAACTGAAGCATGGGCAAGGAAAGCAACAAAAGAAAAACCTGAGAGGAAAAGTTGGAGATGTTGAGGATGTTTTGTATGAAAAAGACAAAAACTTCAGAGGGTAAGAGAGCTATCTTCAAAGATCTGAAGGCTGACATGTGGGGAAAAAAACCTGGGCAGAATATTCAGAATTGCTCTGGAAGAGAGGACAAGAAATTGTGTATTTAAATTATACAGAGGTAGATATCTGTAGGGTGTCAGGTCTCAAACAGTCATTTGTACTTCAATAACGGTCTGGTTCAATAACCAAACATACAGAGATACAGACTTCATCATTGTTAGGACTGCAGAAAAAACAATCACAACCAGCCTGCCTTCCATTGAGGATCTGTATATTGCATAAACTAAAAAGAGGTCAGAGAAAATATCTACAGACCCCTCACATCCTGGACATAATCTATGTCAACTTCTCTCCTCAGGATGCTGTATAGGGCATTGCATGCCAAAATTACTAGATATAAAAATCATTTCCCCCTGCCTCCATGCCATCATTCTACTGAACACGTAATTCTTACATCACTGTTTCACTTCTCACCTTTTCTTATCTTCTCATCTTTCTTTCTCGTATTGGTTTCTTATGATTTATCAATTATTGTTTATTATGATCTAAGACCTATTACTTGCTGTTTATTTGTACACTCTGAGCTTATGCACTGAAGACAAATTCCTTGTGTGTCCAATCACAACTGGCCAATAAATAATTCTATCCTACATATATTCTCTTCTCTTCTCTTCTCTTCTCTTCTCTTCTCTTCTCTTCTCTTCTCCTCTCCTCTCCTCTCCTCTCCTCTCCTCTCCTCTCCTCTCCTCTCCTCTCCTCTATTCCATTCCATTCCATTCCATTCCATTCCATTCCATTCTGTACCATTTATTGCAGATATTGTAGTAGTGGATTCCTGCTTTAACTAGGGGGTTGGATAAGATCCTTTCAAACCTTTCCATTCCAGGATTCAGGTTTCTCTGTGGCCTAGACTCTAGACTATTTAGGTAAATTTGTATTGCTTGCATGTACTTGATACTCCTCATTGGATGAAAGCCAATGTGGGCTGTTATAATTAGATTAATCTAGTAAGCTTTTTACAGCTTTGGGCCAGAGGTGTTTAATGCTCTTGTTTTATTTGTGCAACTTGTTAACACAATCAAGATAATGTATGCTTATTTTAAATAAAGCAGATCACATGAATCAAAATGTGCAATAAAAACAGAAGGTGATGGTGTGAATTAAAATCATTGAAAAATACAGAGAAGTAGAGCTATTTTTCCTTTATAACTAGGTGCTAATGTGTGATTTCCTACAAAATATGCCCTGGCTTAAAAACCAGAGGTTGTTTTGCCACAAGGTAAATCCTTCCCTGCATATCTAGAACAACAAGGATTGTACAGTATCTTTGCTTTCATGCAACAGTTCCTTCTAGTGAACATCTATCAAGTTATGAAATATTCCTGTGTTTGGAAAGGACTTCCCCCCTCACAGGTCACCTAGTTCCAAAGCACCTGAAGGCCAGACAAGGAACAATGGATGGAAACTGATCAAGGAGAGATTCAACTTCGACATAAGGAGAAATTTTCTGACAGCCAGAACAATCAATCAATGGAACAGCTTGCCTTTGGAAGTTGTGGGAGCTTCATCCCTGGAAGCGTTCTAGAAGAGACAGGACTGCCATCTGTCAGAAATTATGTAGGGTTTCCTGCTTGGGCAGAGGGTTGGACTATATGACCTACAAGCCACCTTCCAACTCTGTTCATCTGTTAGTGGGCCCTGCTTGATAGGAAGGGTTTCTGGCTGAGCTGCAACCTGTCCTGAGTCTGATATGTTGTTCCACATTTCCTTACTTCTGATTCCTCTGGTGCATTCAGTTTACAACTTGGGCCTCAGAAATCTCCCTGTCAAAATGAACAGGAGGTCTTTCTCATACAACAGGCTAAGCTTAAAAGATATCCTCAACTTACAAAAAGTTGCTCAGCAAGCATTCAGAGGTATGTCCCTCTTTCTCCAAGGTTCTTAAAACCTGGGTCTGATGTTCTGACAGCCCTATGCCCTCATAGTCATGTGACCGCATATCAGTTGTTTGTCAACCAGCCCACATTTATGGTCCTTTGCTACAGCCTGGTCATATAATTGCAATTTATGACATTTATTTTTTTTTGCTCCAAAATGGCATTTACATCCGATTTCCAACAAAAACACCTCATAGCAAGGCAGCGGGGCTGCTTAATGATAGCTGCAAAAAAGGCTACAAAAAAAGCACTGCAACCCATTTTATAACCATCATGGCTTACAACCATAATGGACAGGTTCCATTTTGGTTGTAAGTCAAGGACTACCTGTATCAAGGACATAAAGGAGGGAACTTAGTTGATTAACTTATAAATAAAGCGACACATCAATATCACCTCAAAGTCTTCAGGCTGGCTTGGAATTCTGGGAGTTGAAGTCCACCCATTTTAAAGTGGTTGAGGTGGAGAAGCATAATTTAGAGAGTTGCAATTCCAATATATCAGATAGGCACCAGGTTGCCAATGTCTGCTATGAAGTTGTGCAGTCAGAATTATCCAGTTGTGTCACCAGTTGACTTAACCCTTCTCTGAGTTGCTGCTTTCTACTTCAGCCTTTTTTATATGGAATATTTTTTTTCACACATTCAGGTCTCTAAAGACTACAAACACTTAAGGAAAAGGAAGAAAGTGAATATTTTTTTGACTTGGGACTTATTTTATCAATGGTTAGCTGACAAAAAACAAGGAGCTAGAAACAGGGAAATATATGAAAGGATTAGTGATATAAGGAAAATACGGTGACTTGGTTAAATAGTGTGATTATTATTGTTAGTAGTATTAATATAATTTACATTAATGCAATGAATATTGTTGTAAATATTGCGATTATTATTTCCTAAAATGATTTGTACCCAGACAACACACTGTTCAATTGAAATTGGAATTTTTGTATGCTATAAAATAAAATAAAAACTTATCACAAAAAAACCCCAAAACATTACAAATACCGTATATACTCGCATATAAGCCGATCTCGCATATAAGCTGACCCTTAAAAAACTGCCCCAAAATGAGGACTTTTGCAAAAACTCACATATAAGCCGACCCCCAAATCGACTTACCGTGGCGACTTGCTCCAGCAACTTGCTGGAGCAGTGACTTAGCGTGGCGGCTTCGTGCAATGAGAGTCTTGGCTCTCATCACGCGAAGCCGCTGCCCGGTGAAGCCGCTGCCCGCCGCTTCCCTGCCTCACATCGAGTCTCCCAGCTGATTGGCTGTACAAGCCACTGCCCGGCGAAGGTGATGAGACTCTTGGCTCTCATCGCGCGAAGCCGCTGCCCGGTAAAGCCGCTGCCTGCCGCTTCCCCGCCTCCCATCGAGTCTCCCAGCTGATTGGCTGTACAAGCCACTGCCCGGCGAAGGCGATGAGAGTCTTGGCACTCATTGCGCGAAGCCGCTGCCCGGCAAAGGCGATGAGAGTCTTGGCTCTCATCATGCGAAGCCACTGCCTGGTGAAGTCGCTGCCCGGCGAAGGTGATGAGAGTCTTGGCTCTCATCGCGCGAAGTCGGGCACTTCGCGCGATGAGAGCCAAGACTCTCATCGCCTTCGCCGGGCAGCGGCTTCGCGCGATGAGAGCCAAAACTCTCATCGCGCGAAGCCGCCATGCTAAGTCGCTGCTCCAGCAAATCAGATTTATTCGCGTATAAGCCGACCTCCAAATTTGGGGAAAAAAATAAAGCGTTCTAAAGTCGGCTTATATGCGAGTATATATGGTACATTTTGATCCACCTAATTTAAGTAGGAAACCGCTACAGATGGCATCAAAATATCAATAACAATCGCACTTAGATTTATATAGCACTTTACTGTCCTTTACAGCCCTTCTAAGTGGTTTACAGAGTCAGCCTATTGCCCCCAATAATCTGGCTCCTCATTTTACCCACCTGATGGAAGGCTGAATCAACCTTGAGCCTGGTAAGACTTGAACTGCTGAACTGCTGGCAGCCAGTGATCAGCCTAAGTCTGCAGTACTGCATTCTAACCACTGAACCACCAGAGCTCCTCAGCGATCCACATTTTCCTAAACCCATCTCATTCCTTAAATTGACTTATGTTCTAAATAGGAAGCAGTTTGGGCCACCTTCAAAAATACCCCCTCTAAGGAAGGTTGATGTCCAACTCTGCCAGATAATGCATATTATCTCTGGCATATCACATCTCACTCCTGTGCACTAGTAACCACTACTTAGTACCAGTAGTATCCCACATTAGGAGACAACAAGCTCCCATTTGTCTACGGTCAAGGATGCTGAACTATAAGGCCCTCCCTATTCACCAGGACAATGCACAGCCCATCACAAGATTGGAATCCCATAGGCCAGCTTGGAAAACAGCTATTCACTTAACATCTACCCTGTTTTGCCCTGAGAATGCCTGGAAACAGAAATGGTCCAAGGGACCTTCTCATGGCCTGACCATTAGTTATCTACCTACCAAATGACCTAGTTTTGACCTGCCTCACTTTGTCTGGTCAAAATCAAACAGAAGTAGTCCCAAAGATGCTTTTTTTCAGGAGGCAACTTCTTCAGCTCTGACAGGATAATGGGTAATGGAAGTAGCTGTCAGAGCTGAAGATGCTTCTTGGATGAGAAACGAAATGTCTTCAAAGAGTAAACAAGGAAGTCCAGTTGCCTCCTAAAAAAAGCACCTTTGAGACAACCATGACCTGGATGACCGAGAATCTCTACAGAATTAGGTTTGGTACTGGAAGAAGTTCCTCTGCCCTGTGTCAGTAGAGATGGAAAATCTCACTTCTTGTGATCGTGACGCTGATACAGAAACTATGAAACTTATTGTGCAAGATTGCCCACAACATGCATTCTCTGATTCTCTAGAAGATCTGTGCAAAGCAAGGCCAGAAGCAATTGCCTGGATAGCTGAATTGGACATCCAGTTATGAGGCCACTGCCATACCCCCATAGAAGTTTTACTTATAATTCCAAAGACTGTGTATATATATGTTTACTTCTTTTCTGTCACGTTCTCATCATCCATTAAACAATGATGATGATGATGATGGTGGTGGTGGTGGTGGTGGTCTAAAAGAAAACTCCAAAAGACGGAAAGAATAACACCCAAAACAGGAAACATTTCATTAAAAAAATAGAGTCACCATGTGTATCGTATCTTCCACATCTGAAGCTATCATGTCTTGCATACCGAGAAACTGGGGAAAAAATATGTTGTGTATAAGGGTGCATTTTTCCTTCAGCATTTCTGAAATGGATTTAAAAAGAGTTTATTCCCTATGTTATTTAGCCAGCATCCAGTAATGCAAAAGATGTCTGAAGAAACAGGCTGTGCATGATTGAAATCTACCAAGAGGAAAGCATCACCATGTGCCATGTGTAAGTGAACCACACCAATGAAGATCATGCACTGTGTGCATCATTATAAAGAGGCAGGCAATAACTAATTCTGAAATGGCATCATGCAAATCTCTGCAAATCATATCCATAGGAGCCATTTGCCACATCGTAATAGAATTCATTGCTGCTCCTTCAAAGAGTTGTCACCAAATTACCATTAAGGCATTCACTTGCTTATCTTCCCTTAGAAATCCTAATAACTGCTTATTATTAGGAGGTAAGAGCCTAACATGTGATGTTTATTTGTACAATTTGTTTGTACAGATGCATGCAAAAGCCTTAAGCAAAGCAGGAGTCATGCAACTGTAGTTTCTTCATTATAGATTTTCCCCATGGGTGACTTTAAAGGCTTTCTACATGTTGAATTCCAGACATAGTGCTTGAAGTGATCAGCTTCATCATGTCTAACAATTATATGTGAAAGTCTGTCCGGACAGCTGAAAAGCATTGCGCGCGGGTGCACAGTATTTGAAAAATGCCTTTTTTATTGCTTTTTCAACCACAGCTGTGCCACGCAAAGCAGCTGAGGTTGAAAAAGCAGGAAATAAAGGACAGGTAAGACCCTGGGCAGGTAAGACCCTGGCCAAACAGCAGCAAACAGAACTGGTTCTGTGCCTGCTGCTCTTTAGAGCTACCTGTTCTGTAGAGCCGAGCAGAACCGGCAGCATCCCACCCCTGCCAACTTTGACATCACTCCCCAAACTGCTGGCATGTTTCCTTTTCACATTGGGTAGACAGGGCAAAAGTGACACAGGCCGTTCCCTTACATTTTCCAGGATGCCCTCATGGGCTGCATCTGACTATATCACAGGCTGGATTTGGCCCGTGGGCCTTGTGTTTGAAACCCCTGGTATATGTGAAAAATGCAAAAGAAATTTCAACTAAAAAAATGAGAAGGACAACTTGCATGTGTGTGGGGAGGGTATTACGTCTTTAATAAAATATAAATTTAAATGAATTAAAAGGCAGGCACAACCCAGTGATCAAAATCCCAAGCATGTTTAAAGAGAAGGGGCTTCAGTTCAATTATTCTGATGTGGTCGAATTCTCCCTGGAAACTCTTGCTTGTGTATGAGTATCTGCTCAGGCGTTAGACATCCTAGCTGAACCTGAACAATTGTCTCCTTTGACTGATCTATCTCACCAAACCATCAAGAAAGATACAGTGAACTTGCAGCCTTTGACAGCCTCCTGAGCTCTTTGTAGGAAATGTAATCAACTTCAGCATTTCTGCAGGAAAAAAAGAGAATTAAAATGAAGTGGAGAGTAAAAAAAAATCTTACAAAAACACATACCATACATAGCAACAATGCCTGTTGTTTATTCCCGATTAATATTTGTTTGGAAGCAAAGGTGATTAGCAATTGTAATATTTTCAAATAATAAATGCCATCCTCCCATTGTTGCTATGAATTTATTGTTTTAAAAAACAGTCAGCCAGGACCCAACTTCTTATTTGTCTGAGTTGAAGAAACAATGTGATTATTTTGGTCATATAGTTTAGGGTTTACTTTATATAATCCCTGAAGAGAAGAGATCTGGGCTTCTAATTTTTCTCGTTCAGGAAAAATTAATAAAACTGATCCAGAGATGCAAGGAAAATTAAAAAAAAATCTTTTTAAAATTCATTTTTCAAAACTGTTGCTGCTACTTCTTAAAAAAGCAGATGGAACCTATGAGATCATATAAAAATTAAAAGTTCCCTCAAGTAGCCCAAATGTACACATTGTACTATCGAGCAAACAAAACTGGACTGAAACTGGGTAGTTTGGCTGGGATGCTGTAGGAAACTATTAAATTCACAAAGAAAATTGCAAGCCATTTCTGTACTGGTATGAAGAAAACTATACAAATGTGTCATAAAAATCACCATGAGTTGAGTTTAACTCAAGGGGAAAATCAAGACTAATACCTTATTTTATTTATTTATTTGATTTATCAATCGCTTACAAGATAATAGGTATAAGTATAAACATGAGTAAGAATACAGAAAATAGGTACGAATAAATGGGGACAATAGGACAGGGATGGGAGGCACGATGGTGCACTTATGCACACTCCTTACAGTCCTCTTAAGGAATGGAGTGAGGTCAGTAGTGGATAGTTTGAGGTTAAAGGAGTGGGGGTTCAAGCAGGTGACAACAGAATCAGGTAGTGAGTTCCAGATATTGACCACTCTGTTGCTGAAGTTGTACTTTCTGCAATCAAGTTTGAAGCAGTTTACATTGAGTTTGTATCTGTTGTGTGGTCTTGTATTGTTGCAGTTGAAGCTGAAGTAATTATTGACTGGTAAGACATTGTAGCAGATAATTTTGTGTACTATGCTTAAGTCCAACCGTAGGCAGCGTAGTTCAAGATTGTCCAAGCCCAAAATTTCAAGTCTGGTGATATAGGGTATTTTGTTGCGAGCAGAGAAATGTAGTACTCTTCTCGTAAAATACTTCTGGACTCGCTCAATTGCATTAATGTCTGATATACAGTGTGGATTCCAGACAGATGAGCTGTATTCGAGTATTGGTCTAGCAAAGGTTTTGTATGCCCTAGTTAGCAATTCAATATTTCCAGAGAAGAAGCTTCGTAAGATTAGATTTACAACTCTTAAAGCCTTTTTGACAATGGTAACTACACCGGTCGGATCCCATCCCTGAATAGAGTGATGCAAATGCTAAAAAGACAAAACTTATATCAGGGTCTATTAATAGGAGCATAAGGTCCAGATTATCAGAATTAACTGTTCATTCTATACTTCCCTGGCTATATCTTATTTGGAGTACTGTGTCCAGTTTTGGGCTGTTCAAAAAGATGATTTGAGCAATTTCAGAGGAAAGTTCCTAATATGATGAAAGTCTGGAAAACAAGCTCACTGAGGAATATTTTAAAAATCTAGTTAAACTTAACCTATGAAGTCAGGACTGAGCAGGAAAATGATAGCCATCTCCAGTATCTGAAGGATTGTTATATAGAAGAGGGACTTGACTTATTCTCCTTGGCCCCAGAGATGGGACCAGTGCCAATGAGTTAAAAGTACAAGGAAATAGGTTTAGGTGAGAGATGAAGAGGAGTGGTTGTATCCTCTTCACCTCTAGCCTAAATCTACTTCCTTATACTTTTAATTCATTTGTATGAATGGTTGTATGAGTGGTGCAATGCCCTAGAAGTGGAGCTTTCACCTCACAATCAGGGGGCTGTGAGTTATCTGTGATAGCAGATATTTCTCTCTCGGGGCACAATGAGACTATATCTGCTGAAAAAAATCTCCACACTGGTGACAGCAAGGGCATCTGGCTAGTAAACACTCAGCTCCATTCAGTTGCCCAGGCTCACCCCACAAGGGATTACGGGGTCATTAAAGAAGAAGAAGAAGAAGAAGAAGAAGAAGAAGAAGAAGAAGAAGAA
>BLBF01000003.1:5122163-5194191 GCA_015471245.1 Laticauda colubrina
AGAAGAAGAAGAAGAAGAAGAAGAAGAAGAAGAAGAAGAAGAAGAAGGAGAAGAAGGAGAAGAAGAAGGAGAGGAGGAGTACTGTTGTATAATTGTCAGCCAATGAAATAAGCTGCTGTGTGAAGCTGTTACATGAAGATGGTCAGGGGTTCATCATCTGTCAGAAATGCTCTAACACAGGGTGTGCAACCTTGGAACTTTAATACCTGTAGACTTCAACTCCCAGAATTCCCCAGCAGCATTCTAGGAGTTGAAGTCCACAAGTCTTAAAATTGTTAACTGTCTATGGAGATTCTCCGGCATCCAGGTCTTGGCTGTCCCAAAAGTGCTTTTTCAAGAGGCAACTGATTTCCTTTGTCTTTCCTGGAAGATCTTTCACATCCCAGAACTGAAAAACTTCCTGGATGAGAAGCATAACATCTTCAAGGAAAAACAAAGAAAGTCCAGTTATCTCCTGAAAAAGGACTTTTGAGATAAAGTTGCCAAGGTTGGACACCCTTGCTCGAGGGTGTCCAACCTTGGCAACTGATCCTTCACTGAGCAGTTAGATCAGGCCACAGGTCATCTAAGATCCTATTCAACTATAAACTTCTATGATGCTAATCTTTGTTTTTTTCAGCTCAACGATGTCTGATATTCTTGCAGACTATCTGGACAAGTGCCTGCAATGTTCTTCATAAGGTTTTTCAGAAGTGGTTTGCACTGCCTCTTCCTTAAGGTGACCGGCCCAAAGTCACCCAGCTACCTTTGGGTCCAGGTTGGGATGAGAACTCACAGGCTCCTGGTTACTAGCCTGATATCTTAACCACTATACAAATTGCTAGTAGAAAATGTTAAAATGGCACAGTAGCAGAGGTAGTATTGAGCAGGTTCTGACCAGTTCTGGAGAACCGGTAGTGGAAATTTTGAGTAGTTCGGAGAACCAGAAAATCCCACCTCTGACTGGAGATTTTACAGTATCCTTCCCCTGCCATGCCCATCAAGCCACTCCCACAGAACTTGTAGTAAAGAAAATTGAATCCCATCACTGCACAGTAGCTATACCAGAAGCTAGGCAAAGCATTGCCATAGGAGTGAATTTTGCCATGTAATCATGTCTTTAACTCAGGAACAGAATTAACGTGAAAATCCACATGGATCAATATTTGCAGCCAGTGAATCAGCTGCCATCTCTGTCGGCTTTACTTTTTTCAGCACTAGTGTGATAAATATTATAAATTGCACATTGCTCACATCAACAAACACAGTGTATGCTACTGGTTGGAGCATTAGATTACAACAGGAGCAATTTGGGCTCCCATCTCTTTGCATTATTTTGGTTGAAAATCAAATATTTATTGCATTGATTGTCAATTATATTTCATTCCAAAGATCAATGCCACTCTGAATATTCATTCATTCAGTATCTGATTTATAATGCAGAGATGTATAAAAGATGTAATGTATACCAATCATAATATTGTACTCTACACTGAAGAGGGAATTGTTTAACATAGTATGAAACAATTAATACTCAATGAATAAAAAGAAAAGTGAACAATGCAGATAAAGGATCACATGCATTTATCTAAGTATTGTTACTGTATATCAGAAGTATATAGCTCTCAAAGCACTATCAAATGTAAAAAGGGATAAAGAATTTTTATTTTTCTTCTTTTTATTGCTTTTTGCTCAGTTGTTCCCTCTGAGTTTTTCTTTTAAAATGATAAACGATAAAGAAAAACTTGTTAAAAGGGATTTTTGCATGACAATGAAAATAACCCAGGGAACAATAAAAAGTAATTACAGGCAATCTTCAAATTATGACCACAGTTGAACTCCAAAATTCCACTGCGAGCGACACAATTGTTAAGTGAGTCACTCTTTCCCTTACCAACTCTGCCAGATAAAAACACAATCAGGAAAATAAATTAGGCATCAATTAAGCATCTTGCCCATGCTATCCTACAATACCTTTCTCATTGGAAACAAGCACTACCACTGATACCTGAATCATTCATATTCATGGTGTCACTTAGAAAAAAAACTTTTGAGGACATCATTATGATGCATTATTGATGCGGCCCTGAATTCAAAGCCGCTCATAGAAAGTCTTAGATATTTGATTTTTTCTTCTTCTTCTTGATGTGAACATCTTCCTGAAAGTCTTGGAGTTTCCAGCGCACATTTGAAACAAGCCCAGCTTTTCAAAGAATAGTGGGAATGGACTGGAATAACATTCTCACTGTTCCATTCCCCATCTTGATATTCAGCAGCACAAATGTAAAAGCTGACACACTTTGCTACCCATATGGAGCTATCAAAGAAGAGACACATTAAAAGGCATCATCTCTCCTGTGGTGAGGATGAATCTGACATGCCAGATTTTTCAAAAGGCTTCCCTTAAGATTGCGCTGTGATATGCAATATGTCAGTACACATGCTGCAGTCTTTTCTTTTCTTTTTTTTTTAAAGTTACCTTCCTGTCTTCTAATGATTTCTTCATCCTGGGTTCCCCTCGGACTTCTCCAGGAGGCTTTGTGTCTGTGTTGTCCTTTTGAGTTTTCTTTTGTTTGTTAAACAAGTATGCCTTCCTGGAGACAGTTTCATTTTTGACTGCCTCTATGTAATATTCCATATTCACAAAATACTGCCTATTTCCCCTCTCCCCTTCTCCTGGTGTATAAGAAAAGTAAGCTTGTTCATCACTTGTTCCTTTTTACTTGTTTTATTTCCATCTGGCTTTATTGTTTGTTTTGCAAAATTATTTTTTTTTTGGCTGCTGAATAATAATGGGATGCTAAAGCCAACATGATACAGTTGGAAATTCCAATAACTGAATTCTAAACTTTGCATAAAATGAATCTGTAGTTTCATAGTAGGGAGTCACGAATGAAGGCAAATAAACATGTCCCAGGATAATGTTGCATGATCCAATCTGGGCCAGTCACTGAAACCAGAGGTTGAGTCTTCTGAGTTTTGAGTCATACTGGAATCTATCCTCAGGGAACTTCTCTCTAGCAGAATAATGACAAGTCTTCTAATGATACAACTAATGCAGTGGTGGTATTCAAAAACTTTTACTACTGGTTCTGTGGGCATGGCTTGGTAGGCGTGGCCATGTGACTGGGTGGGCATGGCTTATTTTTTTGCAGCCCCCCCCCCATTTTTGGGAGCTTCTTAGCCACAGAGGAGCCTCTGGGGGGCTGTTTTGCTCCCCTAAGGCTCCTCTGGGGCTCTGAAAGGCAAAAAATGGATGGGGGGCTGAGCTCTTCCCTCCATTTTTTGCCTTCTTGGGACTCAGCAAGGGGAATCCTGGCACAGCTGATCTTATCTACAGCTGATTATCGGGAGGGAAAAAAAAGAAATACATACCTTAGGCGAATGTCAGGCAGGCAGGCGGGGTGAGCGAGCATCGGGTGGGAGGGCGAACGGGTGGGGGGCATGGCCAGCCAGAACTTACTACTGGTTCAGTGACCCATGCCAAATTCTTGCTACCGGTTCACCCGATCCATTGTGAACCGGCTGAATACCACCACTGAACTAATGATTGAAAATTTTATGCCATTAAGTCAGAGCCAACATTTAGCATCCACATACAGTAGATAGATTGTATCCATGACAATCTATCCCAATCTTTAGAACTTTCAACCCATAACTGAGTCCATCCACCTTCCTCCTGGTGGTCCCCACCCAGAGGTGGTATTCAGCAGGTTCTGACCAGTTCTGGAGAACTGGTAATGGAAATTTTGAGTAGTTCAGAGAACTGGCAAAAACCACCTCTGACTGTCCCTCCCCCCATCTATACTCTGCCTCCCAAGTCCCAGCTGATTGGCTGGGTCTTCTTTTGTGACCCTGCACGGGAGAATGGAGCTGGAAAGCAGGTTAGAGGGATGAGGAGGAAATGGGGATTTTGCAGTAATCTTCCCCTGGGGTGGGGTAGGAATGGAGATTTTACAGTATCCTTCCCCTGCCACACCCACCAAGCCATGCCACACCCATCAAGCCATGCCACACCCCAAGCCATGCCACACCCATCAAGCCATGCTACACCCACCAAGCCTCACCCACAGAACTGATAGTAAAAATTTTTGAATCCCACCACCGTCCTCACCTCAGTCATATACAGTATCATTCAGTAATATGAATGAACTGGACTGGACTTTCCACTGAGACCAAAACTGGACTTTTCAAGTTAAGATTTTCACAGTGGGCATGCACAAGCTTGGGAAGTTCATTTCTGGCATATTGACAATAATACAAAAATATATTGTAGCAATATTCAAGACGATTGTTTGTGGTGGTTTTTCCTAACTACAAGCAACAAAATTTGAGAATGACCTTGGGGGACAGAAGGAAAAGCCATAGACTAGACCAGGAGTGTCAAACCCAAGGCTTGCAGGCCAGATCTGGCTCACAGGGTGCTTAGCAACCCTGGCAACTGTGAAAGACCAGCCCATGGTGCCTTTGCAGTGAAAATGAAGCTCAGGAGCCCATTTTCGCTGGCAGAGCACTTGGGCCACCAGAGGTATTCCCAACATGAGTGACATCAAGCTAGCCCCCCCCCCCCCCGTTCCCCTGAGGTCAAACACAACCTTGATGTGGCCCTCAATGAAATCAAGTTTGACACCCTTGGACTAGACATGAGTCAGAAATGTGAGAGCAGAAGAAATGGATGTGGAACATCTTAGAAGAAGCCCTCCCTAGTTTCTTGGATTGTAAAGGCAAGAGGGTGGATGTACTTTCAGATTTTCCAGAATCTGCTATTGTAAACTTATAGTAAAGTTAGAGCTAATACTTCAGAGTGTGCTTCTTGTCTGGATAGATAAAACTGAAGGAAATAAAAGGCAATACCATTTTTCCTCCTTCTGTGTGATACTGGGATAATATTCTATCACAAAATGCTAGTGAGCAAATGGTAAACCAGTTAAGTAAATCCCTGTTAGATTGTTATCTAATTCAGCCAAAATTCCCAGCCAGTCTGCTATTTTCCAGATGTGTTGGGACTGTAATTCTCAGAATTTCTATCCAGCATATTCAATAGGCATGCTGGCAGAGATACCTGAGGACTCATTTTATTTGTTTAATTTTATGTAAAATGGTTATGTAGTCACCTATCTTAGATAGCATAAGGCTGAGTGGCTAGAAACAGCAACAACAAAAGTATAAAAGAAATACAAATCAGAATAAAATTCCTGGTGCTCCTAAGGCAATGCCCCACCCTCCACACATACACATTCATATTCATCTATACTGGGGTCCAGTAAACCCCCGTAAATTTGGTTAACTCTAACCACACATTTGTAAAACAAAGTCAGTTCTCCAAGGCTTTCCATAAGACTAAGAAGTTCGGGAAAGCAGGGGTGGGACGCAGATATTTTTACTACCAGTTCTATGGGTGTGGCTAGATGGGTGTGATTAGGTGGGTGTGACTATGTGACTGTGTGGGCATGGCTTCTTTTTTTGCAGCACCCCCCTGCACTCCATTTTTTGCCTCCTAGGCCTCAGGGAAGCCTCCTGGGTAAAGCAATAAGACATCGAGGGGGATCCCAGCACAGCTGATCATCTATGGAAGGGGAAAAAAAGAAATGCCAGTTCAGCTGAACTAGTAGCTGTTTTTTTACTGCCAATTTGGTTAAATGGTAACATTTTTTAATACCGGTTTGCATGAACCGGGCCAAACTGATAGAATACCACCACTGTCAGGAAGCTACTGGATCTCAGGGGGAGGGTATTCCACAAGTCAGGGTCCTCCACAGAGGATGTGCATTTCTTTTGTCCTGTATGTCTATGGAAATGCTCAATCATCCAGGTCATGGTTGTCTCAATGGTGCTTTTTCCAAAAGACAGCTGGACCTTCTTGAGTTTTTTTTTCCTTTGAAAAACATTTTGCTTCTCATCCATGAGGCTTCTTCATTTCAATTAGAACATTTTCAAAAGGAAAAAAACCCAAGAAATTCCAGTTGTCTTATTGAAGAAAGCATCTTTATGACTTATGTTTTGTATGATAACAGCATTTAAGGAAATGGAACAGCATTCATCCTACAGACTTGGTGGCATGGGTAGATACCCTTTGGGGGAAGTGATCCTGCAAATAACCTTACCACAAACTGTTCAGAGCTTTAAAAATGATAACCAGTACTTTGAATTACACACAGAAAGAAACTGGAAGCCAACGAGCTCATGCAGGAGCAGTCTAATGCAGGTGAATTCTAACTGTTTGGAACTGGACATCTACCACCTTTTCAACAACCTTCTCTAAAAAGACATGGTGGGTCCATGGATGGCCATTTGAAAAGGAGACCACCCACCACTGTGAATGTACCACAGTGAGGCATTCATCACTATGTGCCATCTTCTGGGAGGTCTTAATCATCTAGGAGGGGCAGAAGTTCGATATACACAAGGCAGAACTCAGAGCCCTAAGAACTCAACACATCTTGAAAGCACCAGTGTGGAAAAGGCTGAACTATCCAGAAGTTCACAGGTGAAGAACTTGTGGCTCTCAGATATTACTAAACAGTTTTCAGGATCTCAAAGGACTTATTCATTGAAGAGGGTTGCTGGGAGTTGTAATAGTATAGGTAATCTGCATTTAGCAACTGACTTGTTTAACATTCTTTCTGTAGGAGAAAAGCAGCCAAAGCTAGGGGGTGGAGTTAAATGCATCATCATTTAGAGTCCTTACATTGCCACAAGTGATCCAAATCATGCTTCCTTTGAATTCCAGTGATCTTGTGTCAATTTAGTTCTGACCATTAGTTGACTAGATACTTGTGTATAGCTTGAATAATAAATTTTCTGTGCTGCCATTTATTGTATGGCCCTAGTCCCTTGTGCCGTATACTATTAAAATTATGACAGTGATGAGAATAATTTTGTGAGTAATCCTCAGATTTACACCTTTTGCAGCTCTATATAACAAAAGAAAGCTGAAATAAAGTAGTAAAATCATGGCATTTCACTTAGCAACTGCTTCACTTACCAACTGAGTTCTTGGTTCCAATTGTGGTCCTTGAACAAGGACCACCTATAACCTGAAATACCATTTTTGGAAGTAATCAGAACTGTGTCTCTAGAAAGCCCATTTGAAATCTTTAAATGCAAAGTATCATCCTTTGCCTCTGGTTTGACCGTAGCAATTCATAAATTAGATGTCCATTATCTCTGGATATGACATTTCCATTTATCTCTCATAAACATTAGAAGAAGAGGAAAGGAAATCCTGGACAGAGTCATTAGGGTTTCAATAGATTTATCGGACCATCAGTGTTTAAGAATTTTACTGCAGTTAACAACCAAGATTCTCTATAGCCCTGAACAATAATGGCTTGCCTTAGGTCTCCTCTATGAACTTTTGAGTTGAAGAGGAAATGAATCTGGATATCCAGACTTGGGTAAGTCAGGAAAACTAGATAAGAAAAACTAGATAAGAGGATCAGTGGGCTAAAGTGGATGACAGAATAAAGGATAAAACCAGAACAGAAACACACCAAAACGCTATCAGGTCACTGAGACAGGAAGTCCTATTATGTTTTTTTTTTTCTTGTATGGTTAAACCAATGACTAGGCAGATATCATGTCTTTAAAGTAATGTCTTTTTCATGGGAAATTGTAATGGTCTCCCGTTCTGCAGAAAATTGTGATAGCAATTGCTGAAATTGGATTTCTTGCATCGAGTTATGCCCTATTTTATGTTGCTACACAGACATGAACCAGAAAGTGGCAATTCATTACTTCTACATCACCGAAGAATGAGATATCCAAGTATCTAAGGAGAACTGATGCAGTCCTATCATTGGAAAACAGCAAGCTAACATTAAATTCCCTAAGATTTCTCCAGACAATTGGCCTTTCTGGTTCCTGAAAAGAATCAAAACAAATTTGAGATTTTACATAGTCACAAGACTTAAACTATTGGGCTTATCCAGTTGTTCTCATGAGTTGTGGCAGAGCAATTGATTCTGAACCATTCATTTAAGTCCTTATTAATGCATTAAAGCCATTCATGATTGTACCTTAGAGATCATAGATAAGAAAGAAAATATGGATTGTGGCATGTTTCTTTGATTAATTTTCATTATAACCCTAAAAAGGGACAAGAAACAGCTTTAGAGAATTTTTTTTTTATTTTCAACAGAATATGCTGAAAAATCCCATTTTTAAAATACGCATGTGGCACAAGATCAGATTTATAGTCAAGATATCGTCAACTTGCCATGGTCCACAAGATATGGGTTTATAGGTAGTCCTCAACCTATGACCAAGGATATGACAATGCTGAACAAAAGCATTTTTGACCCATGGTGGCTCAGTGGTTATAATGCAGTCCTGCAAGCTACTTCTGCTGATTACTGGCTGCCAGGATTTTGGTAGTTCGAGTCTCACCAGTTCAAGGTTGACTCAGCCTTCCATTCTTCTGAGGTTGGTAAAATGAAGACCCACCCAGATTGTTGGGGGCAATATGCTGACTCTGTAAACTTCTCAGAAAGGGCTGTAAAGCTCTGTGAAGTGGTATATAAGTCTAAGTGCTATTTATGATCTGTTGTAAGCAGATTGATGATTGCTATTTGCAATCTGGGTCCAATATTACGGTCAGGGCAGCCCTGCAGTCACATTATCAAAATTTGGGTGCTTGGCAGTTCACGTGCACTTACAATCACAGAGACATTGCAGCTTCCACCCACCTGCCCTATCTACCTCCCATCTATGTCTTTTTGGTTCCCCTGCCACCCTGCACTCTGCTGACCAAGTTAACCTTAACTGCCAACTTCTTGCTCTTGCTACTAAATGAAGTGTGCCAAGCCTGGTTGTTGGACCAAATGAGGATCACTTCGCACTTGGAAAGGACCAAGTCTGGAATGGCTTGAATTGGGATGAGTCCTCCACTAACAACAGCAATAGCAATTTATGGCAGAGGTGGTATTCAGCAGGTTTTGACCAGTTCTGGAGAACTGGTAGCGGAAATTTTGAGTAGTTCGGAGAACCAGTGGTAACCTTCCCCCAGGAGTGGGGAAGGAATGATTTTAAAGTATCTGTCCCCTGCCACGCCCACCAGCCACACCCACCAAGCCATGTCACAACTATCAAGCCATGCTCACAGAACCGGTAGTAAAAAAATTTGAATCACACCATGATTTCTGGGATTCTTGTTGCTAAGTGATATAGTTATATGACATCTTGTTTTACAACTGCATTGTTTAGTGACTGAAATTCAGATCCCAATTAAGGTCCTCAGTCAAGGACTACCTGTATATTCCACACTGAGATGCTTCAGTTGTCTGCTTCATCAAAAGATATCAAATAGCAATGACCCAATTGGCCCCTTGTTTCACTGGGCTTCCTTGAAAAGTTTTCAAAAGTATGTCATTAGACATAGCATAGCAAGCTAGATAAATGATTATTCCTTGTGGAGCACCAGGTGTTTCATCTGTGGGATCATAAATCAAAATAGGGTTATAATTTAGTTCAGGAGGCAAATTCATATTTCAAATAACTTGAAGATAAATAGGGCTACTTGCCAAGTTATACATTTGTATTCTGTGCAACATTTTTGCTTATTCAAAAGACTTTGTAGCGGTTCAGCATTCTATTGCCTGTTATCCTAAATGTGTACCTTTTTTTAAATAGAAAAAGTGGTGCTTTCCTAATATAATATTGAGGCACAAATGTGAAGAATGAATGAACACACAAATAAAAGGATAAATAAAAGGATAAATAAATAATAATGTCTTGTTACAAGTTATATAGCCTTTCTGTCAAATTTCTCTCCAAAATTTCTCAGCAGTGACCCTATCAACAAGGGAATTCTGGGAACTGAGGCAGAAGGTGTTCAAGTTGGAGGCTGATAGAGTTGTTAAGAACCTTGTTACTTGGCCAGTATGTACGATGATGTTACAAAGATCTGGGATGACAAAGAAATCTGCATGATAGCAGTAAGTACTTAGATGCTATACAGTACTTTATAGCCCTCTCTAAGAGGTTTACAGAGTCAGCATCTTGCCCCCAACAGTCTGGGTCCTCATTTTACTGACCTCGGATGCATGGAAGGCTGAGTCAACCTTGAGCCTGGTGGGATTCGATCTGCCAAATTGCAGGCAGCCGGCAGTCACCAGAAATAGCCTGCAGTACTACATTCTAACCACTGCACCACCGCAGTTCATAATTTACATTTTAATATGAAATTTCCTTAACTGATGCATCCCGGCCCATTTCTGTAAACCATAATTCCCTTCAAATGTCAAAGCCTACAATTTTTCAGAATTTTGAAATGCAGTTCATAATTAATAAAATGAAAAGGCACAAGATTTCATGCATCAAAAAATGCAAATGCTTCAATAACGTTAAGCACGAAAAAAGAAAATGCAAATACAAAAAATAGTGCAGTAAAAAAATGACCTCCCAAAAATGTGTGTAAAAAGAGCAACTTGAACAAAAAATGTATACATTAGGTAAAATTATGCATTAATATAGTGGCTTAGTCTGAAAAATATCAATTAGCTTTTGTCTTATTAAAATATGCACACAATGTTCTTCCCCATACAGCAGATCACAACCTCATCAACTTATTCCCAGACTGAGCTCAAATTCAGGCCCTCCATTTATGATAAATTTTCCAGCATCTTCCCCAGAATAATGTGTGATGAAGATATCCATTCAGTCGTATCTGACTCTTGATGATTCTATGAGCCAGGTCTCCCTACATCTTCTGATCTTGTACAACTTGAATAGTATATGTCTTACTATAATTGTCTCCTCTGGCCTATATGCTACTACTTGAGTTTCTGAGTTTCTTTATAGCTATCTGTTTGGGTCTTGTAGTATCTGAAATTGGAGGAAGTATTAAAAGAGCAGGAATCCTTTCTTGGTTGATAAAAATATTGATCACAGCTATACTATTGCAACTAAACAGAACCCCCAGAAACAAACAAAAAAAACCTCCATCAACTTTTGACAGTAAGCATATACAATATGCAAGGAAATTTAATTATTGAAGGAGTCCACTGAGGAGGGAAGTGAGCATGCATTTTAATGAAGGCAAATCAGATCATCATACCAACAGTCCTAGTGGAGTTGATCTTTCTCCAAGATGCAATTACTAGCTGGCCTGGACCCTGGGAATTTAAATGAAACTCTTAACATGAATACATTTCACAGAACTTGTGAATAAATGTACTCTGCATTTATCACACTATTATTCCTCATTCCCAGTTTGAGTAAAATGCATCAGAGAATATGGAATGTAAATCACTACTCTATACATAATTTTCCTTGGCTGTGTTGACTAATACTGGGTGTATTTTAGTTGTGGAAATGGTCACAAAATATATTGTTGAGCTATGTATATGGGTGTATATCCAGGGGTGGGATTCTACTGGTTTGCACCTATTCACTAGAACCAATTGTTAACATTCTATGCAGTTCAGATAACTGGTTGTTAAAAGAAATTACTGGCCTAATCCTGCAAGGAAGGCAGGAAGGAAACATTCTGATGTTGCTTACAGAAACTGCCTCTCCTTTAACCCTTATTACATTCTTGGCAGGACTAGACCTCCTGTCTCTGGAACTTCTCTGGAATTTTTTTCCCTTCTTTGCTGGTACTTTGCTTGTGTGGTGACCATTTAAAGTTACAATGGCACTGAAAAAAGTGACTTATGACTGTTTTTCACACTTACGACTGTTGCAGCTTTCCCACAGTCATGAGAGGCCAGACAAGGAGATGCATGCTTCGATGTGAGTGATATTGAGTTGGCCACGCCCAGCCAATAACATGACCACCAAGCCATGCCCACCAACTAAGCCATGCCCACAGAACCAATTGTGAAAAAATTTGAATCCCATCCCTATGTATATCAATGAGATATGTAAATGGTAAGTCAATTTGGTCTCGGCTAGAAAGTGGAAGACTGTGAGTTCTAATCCTGCCTTAGCCATGAAAGCAAGCTGAGTGACTTTGGGCCAGCCATTCTCACTCAGTCCAACCCTCACAGTGTTACTGTTGCAGGGAAAATAGGAAGAGGAAAATGTATTCAAAATGTTTGTGGCCTTGAATTGTTTATAAAAACAGTAAAGGCAGAGATTAAATAAATGAATAAGTAAGTAAGTAAATCAGTAAGTAAGTAAGTAAGTAAGTAAGTAAGTAAGTAAGTAAGTAAATCAATCTCGTGTTTATGTCTGCTATAAAAACTTAACAATCTGAGCTATTTTCCCTTATATCTTAAGATGGGGGTATCCCTTGAATTTAGGTCGCCCTGCCCCCATTATGTCTATTTCTCAAAATTTTAACATTGGTCATAGTGGGACAAGAATTCTGGAGATCTATGTTACCACCAGGGAAGCAGTGGCTCAGTGGTTAAGATGCTGAGCTTGTCGATCAGAAAGGCAGTTCAGTGGTTTGAATCCCTAGCACCATGTAACGGAGTGAGCTCCTGTTACTTAGTCCCAGCTTCTGCCAACTTAGCAGTTCAAAAGCATGTTAAAAAAATGCAAGTAGAAAAATAGGGACTACTTTGGTGAGAAGATAACAGCATTCTGTGTGTCTTCGGTGTTTAGTCATGCCGGCCACATGACCACAGAGACATCTTTGGACAGCGCTGGCACTTTGACTTTGTAACGGAGATAAGGACTGCTCCCCAGAGCTGGAAACAGCTGGCACATATGTGCGAGGGGAACCTTTTCCTTTACCACTTTACCAATAGGAGGTCCTATTTAAGTACTTTAAAGATTTTTATAACAGTTATATAGAAATACGATTTCCAGAACAATATAGAATATCAGCTGAAGAGAAGAATGGTGTAATTGGAATTTTATTCTCTTTCTCCTATGCAGGCAATGCAGAATGGATCCTTGCATTCACTAACATTAGTTTCGGGAGTGATATAAACCATGTAGTAGATGTAACGATGGTCACCAGGTCAGATAGGTTTTTTGGGGGGGGGAACTCAACACAGAATATAAGCTGTCTGCACAGAAGGTTCTCAGTTGAATTTCTGACCAGATGGGATTAAAAAAAAAAGCTCACAGTATGATATCCTGGAAAGGCCATGGCCTGCCAAGTGCAAGAGTAATTGAAAAAGATGAATCAATGATCTGGATTTGTAAAAGGTGACTTTTGAAACTCACATAGATAAAAGAAATCTCCATGGTTTGATGAAAGTATGTCTCAGAAAATTGGAGTTATTGAATAGGACATGACAATAGGAAGTCATTGAATCCATGCAGGATACCGTTTGAGAATCCCTGACAGATGGTTGCCCATATTCTGCTTAAAAGACAGATGGGTTGTGCTACTCTCTCACTTTCTTTGCTGAAAATAGAAGGATAGAATATGAAGGTCTTTGGTTTAATTCACTAAAGTTGTCCATACTTTTTAAGATTAAATCTTCTGCTTTTCTCCCCTTTTCTTAGGGCCACCTAGATTTCCTTCCATCTTAAAATGTAGGAACTGGTTAATTTATATCATATCTTTTAACATTTAAAAAAGTATGCTAAACAGCTAAACTTCCTTAAACCAGAATATGAAACCAGCCCTTAATTAAATTGATTATGTTATTTCCTATCAATTGCTGTGTATATGCACCACACGGTGCAAGCTTATCATTATTCTTTGTATTATTGAAATGAGAAGAGCTTCAGAGTGTCTTTCCGTTCACTCCCTAGAATAAGCTCACCAATTCTATTTTTAAATTTCAGGACAATTTTCATTGTTCTTGATGTGTTGGCCTTCTAAACTTTCAGTGCTTCTGCTTTTTTGATAATTACGGGTATATTGATTTTTATGGATTTTTTTATTTAAAAATATTTTTTTTAAAAAAAACCTGTTATTGTGTTCTAGCAACATTTTATCAAAATATGCAAAGTATTTTATTTTCTTTCAACTCAATACAATTCAGGCCATCCCATTTCCAGAAGGACATTGACAGAGTAAAGAGAGCTCAGAGGGGCAATAAGGAAGATACAAGAACCTGAAAATATGCTCTATGTCAGGGTGGGCTGAAGGAGCTTTGGTCTGGAGAGGAGAAGATCGAGAGATTGTTCTTAAGCTCTTTGTGGGAAGCACAAAGATTGTTTGAGATGTCGGCTGCCACCTTCTGCTTATTTGTGCTTCACTCAGAGGGGGTATTCAGCAGGTTCTGACCAGTTCTGGAGAACCAGTAGTGGTTATTTTGAGTAGTTCAGAGAACACGCAAATACCGTCTCTGACTGACCTCGCCCCATCTATTCTCTGCCTCCTGAGTCCAAGCTGATTGGCTGGGTCTTCTTTTGTTGCCCTGCAAAGGAGAACAGAGTTCGAAAGCAGATAAGTGGGGTGGGGAGGGAATAGAGTTTTTACAGTATCCTTCCCCCAAGACTGGGGAAGGAATAGAGATTTTACAGTATCCTTCCCCTGCCATGCCCATCAAGTCATAACCACAGAACCAGTAGGAAAAAAAATTGAATCCTAGCACTGCTATGTGGTGACAGACTATCGTGAACTCTGGGAAAGGGGATGGAAGGGGGAACACTTCGGAAAATGAAAGTGAGTGCTGCATTTCATTGAGACGCTGCCTCAAGGTCACCCAGCTTGAAGAAGGAGGGGGCTGCATAGCAAATTATGCTTGAACTGACTGTTATGAAAACATCTTGCCTGAACCTGATTGGTTGCCTTGGGGTGAGCAATGAGAAACAGTTAAGGGAGGGAAAAATAGGTCTTAGGGAATTTGGCATGCAATGTTGAGTTCTGGCTTTGCACTACTGCAATACACTTGCTCTCTAATAAACTATACCTTTCTCAACAAATGGACACAAGGATCATTTTAATTTAGAATTTTAAGTTGTGGCAGGCTTGAGCTCCAGACAGCCAGTTTGGCTTGCCCCCTTCCATGTTTTATTTTTATTTATTTATTTTATTTATTAGTTAGGGTTGAGTATTGATCTTTTTATATTATTTAGTTTGTATTGTGTATAGGTTTTGTAATTATTTTTTAATATATGGTAAACTGCCCAGAGTTACCAAGTCATAAGATGAGCGGGCAATAAGTTGAATAATAAATAAAGTAAAATAATAAAAATGTGATAGCCATGTTTAGGTATATAATGCAGAGCTATAGGGAAGATAATAATTATTTTCCATAGCTATAGAAACTAGGACCTGAAATAGCAGGTGTAAATTGCACCTACCTTGAATTTCTTAAATATAAGGAAAACTTCCTAGGTTCTGTATAACAGAAGACCAGTCTACCTATGGAGGGCTGTGTGTTTTCCAACTCTAGAGATTTTTAAGAAGCGTCTGATCAGCCATCTTTTATATTTTTCTTCTTGCCCATTTCAGAGGACTAGATGATCCCTGTTGTACATTCCAATTTTATGATTTCATGAAAAAAGTATTGCATTACATTACATTAACCATCAATAACATTTTCCACTGATTGCTCAAGTATATAACATTATTGAATTATATTCTTCTTTTTTTAATTTTGCACCTTTTTTCACATGTTGTGGCCATGTCCGGAAGCAGGAAATATTGGACTAGAATTAAAAAATGGCTGGAGAAATAATGAGCCAACAAACTGAGTTTAGATCTGTACTCTTTTTACTAGGGATAACTAGGAGAATATAGCAAAACAAATTAAATGTATTATCTTGCACATAACCACTGCAGCCAGAATTATATATGCACAAAAATGGAAACAGGATAGTATACCCTCTGAGGGGATGGTGATAAAAAAGATTTTAGATTGTGCAGAGGTGGACAGACTTACTCTAGTACTAAAAGATAGAGGTGAATCAGAATATTACTTGGTCTGGGATACATGTTATAATTGGCGAGAAAATAGAAGTAAAGATTAATAATGTAATTATCATGTATATACAAGTACTTTCAATGCTGTAGCACTGTAAAGAGTGTACAAGTGTTATAAATTGTTGGAAAATATTCAATAAAAATATTTTTTTAAAAAAATAATTGAATTAACTTTAAAATAGAACATTTTTTCAGTCGCAGGAATTAGTCTTTTTTCCCCTCTGGCATATTCTATAGGGAAGGACAACTTGGGGATGGCAATAGGATCTGGCTGGGACCAGTTGCTTATCATGTGACATAACAAGGCATCTTTTTGTGCACACAAGACACAAATGTTCACAGAGAATTAGAAATAGCAGCTTCTATGTTTTTAAGGTTTGCCAGATATTATAGCTCTGCCTGAGCTAATGAGTCCCCAGAGACAATGCTGAGCCAGTGAGGAAGAGTAGGCCAACTAACCTCCTGGAAGACTTGGGCAGATCTGTTCAAGACAAACAAACACTTTAATGATCTGAACTCCCACAGATGGCTTACAGCAAAAGCATCACCTGGGACCTTCACATTGTCTTACCCCCAGCTCTCCACAACCCACTGCATCCAATTTCCTTAAAAGAAAAAAAAAAAAAAAGGGGGGGGGGTCTTAAGGAGGCCAACTTTCACCAATAAAAATAGAATGGAAAAGCTTCACCTATCAATATCTGAAACGCTGGAAGAGGTAAAAGCTGGTAGGACTGGCATTTATTGAGTTCTTGGCCTTTCTGAAAAATTGACATTTTTCATGTTCACTACAGATGTTTTTCTTTAAGAAAAAAAAGAAAATATACATTGTGTATTATGGAGTGCCTGATTTTACTATCAGGTGATTTAGTTTTAAAGTAATGGTTAGAGTTACCCCCGGCCCAGAAAATTGTGTACTTCTGGTGAAAGTGTCATAGCAGGAGCAAAATTTAAAGGTGCTCTCTTTGGCAGAAATTCTAGGCAAACTAGATTTTAGGAAGCCTCTTTGTGGGCAGAAATGAATAAAAAAGCAATAGCACTTGGACTTATATACTGCTTCACAGTGCTTTATTTTTATTTATTTATTTAAGTATTTATTTATTGTCAATTGCTTACAAGATAATAGGTAGAAGTAAAACATAGTTATGAATACATGGATACATATAAGAAAAATAAAAAATAAAAGAAACAATATGACAGGGATGGTAGGCACGTTGGTGCACTTATATGCACCCCCTACAGACCTCTTCGGAAAGGGATGAGGTCAGTAATAGACAGTCTAAGGTTAAAGTTTTTGGGGTTTAGGGAAGAAACCCCAGAGTCAGGTAGAGTATTCCAGACATTGACCATTCTGTTGCTGAAGTCGTGTTTCCTGCAATCAGGTTTGGTGAGATTAACCTTGAGTTTGTATCTTTTGTTTGCTCTTGTGTTGTTATGGTTGAAGCAGAAATATTATGGTTGAAGCAGAAATAGTTGTGGGAGCGCCATCACTTGAGACTTTCAAGGAGAAATTGGACTGCCATTTGTCAGAAATGGTGTAGGGTCTCCCACTTGGGCAGGGAGTTGGAGTAGAGGACCTACAAGGTCCCTTCCAAATCTGATTATCTGTTATCTGTTATTTGTTGAGATTTGAACAGTGGCGAACCGTGAGCACTACAGCTGGGACTTCACCTCAGCCCTCACTCTGAAACGCAGAGCTGGGGAAGTTTTCTCTGTATGAGGCAAACTCCTTGGGGTCCAGAAGGGCAAGGAACATCAGTTTTTCATGATCCTTGAACCGGTTCCTCAGCTGAGTGAAAACGTTGTCCAGGATTTCACTGTGCAGCTGCTGGTAGGACTTCACGAAGGCCTATGATCTTTTGTTTTTGTCCCGCCCACTTAAAATCAAACCGTGATTGGTCAGTTTTCCCATCACTCTCCAAACCAAAACACACAGCTTGGCCTTCCCCTGGATTCATGAAGTCCTAACCAATTAATGAGCCAGCTAACTGGGCTTTGATAGAGATGGATGATTCTGATTGGATAATATGTTTCAGGACAGTAACCCTTTCATTGCTGATGTGAACTTGACAGTAAACTTAACTTTAGAACATAGATTAGAGAAAATGTATTAAATGTATTGTATTAAATTAAATTAGATAGATTACATATAATAATTTAATACTTATATTTTTTGGTCCAGATTTTTTTAAGGCCTTCTCTGAAGGCATAGAAGGCCCTGAAGGTTCCCCTCTGGATTTGAAGTTGCCATTTGTTTGACGATTCTGATACATAGTTGTTAGGAATAGTTGTTAAAGGCCATGTCACACTGGCCAACGGATGCAAAACGGACACAACGGAAGAGAAAAATGTTACATCCGTTGTATCCGCGCTCTAAAAGGGCAAAAATTAGCATAATTGGAGCAGATAACACGGACACAGGGAAGACGCAGGGCGGATGCAAAGCGGATGCAGAACGGAAGCCCAGCGGATGGCGCGTCTGCAGGGCTTCCGGGGGACCTCGGCGAAGCGGACGCGGAACGGGAAAAGCGGATGCAGAATGGATGCACAGCGATGTAGAGGATGCACAGCGGAAGCCTAGCGGATGCACAGCGGAAGCCTAACGGATGCCTGGCGTTAATTGCGCATGCAGGGGGATGCATTGCGCAAGCCCCCCGGATATAAAGGGAAGCAGCTCGGAAGCAGGTCACCATTCAGAGAAAAGACCTGCTGCTGGACACTTCGAGTTCCTTGCCTGCATGTCTGCCTGCAAGCCTTGCTGCCAGCCTGCCTCCAAGCCTTCCTCCCAGCCTGCCTCCCAGCCTCCTGGGCAGCCTCCCTGCCAGCCTTGCTGGCAGCCTGCCTTTCAGCCTCCTTTCCAGCCTTGCTGGCAGCCTGCCTTCCAGCCTCCCTTCCAGCCTTGCTGCCAGCCTGCCTTCCAGCTTCCCTGCCAGCATTGCTGCCAGCCTGCCTTCCAGCCTCCCTGCCAGCCAGTCTGTCTGCCAGCCTTGGTGCCTGCCTTCCTGCCAGCCTTCCTGCCAGGCTTCCTAATAGGCTTCCTGCCAGCCTTGGTGCCAGCCTTCCTGCCAGCCATGGTGCCTGCCAGCCTTCCTGCAAGCCTTCCTGACAGCCAGCAACCCCACAACCATGGGGAAGAAGTGAAAGTCTCAGCAACCTGCCGCCATCCCTGGCAAGAGGGACAGGGCCACCCTCCCGCCCCATGTCCCTGACTCTGCTTCTGCTGGGGCTTCTGCTGCTTGGGCTCGCTCTTCTGTTGCTGGAGTTTCTGCTCTAGCTGCTCCTGGCAGTGGTGCTTCTGCTGCGTACTCTGCTGAAGCTGCTCCTGGTCCTGCTGGTCCTGCTCGTTCTGCTCGTGCTCCTGGTCTTGCTGACCCTGCTGCTGGTGCTTACTCTGCTGCTGCTGATCCTGGTCTTGCTGCTGCTGCTGCTGCTGCTGATCCTGCTGCTGCTGCTGCTGCTTATGATCCTGCTGGTGATTATGCTGCTGCTGCTTCTGATGATGCTGATTATGATCCTGCTGGTGAGGATGCTGATGCTGCTGCTGCTGCTGATGATGATGATGATGCTGTTGGTGTGGAGGAGCAGCCCATACAACCTCAAAGTCCCTCTGATGAGGGCCCATATGGCCCTGCCAGAGGGAGGAAGAGGCAGACGTGTGATAGGGAAAGGAGGCAATACTTCATTGAGGAGGAACACGAGGATGAGGTGCTGGAGTGGCTGAGAGAGAACGACTATCTGTGGCGGAAGGGACACCGGCTGAACAGGGACACCAAGCGGAAGCAGGCGGCTTGGAGAGAGAGGGCGGAGAGTCTGGGCTACACATCGGATGTGCTCCTCGGCTGGTGGAAGCACATGCACACCTGGTACGGGAAGCTGCACTGCAAAAAATCTGGCCAGGCCAGGGTTAAGCTGATGGACAAAGAGAACTAAGTCATGGCCAAGTGCAGCTTCCTGGAGGGTGAGGTCCATCACCGAGGAGCACCAGGAGCCCCTCTGTCTACCCTCTCTCTCCGGCAGCCTGCTGGGAGCCAGTCCTCTGGTGGCCGAGAGTCAGTCCCTGTCTCCATGCAGGTTTCTGTGGAGCGTGCCACGGTGGAGAACCCCCGGGCAGGTGTTGAAAGCATGGTGGAGAGCGAGGAGGACTCCCTGGTGCGGTGGGAGAAAGGAGACATCGAGTCCACCGCTGCCGAAGCCGCATCCACCCACACCTCCGCCACCACAGTAAGGCAGAGAGCCGGACCTCAGGAGGGGCAGAGCCACAAGGTCCTGGTGGAGATCAGGGACATCATCCGCACCAGCATAGGTCTCCTCTCTCAGCTGGTCCCCATCGAATCCTCCTCCTCCAACCGTAAGCCCTTCCTCAATTATGTGTGTTAAGCCTGGGTTCCCCAACCAGGGTTAGGTAGACAAGCTAAACAGAATGTGCAGCATTAGTCAGATAGGCACACAGATAAATAAGTGAGCTAAGCTTGTATGTTTATTAACATACAGTAAAAATAACAGATACGCTTGTGCTATCAAGAATATATTTTATTCCAGTATAAGGTTATGGCATAGTCAAATAACAGTCCAATAGTCATATATCAAGTAGTCAGTCCATTCAGGGATATTCAGTTAGCAAAGTCCATGTAGAATATCCTATGTCAGTTCACTTACAAAATCAGTCCTTTGTTGTCTCTCCCGTTCGAGCAATGCAGTCTTGATTCCAAGCAGTAATCAGGGATCATCAAAGCCAGAGAGAGAGAGAGCAAGCCGTAGTCTTGCTACTTTTATATTGTTTTCATAACCCCTCCTTTAATTGCTATTTCACAGTTAAAGCTGCATACACTCTAACATACACTAACTATGATTCATAGTTATTATTTCACCTAAACCAGTTAGGGTGAACAATGTTATCCCTAACAATGTGAACCAGACCCTCAAAGAGATGGCGGATCCCCAGTACCAGGTGGTGAAGGAGAGGATCACCACGCTGCTTAACAACCCTCCAAACCCAGAGGCACCTGCTCCCACCCAGTCCAGGTCCCACACCCCCTCACCTTCCAGGGCTACAGCTACCCCGAGGTCCAGCAGCACAGACAGCAGCCCTTACAGATGATGGCCTGCACCACTTCTCTGACCACAATGCTGATGGTGTTGTGTGGCACCCTCCAGCCGTACTGCATGCTCCTGTAGGTGGTCCCTGAGGCCAGGTGGCGCAGAGTGAGTGCCACCTTGAGCCCAGGTTCCAGGCTGAGCGGGAAGTTGGTGTTTGTCTTGGTCAACCTGGGTGTCAGGCGCTGCACAACTTCATCAAACATGGCTGGAGGCATCCTCATGAAGTTCTGGAACGCCCGAGGGTCTTCGCTCCTGAGCTCCACCATCAGCTTGTCGTAAAGTACGTACTGCGCTCTTCTGGCAAACCATCTTCGGAGCCAGACTTTTTTTGGGTGCCTCCTTTTCTTCCCGTAGTACTGTTCACAGAGACTGTAGATGGTTTCGCAGTGTTGCAGAAGGATGTTGGCTGCCGAAAGGATTTTTTCGCAATCCACGGTGGACATGACTGGATGCTGTGGAAGAGGAAGAGGCAGATGAAGGCTGCAGAGGTCTGCACCGCTGGGCTGCTGGTCTGAAAGTGTGAAGCAGGCGAGTTGCTCCCCCTTTTTATAGGCAGTATAGGTTTTCCGCTAGGCATCCTCTAGGCATCCTCTAGACATCCTTAATATCCAAGATAGGTCCCCTCTGCGAACGTTTTTTCCGCTTTAAACGCTTTGTTTCCGCTAGGCATCCATTCTGCATCCGTTCTGCATCTGTTCTGTGTCCGTTCCACTTCCTCCCTGCGTCCGGGCGGATGCGAGTTGCGCGGATGCGTAGCGGATGCGTAACGGATGCATAGCGGATGCGTAGCAGATGCAGAACGGACAAACTGGATACATTTTCCGCACAAAAGTTTTAGGCAGCCTAAAACTTTTGGAGTGGATGAAACGTCCATAAACGGATGCCGGACGGATCGAGAGGAAGCCAAATGGAGGCAGTGAGTACATCGCGTTTTCGAACGGATGGCAAGCTTTTTTGTCCGTTTTACTTCCTCTTTGCATCCGTTGGTGCAGTGTGACAGGGGCTTAAGTCACCTAACAGTTATTTGGAAATATATAAACTAGGAAAGACATTTTAATACTATGTTTTTAAGAGAATGCTAAAACTGTAATTGGGTGTGGTTTCGCAAATGGCCATAAAATGGAGCCAGTAACCTGGGTTGTTTAGTCTTAGTGAAGTGAATGAGTCTGTTTCCTTCTGTTGGAGAGTTTTGTCATTCCTCCGAATGACTGTTACTGATCGCTGATGTAAGTTTGTTACTGAACTGTTTTTTGATACTGGACTTTGATATTTGGATTATCCCTGACTGCCTTACCTGTGAATGACTTGGACTGCTTATCTTGGAACTTGCTTAAACATTTATTGGAAGTAAAAACCTACATTTACTGTACAATGTATCTGTGTGCTGAGTGTGTGTTATTCTTCCCTACTCTCACTACGTCTCCCTGTATGCACTCATTCTTATAACGGAGATTTACCTCAACAATAGTCAAGGTCTTTTTTTTTTTTTGGGAAAAATTTATTTGGGTTTTCACAGAAACAAAATACAAATAAAACATCTTTTTTTGAAAATAGCATAGTCCCAGGTTATCACTTCTTCATGCAGACACAAACTCAAATTTCATGCTCATTTTTATGTTCTATTCCATATCTTATTACTGTTTTATATTTTCTACACAGTTTTCCCCCTCTTTTAATTTTATCAATTTTATTTTAATTATCTCATCTCAATTCAAATCATTATATTTATACTTTTGTCTTTCCTGTTGCAATTTCATATTATCTTTTCTCATTAAACAAATTTTCCTCTGTCGTTACTAATTGGGGTATGACACCTTTATATCTTTTAATTTTATCAGTTCAAACTCTTATTTAAGCTTCAATGTATACTTTTAAGATTGTAACATTCAATATAATACATAACTTCCAATCAACTTCTGCTTGGTATATTCCTAAATAGACACTATATTCTTAAAAAGAAAAGATTATATATATATATATATATATATATATATATATATATATATATATATAACACACATTCCATTCCAATTCAATTCCATCATTAAAATTCATTAAAATCTTAACATCTTTAACATCTATTTTCAATTAAATATCATATTTCCCTGGGAACACTTATAAACTTTCCATAATTAATTCTTTTTTTTCCCATATTTCTCACTTATATTTTTATAAATCATTAATAATAATTAAAATGTTCCCATCCTTTCCTAATTTAATTCTCTCATTCACTTTAATTCATTTAATTCATTCATTTTATTCACAAACATTCCACTACATTACAGTGAGTATTTTATCCATAATTTCAGTCATATTTTCTAAAATTATTTCTATTTGCAATATAATAATGCTACCTTATCCCTTTGCAAAATCCCTTTTACAATTAAATTTTCATCCATTATCTCTAAACAGGCTTATGGTTTCAAACCTTATATCTTTTCCCTGTTTCTCTATACCTTGTTTCTGTCTTTTACAACTTCTTTTCCTTACCTTCTTCCTCTTCTTTTTCTCCCTCCTCGTTTTACCCCCTCGTCTCTCTACTTCTAATTCTCTCATCTGTAATCCCCTCTTCTGTTGCTTTCTAATATTATACTTATCTTTCAAACTCTTCTTCTTTTTGGTTGTTTTTTTCTAGTCTTAAACCTTTCACTCTTTTTCCCCCCTTTCCTTCCCCCCCACTTAAAATTATCTGATCATTAAAGATGGCTTCTTCTTTGTCCCAGTCTTCTTGTTCTGCAAGAGTCTCTTGTTTCTAAGAATTGAAATACGAAGCCAAAAGAACCTCTCCCTTCTTGTGCATCTTCTTTCCATTTTTAAAGTTCCATTTTCAGTTCTTCTAAGGGTGATGCCATTTTAAACACTTTTAAACAACCACCCAATTGATTTTAGTCATCTAGATGCAAAAACCAAAAATCACCAAGGAATCAAAATAATCCAAGGCTGTTTCTTCTTGCTTCTTTTTTCCACTTTCCCTTCCTGGGGTTTTATTATTTTGTTGCCAAGTTTTAGTTAGGATGTATCTTTGGGGAATCTTGTTAAAGTTTCACTGTATGTTCCTTTTAGTTAGTTCCAGGCAGTCTCCTCCATTTTTCCAGATCCTACCCTTTTATTCTTTTTTTTCTCCTTTCCTGCTTTTAAAAGCTTTTGATTATCAATCTTTATTATACCTTTGACTATTATTTTCAGCTTAAATGCCTATTAATGTCAAAATGGATTTTTTTTTTCAATTTCTTGCTTAAGTCTCTTAGCTGTCAGTATATGAAAGGGAAGAAAAAAATCTAATCCTTTTCCTTTTTTCTCTCCTTTGCTGCTTCAAAATCTTCTTTGGGAACAATGCTATTTTGTTTAAATTCCAGGGTACCTTCCATTGTTGCTTTTTCAGTTTAACCTGGTGAACCAAAACTTTCTCTTATCTTCCTCCTGCACATTTCTTTCAAGTTCAGTTCTTCTTTGAGGTGGCCATTTCTGACCACAACTGCCTTCGGGAAAGGGAGTAATGGCCAGCTGGGGAAGAGAAATGCCGCTCTCCTTGACCCTGCTGGCAGTCTTCCCCCCTCTTGACCACTTCTACTGGGTGGCTTAGCCCCAAAACCAGCCGGCTCAGGGAGCTCCGGTGGCAAGCACAGATCGAAACCGTGTATGATTGTGGATTTAGGTCTGTCACTGAAGAGACTCAAACTAGAAGCTTCTTCAATAGTCAAGGTCTTTTTGAAGGGTAGCAGTATTGTCTGTGGTGTTGAATAGCTTTATATCATCAGCAAAGAGAGCGCAGTTGCTCTTGATATGATCACAGAGGTCATTTATGTAGAGTATGAATAGAGATGGTCCTAGAACACTGCCTTGGGGGACACCATTGTTGACAGGTACAGAATTTGATAGGATGCTCCCAATTTTGACCATTCTAAGCAGTATACAGAGTCACAGTATTGATCCCAATAATCTGGGTCCTTATTTTACCCATCTTGGAAGGATGGAAGGCTGTGTCAACCTTGAGATGGTGAGAAATGAACTGCACTCAGCAGAAATAGCTTATAGTAATGTATTCTAACCGCTGGGCCACCACGGCTCATGGTGTATAAAAGTTACTATTCTCCAGGTGTTTTCTTTTAATAATTTTATTTCTCAGCACCATATCTGTCTGTAATCAACATTCTTATGTCTAAATGTTTTGATGGTTGAGCTGATTGTTTATATTCCCTAGAAAAGTCAGATTGAGGAAGGGTAATTTACTTGTCTTGACTATGCCATTTTTGTTCCCCTTCAAGAGCAAAACATTGATTATTTTTGTGCATAGAGAGCAGTTATCCACATAAATAATTATACAAAGAACTAATTTTGTCAAAATGATTCATTGTCTGAATCTATAAAATGAATTTATACATGTTAGTTTGGTGAAGTTGCCTGATGAAAAAGTACATAAAAGGGGTACCTGCATTAAAAAAATATCCTGTTTTTTAGCTATCCAAAACAGATTCTCCAAATAATTGTTTTAAAAGATAAAAAGCTGCTGTGGAAATGGATATTTCACTAATGGTGTGATGTCAGGGTGGGTTTGAGTATCTCAAATGACAAGTTAAAGTTTGAGTGGGAGTTTGAGCTGGATTACTATTTCGTTCAGCCAGGGGTGAATGGTTGTCCTAAAAGAGTGCCATAGGTACAGATTCCCTCCACATTGTTCACAGACTGTGTGATAGTTAAATTCATAGTTACCAGCTTCCCCTTATGTCTTATTTCACCCTTGTTAACAGCAGGTGATTTTCTTTAAATAATAGTATTTTTTTTAAAAAGAGGGAAAAGGAAGAGTTTCTGAGATGGATAGAGATGTTAATTGAAGTCACCACAGTGTAAGGTGAATAAGAACAATCCTTGAGTGATTGACCTCAATTTGGATAGAGAAAACATTTTACAGAAACCACTTAAATTCCAGATAAATTATACTTACTTCTGTTTCTACATTCCCTGTTTCCACTTCTACCTGCATTTAAAAAAAAATATGTTTGCATTTTGAAAGCTTTTTCCCACCATTAAAAACTTTTTTGATGCTATATTGATCTTGCTTTGAGGTTATGCACTTTTTTTTTAACCTGAGAATTCTCTTGCAAAATTCAGAGTGGTGAGAAAAAACAATTGTTAACTGCAACACAATCCACATACTAATTCAATAAGTTCAACTTAGCTTTATTTATGTTTCACTAATGGTGTGAACATTTAGCTGAAAGGTCCCCCTTAACCTCCAAAAAGACAGTGAAAGTGGGTTGTAGGTGGAATAATGTAACCATGAACTACCTAGAATCTGAGGCTTTCCATAAATTATTTACATGCATGGTTATTTTTACTAACAGAAAGGGAAGCTTTCTGTAGAAAAAAACCCTCTCTGTTTAAATGGCTCTGACTGTCATTTCCTCTGCAAAAGATATCAGTAGCACACAATCCAGAACAGAACAGAATAATGGAGTTGGAAGGGACTTTGTAGGTCATCTAGTCCAATTCCCTGCCTAAGCAGGAGACCCCACACCATTTTTTGACAGATGGCAGTCCAGTCTCTTCTTGAAAGCATCCTGTGATGAAGCTGCCACAACTTCTGAAGGCCAGCTATTCCATTGGTTGATTAGTTGTGGAAGTTGTGAAAGCAGATGTGGCATTCAGCAGGTTTTGGTCAGTTCTGGATAACCGGTTGCAGAAATTTCGAGTAATTTGGAGAACTGGCAAATATCACCTCTCACTGGAAATTTTACAGTATCCTTCCCCTGCCACGCCCACTAAGCCACGCCCTCAGAACTGGCAGTAAAAAAATTTTTGAATCCCACCATGTGTGGAAAACTCACTGACCTACTATCAGTTAGCACTGATAGTGTTAACTATAACATTACATGACATGATAGCAGAGTTCCAATATCTCAGGGGCTGCCAAGAAGAAGTCAAGCTATTCTGCAAAGCACCTGAGAGCAGGACAAGAAGAAATGGGTGGAAACTAATCAAGGAGAGAAGCAACTTAGAACTAAAGATAAATTTTATGACAGTTACAACAAATATTCAGTGGAGCAACTTGCCTCCAGAAGTTGTGAATGCTCCAGCACTGGAAGTTTTTAAGAAGAGATTGGATAGTTATTTGTCTGAAATGGTATAGGATTTCATGCCTAAGCAGGATGTTGGGTCTAGAAGACCTCCAAGGTACCTTCCTACTCTGTAATTCTATTCTATTCTATTCTATTCTATTCTGTTCTGTTCTGTTCTGTTCTGTTCTGTTCTGTTCTGTTCTATTCTATTCTATTCTATTCTATTCTATTCTATTCTATTCTATTCAGTTGTAGAAGACTAACTGTTAACTTCTTGTGATAGAAATAAAAAGATCTTCTGGTTTTTGTTCTTTCACTTTTGCATTCAGCCTGCAATGGAAAAATAAGAGTTGAGGCAGTTGATCAGTGTTTATTTTATAAATACATCCACCGCTCACAAGATTTCATTCATTAATTGTAAAACAGAGCATTTACAATGTATTTTAAATGGCCTTTCCTCCTTTACCAGCTCCCAATCGGGCTTTCCAGTTCTTGAACTGATGAATGATCCATAAACAAGTCCCCAATGACTACCTGAGTTCTCAACTGTTCAATTAGAAATTGGGAATTCAAGTTTCTGGTTTTTTTTATGACAGCCATCAATGTCAATTCCATGCTTGGCCTCAAATAACAACAAAAGTGAAACCCGATTTACTCCCTAAATTTTAAGGACTTCAAATCAATGCAGTACAGACTTGTCAAAGACAACAAGATTGCTGCTATGGTAAATAGATGGTCTTTCAGGGCACCAAAATTTTAATCATGCGATGTAATAACCCAAAGGTAAAAGTCCTGGTAATCACCATAAATCAATGTTTTGCAACATTGAAAACTTCAAAATGCATGGACTTCAACTTCTAGAATTCCCCAGCTGACTGGGGAATTCTGGGAGTTGAAGTCCCCACACATCTTAAAGTTGCCAAGGTTGAAAAACACTGCCACAAAAAAGTGCAACCTGTCTTATTGAAGTGTGTATCAATTGAGGGATATCATTAACGCTTATCATTACGGATATCATTACGCTTGTTGTGCTATTTTTCCTCAGGTGTAGGTTTTTCACTACACTAAGTTCCAAATGGTATGCATGCAAAGATGTAAAGGTCATTTGCCTATAGCTCACTATTATGTTAGAGAATTTATATCAGCAGCTGATATCATCTAGGATGGGAATGTAGCTATCATTAAAAACAAGAAAGAAATATAACCCCAGAGAAGAGAACAAAAATGATGTATTGTGGCACAAAAATTGCATATATTGATTTCATAGGCCCAACTGCACCCTAAGAAAGCCTCAGCAAATAGAAGCACCTAGCTAATGTTGGCTGATCAGCTAATATTTCAATGACCTAAGAAATATATAAAACATCCTGCAATAAGCTTGTACTTAACATTCCAGTATCCATAATACTATCAAGAAAGTGCATTCATTGGAAAGTGATTCCAGAGTATCTTTATTTTTTTTAGAAAGAAGGGCCATGGTTTGAGTAGAAATATCAAGGATGTTGAAAGTCAAGATGGTGGCCACGACTACACCATTGAAAGTTGCCCCTCTTTTGGAGAATTCTGGGAACTGAAGTCCACACATCTTAAGGCATCCAAAGTTGAGAAGAACCGCTCTAAGCACATCCAGGAAGGCACGCTTCTGACTTCCTCTCTGTTCTAAAATTAAACAAACCATCTGTAAGGAGCTATGCCATTGTCACTCACTTCCATTCTGCAAAAGACTTTGCTACCTTATTTTTCCAGGCATGAGGTTAACCCTGGTTCTTGCAGATTTTACTTAGCAACTCTTATTTGGCTTCTTCCTGCTGACTAATATTTTAAAAGTATCCATAATATTGCCTCTTCCCTCTCTTGGTTTTTACATACAAATTGGGCTTGTTTAAATTCAGCTTGTAATTCTTTCCGAGAATCACTCTGAATGCTATTTGAGTCGAAAAGAAGGATAACAAGAAATGAAATGAATTAAGTACACAACAGCTGCTTTTCTTGTAGAAATGGTTATGAATGGAGAGATATTGCTTTTCTGGATATTTGTTTTGCTCTGTCTTGGTATTATTCTATTTTTAAATTGTTTTCTATTGTATACTGCCCAGAGTCAGGATGAAATTGAGCAGCCTGTAAGTTTAATAAACAAACACTTTTAACCTTTTCCTAAGCTTTATTACTGCACTATTTTCCAAAACAGCTGAACAACCTGTTTAGTATACCAAGGGTAGAAGTTCCTTTATACCAGCAATCCTGAATTGACACCTGAAGTTTGCAGGATTAAGCAGGGTTGAAACCCAAACTTCCTTCTCTGAAGCAGATGAGATATGAATTTCAACCTTCTGAAGTTTGCCAGAAAAATTGAAAGCTTCTCCCTATGTTGGCTATATAAGGAAGATACCACATTGAGATGTTTAAAGAATTGATAGCCCTACCTTTTGAACAGTTTGAGGGGAAGGAAATAACATATCCTTAAGCACCTCCCTATGTTTTATGGACTTGGAGAATTGTAGCAGTCCCCAATACTGCTGGTTTCAAAACATGCTTGTTTAGGCTAGGCAGTTGCAGAATAACAATTGCTGCAGGACTTGGCTGTCTAGTATAAAGTTTTGCTTTTAAAAATGGGTTTGAATTTGCTCTACAGCTAAACATTGTGCTATTAATCAATTTTATGGTTTTATTTTTGTGTAGAGTGTTTTAGTGAAGATCATTTATTGTTTTCCCACAGTACATTGCTCTGGACTCCCTGCAGTAGGAGTCTGGTATACAGTACCAACAAAATAATAAATATATTAATAGAATGCCCTTTGTCTTTTTCTCTATTTCAGGAACAGGAATTTATTTTATTAAAAAAATTAATCTCTCGTGTTGGAAAGCTGGCTAGGAATGTTGGCCCAATGACTCTCTCACTGCCCTCTTCACAAAATTGTTATTGTTGTGGGGAAAATAGAGGGTGTATGTTTGTTGACTTGAGATATTTGTGTATGTATACAGAGATGGGATTCAAAAAAATTTACTACTGGTTCTGCAGGTATGGCTTGGTGGGTGTGGCAAGGGAAGGATACTATAAAATCCCCATTCCCTCCCCACTCCATTAACCTGCTTTCTAGCTCCATTCTCCTATCCAGGGCAACAAAAAAAGACTCAGCCAATCAGCTGGGACTCAGGAGGCAGAGAAGAGATGGGGGCAGGGGCCAGTCAGAGGTGGTATTTGTCGGTTCTCCCAACTACTCAAAATTTCTGGTACTGGTTCTCCAGAACTGATCAGAACCTGCTGAATACCACCTCTGTATGTATATCTATATAGAATTCTTTATTGGCCAAGTGTGATTGGACACTCAAGGAGTTTGTCTTTGGTGCATATGCTCTCAGTGTATATAAAGAAAATATAAAATATATTCATCAAGAATCATAAGATACAACACTTAGTGATAGTCATAGGAGACTATTAAGCAATCAAATCTTACAAGGAAACAATAAAAACAATATAAGTTGTAAAGATATAAGCAATATGGTTATAGTCATAAGTGGGAATAGATAGGTATTAAGAAGGATGAGAGGAATAATAGTAATACAGTCTTAGTAAATGAGTTGACAACAAAAGTGGTGCTTTTTCTACATTTATTTATTTTTCTACATTTCTACATTCTGGTGCTTTTTCTACATTTATTCATGTTCCCCAGATAAGAAGCCAGCAAAGGTTTAGATAATTTTTCTTTTTCCAATGCATGTCACAGAAGATAGAGATTGTGTTTGCAAGATCCACTGAACCACAAACAAATCAATCATGCTGCAGTCTAAAATTGAGCAAGACTAAGTTGTTGTCCTGTGTTGTTCTTATAGCAATAGCACTTAGACATATCACTTCATAGTACTTTACAGCCAATGGTGGGATTCAAATTTTTTTATTACCGATTCTGTGGGTGTGGCTTAGTGGGCGTGACAGGGGAAGGATACTGTAAAATCTCCAGTCAGAGGTGGAATTTGCCGGTTCTCTGAACTACTCAAAATTTCCACTACTGGTTCTCCAGAACTGATCAGAACCTGCTGAATACCACTTCTGTTTACAGCCCTCTCTAAATGGTTTACAGACCTTACAATTCACTGATCTTGAAAAGATGGAAGGCTGAGTCAATCTTGAGCCGGTCAGGATTGAACTGGTAGTTAGCAAAATTAGCTTGCAATACTGCATTCTAATCATTGCATCAACATGGCTCTTTTTATGATTTTCAGCATAGGTAACCAGATTTTTGGACTGGACTTGGCATTTTTATCCACCTATCAAGTGCTTCCCAAGGACCTGGGATAGGGAAATGTTAAAGGTACAGGTTGGCACAGGTTGTAAGCTGTTTCAAGTAAAGCTGCCTTTTGCAATTGATTGATGGTGATTTTGTCAATGCTGATCATGTTCAAGTGGTGCTCCAGATGTTTTGGAATTGCACCCAACATACCTGTTATATTGGTGCTATCTTTGTTTTCTTTTGCCACAGTTATTCTACTCCTATTTGCAGCTCTTTGTATTTTGTGATTTTCTCCAGTTCTTTTTCTTCTATTCTGCTATCTCTAGGTACAGCCACATTCACTAGGTTGAGGGTTTTTTTGTCTTTCTTATTGGCAATTGTTTATTGCTATTATTGCCTTTGAGTTAATACTGACACTTGACAACTGCCTGGAAAAGTTCCTAGGGTTTTCTTGGCAAAATTTCAGAAGTGGTTTGCCTTTGCCTCCTCCTTCCTAGGGCTGAGAGACAATGACTGGACCAAAGTCATCCAGCTTGCTTTGTATCTAAGGCAAGACTAGAATACACATTCTCCCAGTTTCAAACTTGATGCTTTAACCATGACATCAAACTGGCTCTTGTCTCATACAAACCCAGAGAAAAAATCATAATTATCTTAGTCTTGGTTAAGTAACATAAGCTGTACAAATATAGGAAGAGTATGATATAAATCAATAAAGTAAGCAAATCTAGATTTTCCCTCCTTTTCAGAATTTTAGAGCAGGGGTGTTAAACTCAAGGTCTGTGGGCCAAATCTGACCCATGGGGTGCTTAGATCTGGCCATGGGACTGACCTGGAAACATCAAAGGACTGGCCCATGGTGCCTTTGCCAGCAAAAATGGAGCTCGGGAGGGCTGCAGGCAGTCCTTCCAAGCTCCATTTTAGCTAGAGGATTGCAGGAAGCAGTTGCATCCGAAAATGGAGCTTTGGAGTCCGTTTTTGCTGGTAGAGCACTTGGGCCACCACAGGAAACCCCAAAACGAGTGATGGCAAGCTGGCCATGCCCACCCCAGCCCCTGAGGTCAAACACAACCCTGATGTGTCCCTCAATGAAATTGAATTTGACACCCTGTTTTAGAGTGTCTGAAACTATAAGCAAATCTAGCAAATTATAAAAAAAAATCTGGAAGAAGCAGTGGCCAACTATGACAAGAAATCACCATAGATGTAGCTATGAGGTCATTAGAAAAGCTTGACTTAAAATAGCCTTTATTTTTACCTTTCCAATAACTTCACCCAGGTTGGGAACTCCTTAGAATTCTAGGAGTTGCAGTTCCAACACATCTGGAGTGACCAGGTGTGTGTGTGTGGAAGAGTCGTCTAAAATTACACATGATTTTTCCAAGTGGGAACTAGGCAACCCCTGTTTAGGTCTGATGAATAAATGCAGCAAGAGCATCAATATTGTAATGAAACTAGCCAAGTCAATCATGAAAAGAAATTTGTTGTATTTTTTGGGGTGGAAAGAGAAGCAAATAAACTAAGAAACATTCCATTCTTGTATTGATTGGTCACCATGCAGCATTATGACTGGTTTTTCAGTAGTTTCTCCAGCCGGTTATCAATAGCATTGTAATCACAAAGTGTGTGCATGCTTGTGTGTTTGTATGTGTGCTTGTGTGTGAGTGTGCGTGAGAGTGGGAAAAACGGAGAGAGAATCCTTCCTTGCTTTAAAAAGGATTGCACAGCAGCCACTCTAACTAATAGTGGGCCTCCCATTGCTAAATACTGGTCAAGTTCTGTCTTTTTGAGGAGGCTATTTTCAGAAATGCAATTTCTCTGTGGGAATTGTAAGGATTCTAGAAGCCAAATGCTGGCACAGCTAAAGAAAGAAGCAGATAGTTAAACTTCCTGACTTGGTTAAATAAATGACGATGGCCTATCACACAAGTCAAAGTCTTACATTCTAGTGCTTCTGCTTTGACATAACACTCAACCATACTATGGTCCTACTTAGACAGTGAAAGAAAGGTTAATATGGTTTGATCTTTTAATATTCCTCATCCAGCTATCAACAGAAGCCCAAATCATCAGGGAAAAGGCTTCTAACCACTTCAACATGAATCTACTGCTCTGCCTTTTCTCCCTCTCTCTCCACCATTTCCCACACATTGAGAAACTACAGAAGATTTTTAAAAAATGGTTTAAGTGATAGAGACAAAGAGCCAAAAGGATTGCTTTCGAAAAGGAAGGAAGGCAGGAAGGAACAGAAGAAAAGAAAGAGGAAGGAAGAAATAGAAAGAGAGAGAGAGAGAGACAAAGACAGAAAGACAGAAAGAAAGAAAGAAAGAAAGGAAGGAAGGAAGGAAGGAAGGAAGGAAGGAAGGAAAGGAAAAAAGAAGGAAGGAAGGAGGAAGGAAGGAAGGAAGGAAGGAAGGAGAGGGGGAAGGTTTTATTTAAATGTCAAATTATTTTTAAAAAATATGATTATTTCTCATGTATACACTAGACGTTATCTTTAGCCAAAAGGCCAAGAATGTACACCATACTTTCCTCCTATCATACCGAAGATTAGAAACCCTGTTCTGTCTGATGTTTATAGTCATTATGCCTTGGGTGGTCCATATGTCATTGGGAGTTGGCCATACCTCGCTGTGTTGGAGGGACTTGCATGCTGTAGCCTCCCAAAATCATGGCAAAAGAAAGCCAAGATATCACCAAAGATGAGAGACCTGAAGAGATTTCAAAAATGATATATCCAACTAGAGCTGCTTTAGCTTCAGTCCCAGAAGCTTTGCAATTCCATCTAAATGTCTTATAATTAGATAACAAGAGACAGAAATCAGTTTCTAAGGACTTTTTTTTGGGGGGGGGAACAGTGGAACCAAGGCTGGAGAGTTCAAAACAATTTTCTGCCATGCTTCATCCTGCGATCCATAGATGTGAGAGCACTCAGCTTAAAATGAAAAATTTCAAGGGCTATTGAGCGCTCTGTGAATTTTCACAGGAGTTCAGTGCAAACTTATTTAGCACAGGTGTTGGGGTAATTATGATGCATTGAGAGAATTTGTAATGCTCAATGGTCCTCAAAGATCCACCTGCTGAAGATGATGGTTTAAGTAGTAAAGTAGTAGGCTACCGGGGATGGGTGTGTGTGAGGAATGCTATCATATGCCACAATTTTGGCAATAGGATATCCTTCTTGGCAGAAAGAATTCCAGGCTAGAAGTGATGGCTGGGAATAACGCGCCGCCCTCACCATTCAATCCCAATGAAGAGGATTGGGAATCATACATATACCATTTCCTGATGTTCTTAGAGAGCAACGAGATGGAGGAGATCTCAGACCAGTGGAAGAGGACTGTCTTCCTAATGCATTGTGGACCAACCGTGTTCAAGATGGCCAAAGCATTGGCGAAACCCAGAGATGTGAAACAAATGACCTGGTCTGAACTTCACCGAATGCTAAAGGCCCACTAGGCACCGAAAGTGTCAAATCTCATCAAATGGCACGAATTCTACAAAAGGGATCAGAAGGAAGACGAGACCATCGCTGACTTCATAGCGGCTCTCTGACAACTGGGGGAGCTTGCGAGTTCCTGAACTTGGATGAAGCCATGCGAGATCAAGTTGTCCTAGGTCTAAGAGACTCTAACTTACAAAGTAAACCACTAAAAGCCGCGCAAAAGTCAGCGGCCACTATGAAGCAAATGAACTCAAATAATGACGCGATGACCCTATCCAGAGGAAAGAAGCAAGTTTCCACCACAACACATCATGAAGACTTCGACGATTCATCAGAAACAGAAGATAATGACGATGAGGTCCACCGCCTGTACGCCAACAAAAAAAGGCGCAAAAAAAGAAATTGTTGGGAATGCGCTGGCTGCGGGGGAAATCACTCTCAAGCCGATTGTAGATTCCTTGGTGCCATCTGCCGAGCTTGCAAGAAGAGGGGATACATCAAAAAAGTCTGTAGGAATCGAAAAAATAACAGTCCAAACAGATGCAGTAACTCCCCACTACAAGCTGAAGCAAAGCAAGCCGAAAAGAAATGGGAGTGCAACAAATGAACCGGAAACCAAGAAAAGACCCATCAAACTATCACTATCGGAAGCGCTCAGACGGAAAGCGGAAGAAAGGTCAAAATCATTGTAAAAATTGAAGGAAGCCCCTGCGAGATGGAAGTTGACACAGGATCCTTCCTGTCAATGGTGTCTTGGGACACAATCAGACGGCTGGTTCCAAACATCAAATTAAAAGAACTCCAGAAACAAAAAATAATTTTAAAAGACTACCAAGGAAACTGAATCCCTGTGGTAGGTCTAGGACATTTCCGACTCATATACAAGCAGCACGCTGAAGTCCTGCCTCTAACAATAGTCGACTGGGACTGCCCCAGCCTCCTGGGCATCGAATGGTTCACACCATTGGGCATCGGAATGACCGGGGTGAGCCGAGTAGCCACAACCGACTGGGAAGAGAGCCTGATACACGAGTTCCAGGATGTCTTCAATGGCACCTTAGGCAGGTACCAGGGGACCCCAATTTCCTTTAGTTTAGACCCTCAGGTAGCACCTAGACGTTTAAAAGCCAGACGAGTCCCCTTTGCATGAAAAACCAAAATAGATGAACAATTAAACAAATTAATTGAGCAAGGGGTCATAGAACCAATTGACCATGCTAAATGGGAGACACGAATAGTAACACCCCTCAAACCTGACGGGTCGGTACGTATCTGCGGAGACTACAAGGCTACCCTGAACCATGCATTGCAGCAAAGCGCATACCCTGTACCAATTGTGCAACATTTACAGCACTTGCTAGGGGGAGGAATTTTTTTTGATTTAGCTTGATTTAGCCCAAGCATATCAACAGCTTCCAGTAGACCCAATAACGGCCGAGGCACAGACAATAGTAACTCACAGAGGGGCATTCAAATGTAACAGACTTCAATTTGGAGTAAGCGTTGCCCCAGGCATTTGCCATCCTGAGCCACCAACTGCCTGACAGGAGAGAGGCACCCATTGCCTTTTACTCAAAAACACTTTCTAAAGCAGAACGCAACGATAGTCAACTAGACAGAGAAGTCCTGGCAATTGTCGCCGGAGTTAAATGTTTTCCCGAGTACCTCTACGGGAGAACATTTTCCATTGTGACTGACCACAAACCGCTACTCGGAATTTTGGCAGGAAAGATACCCACACCGAACATTTTATCTCCCCGAATGACTAAATGGTCAGAATTCCTAGCTGCGTACTCCTACATATTGATACATCTACCTGGAAAACAGATCCCCCATGCAGACACATTAAGTCGAACACCGCTGCCAATGACGGAGGAAGACCTGGCACCAACAATTTACCACCCTGCAAATAGAAACCTGCCCCGAACTGCCAATATCTGCAAATGATGTCACCAGAGCAACAGCTAAAGACCCAGTGACTGCCCGCATTTTAAATTGGGTAGGTAAAGGCTGGCCGGAAAACCAAAAAACTGAAAACTTTAAACCTCTCCGGACCAGACAGACTGAACTGTCAATACAAAAGGGATGTTTATTGTGGGGTGATCGGGTGGTAATTCCTTCCAGATTACAAACTAGAGTGTTGGGTATGCTTCATGAAGGCCACCCAGACATTGTGAAAATGAAAAGCCTGGCTAGGAGCTATGTCTGGTGGCCTGGCTTAGACAGAGATATTGAATACTGGATTGCTACATGCAATAAATGCCAGAAAACCAGGCCATCACCACCACAAGCTCCTATAAGGGATTGGGAGACCCCACGAGGCCCCTGGTCTGGAATCCATATTGACTTTTCAGGTCCTACTAGGGGGCATACGTTTTTGATTGTTGCAGATGCATACTCAAATTGGTTGGAAGTCGCAGTAATGTCATCTACAACAATCGACGCTGTTATCAAACAACTCAACAAGCTATTCGCAACCCATGGGTTGCCGGACGTCCTAGTGTCCGACAATGGGCCACAACTAACCGCTATACAATTTGAACAGTACCTAGCCTCTTGAGGTATACACCATGCACTAACCGTGCCAGCCCACCCAGCGGCAAATGGTAGGGCCGAGAGAATGTTCAGATTTACCAAGGAGGGTTTGGAAAAATTGGACCCAGGGGATGTTCAGGATAAACCGTTGAACCGTTTACTCACCCTCCAACATATCACCCCCAGTACTGTAACTAACAAGAGCCCGGCAGAATTGTTAATGGGGAGGAAACTTAGATCACATTTGGATAGGTTACATCCAAACTACACCTTTGAGAAACCCCCCGACTCCTCCAGCCGTTTCTGCATGTTTGAAATCGGCGACCTAGTCTATGAGAAAAATTTTACTGAGGACCCTCTCTGGCTTCCAGCCACAATCACACAAATGACAGGCCCCCGGTCCTTCCATCTAACCGTAGACGATGGCAGGGAATGGAAGCGGTACATAGACCAGCTTTGTTACCGAAATGTCGAATGAAATACGACCGCGCAACCTCAAACAATAAAAATCGATGAAAACAAAACCAAAGGGTGGAGAGGGGAATACAAGAAAATAATACTGAAGGGAATAAAGAACTGTTAAAAATAAACCCAGAACATCTAACCAATCAAAAAGAGCAAAAAGAACACTTACGGTGAGATGAAACTGGCAGAAATAATCCACATGAAGAGGAACCCGTCCTGGAAGGGGCCAGCAAAGCCAGCTCAACCTGCCCGAGAAAGCCAGGAGGGAGCGGCAAAACCACCAGCCTGAACAACTCAAGTGGTATCAAACTTGCTGACTCACCCTACCAGATGGTTCCATGGCAAAGAGCTGGAGAGACATCGATCCCATCCGAACCACTCAAAGTCTCCAGTGAAAATGAACCGCGCAAGTCAAATAGAGTCAGAAGAAGCCCCACCTACCTGCGCGACTACGTCACCCATGTAGGACTAAACTAAGGGGGGAGGGGTGTTCTGTATAGAATGGTATACTCCAAAAAATGTAATCTGATTGGCCAGAAAGGCCCAGTTGGATTGATTCATTAGGAACCAATCCAAAAGAGCCACTGAAAGGCGGCAAAGTCAAATAGCTGCCATTGGCTGCAAGCCTGTATAAAAAGGCTGCCGCGGCTTCAGCCAGACTGTTCCGTTACTGTTGCTTGCTTTAATAAAGACTTTGTTTGTTGGAACCCAGTCTACCTCGCATTTTTCTGGACGGAACACTCAACCTATGACCACAATAGAGCCCATAATTCCTGTTGCTAAACAAGGCAGTTGTCGAATCAGTTGTGCTCATTTTACAACCTCCTTTTTACCATAGTTGTTAAGCAAACCAATGCAGTTCATGGAATCACATAATCATTTAGTGAATCTTTGTTGCCCCATTGACTTGGCTTAAGAGAAGCCAGCCGGGAAGGTTATAAATGATGATCACATGTTAGTAGGACAACGCAACTGTCATAAATACATGTCAGTTGCCAAGCACCCGAACTATGATCATATCAGTGATGGTATTCAAAAATTTTTACTACCGGTTCTGTGGGCATGGCTTGGTGGGGATGGCAGGGGAAGGATACTGTAAAATCTCCATTCTTACCCCACTCCAGGGGAAGGATACTGCAAAATCCCCATTCCCTCCCTACCCCACTAACCTGCTTTGCAGCTCTGTTCTCCTGTGGAGAGCAACAAAAGAAGACCTAGCCAATCAGCTGGGACTCGGGAGGCAGCGAATAGATGGGGTCGGGGCCAGTCAGAGGTGGTATTTGCCAGTTCTCTGGACTACTCAAAATTTCCACTTTCCATTCTCAAGAACTGGTCATAACCTGCTGAATACCACCTCTTGATCACATGAGGATGCTGCCACAGTCATGGGAATCTTTCACAAGTCCCTTTTTTCAATGCTATTGTAACTTCAAACTAAATGAATGGTGGCAAGTCAAGGATTACCTGTAATATGACAAATATACCTAATACAGACAGACCTCCCTTGCAATTGGGATTGGCAACTTTATCACTGGGCAAAACATCATCTAACCATGATGGACTTACAGTGTCATTTACCACTTGGTCATTAAGTAAATCCCCAGAGTTGTTAAATGAGACATCACCATATTATTTCTGGCATCTCCATCAACTGCTTGTTGGCAGCCAGTTCTGAACATGCAAATAGGGATCATGTTACAGGTTGTCCTTGACTTATGACCATAATTGAGCCCAACATTTTTGTTGCGAAGTGAAGAATTTGTTAAGTGAGTTTGGCCCCATTTTATCACCTTTCTTGCCCCTGTTAATTAACTGCAGAGTGTCAGCATCCCAGCAAACCTCCATTCCAATCAGTAACTCTGAGACAAGCATAATCTCAAAGGTACCTTTATTAGAATAACACCTGGAACATCTGTGAATTCTCGAAACTAAAGTTTTCCGGACTTCCCACAATGTCCCAAACTACAACCCATCCCCTTTTCTCTCATCACTACATCACACTGACCAATCACATTCTGTCTGAGTGTAAGATCCTTTTTCTCTGCTGCGCCACACTTAAAAACCTTGAATTAAGAAAAGAATTTTATTTTGTCTACTTAGAACTCCTCAATCACCCCCCTCCCACTTTCTCAGGCTAAGTGGCAGCGTGGAATATGGCTTCCAAAGCTGACACAGTGATTGTGTTAAGGGGATCACTGCACTTGTTAAGTTAGTTATATGGTTGTTAAGTGAATCTTTCCTTGTCAGAAAGTCGTAAAAGGTGATCATATGACCCTGGGACATTGCCACCATCATAAATGTGAGTTGGTTGTTAAGCTTCTAAATTTTGATCATGTGATTATGGGGATGGTGCAATGATCATAAATGTGAAAAATAGTCATAAATCACTTTTTTCAATAGTTTACCATTTTAATTAATTTATAATATAAAACACAAAAATATCAAAGCAAATAGCATGAAAAATAAGGTAGGAGAAGGGGAAAGGAGAAGTATAGAAAAGAAGGGAAAAAGAAAGAAAAGGTGTCGACTTCCGACTCCCTCTGGTGCCATAGAATAAAACAGTAACATCAAACCTCAATGTTTCACTTTTCCTTAACAGTAGGAACTAGCCATTTCTGTAACAACAGATCTATCTAATCATTAAAACCCAAAATCAAGTTTCATTTTTATAACACCTCAAGCACAAGGACTAGAAACAGTTTCCAAGTTGAAACAAAAGTACTTCTTTCAGTGCCATTGTAATTTTGTATGAAAGTAATGAAATGAACTGTTGGAATTTGAGGACTACCTATCAGTGGTGGGATTTAAATTTGTTTACTACTGGTTCTATGGGCGTGGCTTGGTGGCCATGGTATGGCTTGGTGAGCATGGCTTGGTGGGCATGGCAGGGAAAGGAGACTGCAAAATCTTCATTCCCTCCCCACCCCACTAACCTGCTTTCCAGCTCCATTCTCCTGTGCAGGGCAACAAAATAAGACCCAGCTGATCAGCTGGGATTCAGGAGGCAGAGAATAGATGGGGGCGGGGCCAGTCAGAGGTGGTATTTGCAGGTTCTCCAAACTACTCAAAATTTCCACTACTGGTTCTCCAGAACAGGTCAGAACCTGCTGAATACCACCACTACTACCTGTACTGTGGGGACAATGCAAGGACTGGTTTTCAAGTTACTTTTTCAGTGACATCATAACTTTGAACAGTTGCTAAACAGGGCATTCATTTAAGCAAGATCTACCTGTACTCCCGCCTTCTATTTTTCTCCACAGAAACAACCATGTAAAGTGGGTTGCGCTAAGACAGAGAGTGTCCCAATGTCACCCACTTGGAGTTCATGCCTAAAGCCCATGTCCCACTGCACCAACGGATGCAAAGAGGATGTAAAATGGACAAAAAAGTTTGCCATCCGTTGGAAAACGTGATGCATCCATTGTGTACTCACTGCATACGTGCTTCATGCGCTCTATCCGTCGAGTATCCATCCACTGAGATTTCATCCACGCAAGAAGTTTCGAGCTGCACAAAACTTTTTCAGCGGATGAACTTTCCACCGCGTATGATGTACATCCGCGACACATACGGGCAACAAACATTCTACGTCCATTGTCATCCTCTCGGTATCCTCTGGACATCCTCGCAACTCACATCCACTGCAGCTGAAAACGGAAAGAGGGAGGAAGCGAAAGGTACACAGAACGTCTACGCAGCGTTAGTAGCACGGAAATAGAAAGGAGTAAGCATATGCCTCTTATATATAAAGGATGAAAACAGACAAAATGTTTGTATCTGGGATGTATCTCAGATATTTAGGATGTCTGGAGTATGTCTAGAGCATGTAGAAGGACACCTAGCAGAAAACCGATATTTCCTATAAAAAGGGGGAAAAAATCACCTGGATCTCAGTATGAGTCCAGCAGCCGTGGTGTACAGACCTCTTCACCCTAGGTCTTGCTCTTCCACATCATCCATTGATCTCCACCATGGATCATCACACACTCCTTATGGTAGCTGCATTCAACACCAGAACCAAGCCCTGTTCAGACTGTTTCACCTTTTCTACGCAAGGAGAAGAAGGAGACGTTCAAGAGCTGTGTGGGTCTGACAATGGATCGGGAGAAGAGTGGAGTTTGGACTGTATGACAAGCTGATGGTGGAGCTGAGGAATGAAGACCCTCGTGCATTCCAGCACTTCATGAGGATGCCACCAGCCATGTTTGACGAAATTGTAGAGCGTCTGAGACCCAGGTTGACCAAGCCTAGCACCAACTTCCATCCCAACCTGGAACCTGGGCTCAAGGTGGCACTGACTCTGTGCCACCTGGCCTCTGGAACCACATACAGAAACATGCAGTATGCATGGAGGGTGCCACACAACAGCATCAGCAAAGTGGTCAGAGAAGTGGTGCAGGCCATCATCGAAGAATATGTGGAGGAGCTCCTCCAGTGTCCCACTACTGAAGAAGGCTGGAGGAAACTTGCAGAAGAGTGGTATCAGAGGGGGAACGTTCCCCACACCGTTGGAGCCATAGATGGGAAGCACGTGGCCTGCAAAGCTCCAGCCAACTCAGGGTCCATTTATTTCAACTACAAGGGCTTCTTCAGTATCATCCTCTTTGCTATGGTTGATGCTGACTACAAGTTCATCTACATCAATGCTTCAGGCAACGGCTTATCTTCAGATGCCCAGGTATACAACGCCAGTGACCTCAAGGATGGGCTGGAACGCAACCTCATCATAGGTTTTCCAGGTCCAGACCCCCTACCCAATGACACACAAGATGTGCCCTACTTCATCATTGGTGATGATGCCTTCTCCCTCAGAACCTACCTCATGAAGCCCTACACTTCAAGATACCTCACCCGTGAAGAGAGGATCTTCAACTACAGGCTGTCCAGGGCAAGACGGGTGGTGGAGAACACCTTTGGCATCCTGGGCAACAGGTTCCAGATACTTCTCACCACCATGCAGCATCACCCACAGATTGTGAGGAGCATCATGGAAGCTTTGTGCATCCTGCACAATCTCATGCGCACCCGCTACCCAGTCTTGCAGAACAGGCTTGTGGACCTCCAACAAGGGAATGGGGACATGGAGCCTGGTGAATGGAGGCAAGGACAAAACCTGATAAACACTGTGGATGTACAAGGCCCCAACAGAGTTTCACGTGAAGGGAAGAAGCAGCGCAACCTCCTGAAACACTGGTGCAACTCCCCAGCTGGAGCAGTAGAGTGGCAAGACAGGATGATAGATGCTTCCTTCAGCCTGTCTCATCACACTGATGAGATTGTGCCATGTATGTTGAGTGGCCCTACAATGAATAGAGCATTAATAAAGAGCTTTGTTCATTTTGGAATGTGTTGATCAATGAATAAATTGTTATTGATACAAAAGGTTCATATGGCAGCTGGCGGGGGGGTGGACCATACAGTCCCACTATGCTTGCACTGGAGGTTTATCTATCCCACAACTATCCTTTCCCATCCCACAACTATCCTTATCTATCCCACAGCTATCCTTACCTATCCCACAGCTATCCTTACCCATCCCACAATTATCCTTACCCATCCCACAAGCATGCAAAGGCTTAACCGTTTTTTCAAAGTTTTCACCAACACTTTATTAAGTAAATAAAATGAAGCAAGTGTGTGAAGCAAAGATAACCTTTATTAATAACTGTCTTAAGTAAACTGAATGACTTTATTAAAAAAGCAAAATGAACCAAGACAAGTGTCTTTAAGCAAAGATAAAGTGAATAGGTAACAACTCAGTCTCTGGCACTATTCTCAGTCACTCTGAGGCATGTCCATTGTCTCAGCTGTCAAGTGGCCAGGGACTGTGGAGGTGGCTGTTGCTGGAGTGCTGGTCTGAGGCGCCATTGGGGTGCTTGGCCCTGAGAGTACAACAGGGGATGGTGTGTTCAGGAAGCTCTCAGAGAGCTGACTCAGTCCCGTGAGGTTGAGAGGCCCTTCATCAAGGACCTGGATGTCAGGCCCAAGACTGATGATAGATTGTCTGTTGAGGGGCTTGGCTGTGGGGTGGAGGAAGGAGGAGTGTAGTGGGGCTGTCTGGTCTGCAGCTGGGCAAGGTGAGGTGTGTGTGGCGTGCGATGAACCTGGGCCTGCACTGGGAAGGGCTGCCTCTGCTGTGGGGAGTCCTGGTACTCGTAGCCTTGTGAGGCTAGGCTCACAACAGCCTAGGTGAGGGGCTGTTGAAAGCCGTGGAAGGGCTGTGACATCGCCTGGGGTGGAGGAGCAGACCTGGACTGGGTCGGAGCAGGTTCAGCTGGGCCTGGAGGGTGGTGCAGCAGTGCTGTGATTTTCTCCTTCATCACCTGGTACTGGGCCTTGGGCAGGTCCATGAGGGTCTGGCTCACGTAGGTGATGAAGGGCTTGCGGTTTGAGGATGGTATGTCGTTGTGGACCAGATGAGAGAGAAGATCTGTGCTGGTTTTGATTGTGTCCCTGATCTCCAACAGGACAGTGTGGCTCTGGCCCTCCAGTCTGCCTCTCTGCCTGCTTTCTGTGGAGGTGGAGCTTGGGGTGGGTGTGGGTTGGTCTCTGTTGGCTGTCGCTTCTTCCTCCATTTGTGACAGGGGATCCTCCACATCCTCTGGCATGGGGAGTGCAGCTGTTGGGGGGTCTCTGCTCTGGGGCCCTGCAAAGACACCTGCCTGGACATGGTAGCTGTCTCCTGGCTGGAAGAGGACTGTCTGTCGGCTGTCTGAGGTAGAGGGTTGTCAGAGGGGCTGCTCCTCAGTGGCAGACCTCACCCTCCAGGAAGCTGCACTTGGCCATGATGTACATCTCCTGGTCAGTGAGCTTGACAGCGGCCTGCCCGGATTTTTTGAGGTGTAGCTTGTCATACCAGGTGTGCATGTGCTTTCACCATCCCAGGAGTACATCTGCAGTGTACCCCAGGCTCTCTGCCTTGTCTCTCCAAGCTGCTTGCTTTCTCTTGGTGTCACAATAGAGTCTGTGGCCCTTTCTCCACAGGTACTCGTTCTCCCTCAGCCATTCCAGCACCTCCTCCTCATGGTCCTCGGAAAGGGTGCACTGTTTCCTCTCTCCCTTCTCCTTCCCTTGCCTCTTCCTCCCTCTGGCAGGGGCTTGAGCAGCAGGGCTTTGAGGGCCTTGGGGCTGGTCCACCACAGCAGCAGCACCAGCATCAGCAGCACCAGCAGGAGAAGCACCAGCAGCACCAGCAGGAGAAGCACCAGCAGCGGCAGCAGCAGCAGCAGCAGCAGAAGCAGCAGCAGAAGCACCAGCAGCTTCAGAGTCTGTGCCAGGAGGTGGGATGGTGGTTCTGTCCTTTTTGCCAGTGCTGGCAGGAGTAGGCACAGGCTTTCTCTTCTTACCTGACTGATGAACCATGGTGTTATTCGAAGATGTCTGTGGCAGCACGTCTTTCCTCTGAATGCTGACTGCTTGAGAGCTGCATCCTTTTATATCCACGGAGCTGATGCAATTCATCCTCCCCGCATGTGCAGTGAACACTTTGCATCTGCTATGCATCCGCTATGCATCCACTATGCATCCGTTATGCATCCTATAGGCATCCATGATGCATCCGCGTCATCCACTATGTATCCACTCCTTCTGCTATGTGTCCGCTTCACAATTTTCCCCCGGAAGCCCTTCGGATGTGTCATCCACTTCCATCCGCTTCCATCCGCTAGGCTTCCTACAAACATCCGCTTAACATCCTCGCTACGTACTACCCCCATCCGTGCCTTTCCGTTCTTTTCTGTTCTGTTCATGCAAATTTGGGGCACTTTTTGGAGCGGATAACAATGGATGGAGCCACCCCTGAAATTTTGCTCATCCGCTGTGTCCTTTTTGCATACGTTTTGCATCTGTCGGCCAGTGGGACCTAGCCTTAAGGAAGGTCTAGAATTCTCCATCTCCTGTTTTTTAGGCCAGCACTTTTACAGGTACATGAAACAACGTCTGGCTCTCTGTTTCTTTTCTGTTTCAATTAACACCTACTAAGATTCCTAACAAAGTGACATGGTTGCTCAGTGGCTAAGACTGTGAGCTTGTCGATCAGAAAGGTCAGCAGTTTGGTGGTTCTAATCCCTAGCGCCGCATAACGGAGTGAGCTCCCATTACTTTTCCTAACTTCTGCCAACCTCGCAGTTTGAAAGCATGTAAAAATGCAAGTAGAAAAATAGGGAGCACTTTGGTGGGAGGGTAAAAGCATTACGTGCACCTTCAGCATTTAGTCATGCTGACCACATGACCACGGAGACATCTTTGGACAGTGCTGGTTCTTTGGCTTTGTAACAGAGATGAGCACTGCCCCCTAGAGCCAGAAACGACTAGCACGTATGTGCGAGGGGAACCTTTATCTTAAGATTCCTAAAAACTTTCTTTTAGAAAAAGAGGTGAAAACTTTAAGATAACTTACACATCTGAACCTCATTTCATTTTATTTTAGTCTTCTGATAGTTTATAAAAACAGATGTTTGCCATACTTCCTTTTGCTTGGTGAAAAAAATGGTGATAGAGCAACTGTTTTGTGTATGTTTTTTAAGTTTTTTTTTAATTTTTTAATAGATATTTAAAAGAACAAACCATAAGACATAACAGAAAAGAATCAAGGAAAGCAAAAAGAAGGTAGAAAAAAGATTTACAAATTATATAAAATTGAACCACAATCTGAAAAAAGTCTACAATAATTCAGAAGTCAGGGAACACTTAGTACATTTCAATCTTGTGTTAAGTGAAACCCAAACTTCTCCAGGTCCATATGCAGAAGGAATAGCTTCCTAGTTGAATTAAATTATGTTATCAGACTTATTTTTCAAATACAAAGTTATTTTTGACATTGATGCATAGTCCTGCAGTGAAGTTTACCGTTCTGCTAAAAAGGGAATTATATGTGATTTCCAAAAAGCAGCATGAAATATCCCAGCAGCTGTTATTATGCACAGAGCTTACTCTGTATACTTTGCAGGAATGCAAGACTTAGTGATGCTTAACAGAAAAACAGCTGGCAGAAAAGAGAATTCCACCTTTAAGATCTCTTTCATTCTACCATAAATTGCTTTCCAGAATTGTTGAACTTTTGATAACATTGCCACCAAGAAAGAACGGTATGGCTTGAATACTGCATCTCCAGCAATTTCTGGAAGATGAATTATATCTTTTGGCTATCAGCACTACAGTAATATACCAACGGTAAAACAACATGTGCCAGGTGATAGTACCCCAAATTCATATAGAATAGCTTGCCTCCAGAGTAGTGAGTCCTCCATCACTGAAGGCTTTCAAGAAGAAACTGGAGAGTCATTTGTCTGAAATGGTACATATTCTCCTCAGTGGTGGGATTCAAATTTTTTTACTACCAGTTCTGTGGCTGTGGCTTGGTGGGCATGGCAGGGGAAGGATACTGCAAAATCTCCATTCCCACCCAACCCCACTAACCTGCTTTCCAGCTCCCTTCTCCTCTGCAGGGCAACAAAAGAAGACCCAGCCAGTTAGATGAGACTTGGGAGGCAGAGAAGAGATGGTGGTCAGAGAAGGCCAGTCAGAGGTGGTATTCCGAACTACTCAAAATTTCCAGTACTGGTTCTCCAGAACTGGTCAGAACCTGCTGAATTCAACCCCTGGTTCTCCTGTTCAAGCAGGGCGTTGGACTAGAAGACCTCCTTGATCCCTTCCAACTCTATTATTCTTTGATTCTACAATAATAATATTCCATCCATCCACTTTGTTGATTCCACCCACCATCTAGTCAGAGCTGAAGAAGCTCCTTGGATGAGAAGTGAAATGTCTTCAAAGAAAAAACAAGAAAGTCCAGCTGCCTCCTGAAAAAAAGCATCTTTGGGATGCACCTTGAGGAAAATAAATGTAACATTTAAAGTGAACAATGATAATCCAGCTAAATCATTTTCTGTATTTATCTTTTACAGGTAGTCCTCGACTTACAATTAGAATCAGGACCAGAAATTCCATTGACAAAAAAGGTGGTTGTTAAATGAATTGCACCCAATTTTACAACCATTTTAGCCATGGTTGTTGAGCAAATCATTGCAGTTGTTAAGTGAACCATGCAGTTGCTGAGTCCATTAGGATTTCCCCATTCACTTTACTTGTCAAAAGCCAGCTGGGAAGATCACAAATTGTTTTGGGGTTTGTTTGTTTTTTTGTAATAAATTTTTATTTCGTTACATACATCATAGAGTATGTAAACCACCAGTGTGGTTCCAGGTCATTTAACAATTCAAGAGCAAACATGACCTTAATGTCATATTCATATTATCAATTTTCTTATCTAATTTAATATTATTGCATATCACCAGCTTTTATTATTCAATATTCTTATGTATTGTTTTGTATCAATTTCTATATTTTAATATCATTTTATATTATGCATATTCTCTTAATAATCATATTTGCAAGGTTTAACAGATTCAAGTAATGCATATATTCATCTTAAGTTGTATTATCCAAAAATTTATTCCCTTTTAATGTTAATTGTGCCAGTGCTATATTTTTAACACAAGTCCCTCTTTAAACTTATTATAGTACACAGATCATATTTTTCATCTTGTATTCATTTAACAAGCTATACATTCTAATAACAATATGTATATTTTTGTCTATTACTATACCTTATATATCCATATTTCCCCCCTCAAATTCCACATGACCGGGAAAGTCACAAATGGTGATCATGTGACCCTGGGATCCTGAAACCAATCATAAATACTTCCCTGATGCCAAGTGTTCAAATTTTGATCACATGTCTCTTGAAGTACTGCAGAGTGCGAGGACCAATAGTAAATCACTTTTTTTCAGTAGCATTGTAACTTTGAACAGTCACTAGTAGGTCGAAAACTACCTGAACTTTTAATAAACTATCTGTAAGTGAATAAATTCTTACATTTTGGTTTGTGTCCAGCCAAAGTTACTTATGAAAATAATCTGGAAGTTCTGGTCCCATGATAAATGGAATCCAGCTGTAAAATAATATAATCCAAACTGCAAAACAAGTTAGACACCTGGCTTGCTCATATGATTTAATATTCAGTACTGCCAATCCACATTGTTCTTTCATATCTTGTAAAATCTAAACTTCATCCACAATATTTTATTTGACCATCTAATATTAGCTGATTGTCTCTGCATCTTGCTCAAAATTCTATTCTATTCTATTCTATTCTATTCTATTCTATTCTATTCTATTCTATTCCAATCAAGCATTAAGCAATAAAATGTTATATTCAATTTCTTTTGTAATTGTTTTAAAGGAAAGAAGAAAGTCTTGGTAAAATATTCATTTTACTGATGATATTCTTCCTAACAAGCACACTTTTATCATCTTGAAATAATTCACCATGATGTTTTTTTTCCAAATCTATATCTATTCTGAAGTACATCTTGACTGTTGTTTGTTAAAACAGATTCCCAGATATCTGATTAGTTAAACAGTGATATTAAAATCTGTGATTTCCTGCAGACATTGCTTTTCTTCTTAGAATGAAATCCATTTGACCCATTTGAGTCTGGTTTCTATTTATCTGGCAGCCAGAGTCTAAAAAATTCCTGTTCCCTGGCTATGGATGGCTAACACAGTTGATAGGTTTCTTGGACAGAAATGTGCTGAAATACATTTTCAGTCAGACATACTGTATGTTGGGTCTTTTTAAAAGCAATAACACTTAGACCTATACAGTATAGCACCCCATAGTGCTTTACAGCCCTCACTAAGTGGTTTACAAACTCAGCATATTACCCCAACAATCTGGCTCCTCATTTTTCCGACCTCAGAAGTATGGAAGGCTGAAAACAATCTCGAGCCAGTCAGGCTTCAGGCTGTGGGCAGAGTTTGCTTACAATACTGCACTCTAACCACTTGTGCCACCTGGGCTCCTGTTAAATGCCAACCTTAAACTCAGATAGGAAAGGTAGAAGCAGAATGAGAAAGATAAGGGAAGGAACAGATTGGAAGGGTAGAAGCAGAATAAGAAAGGTAAAAAAGAAGAATCTACAGGGGCCATTCAAAAAATCAAGATGGTAGCCATGACTAGCCAATTCACAGTATTGGATTGGTTCATTAGGAACCAATCCAAAAGAGCCGCTGAAAGGCGGCAAAGTCAAAAAGCTGCCATTGCCTACAAGCTGGCAGGCAAGCCTGTATAAAAAGGCTGCCGCAGTTTCAGCCAAACCGCTCCGTTACTGTTGGCTTAACTTAATAAAGACTTTGTTGTTGGAACCCGGTCTACCTCGCATTTTTCTGGATGGAACACTGGTGACTAAGGTGGGATTGTCCTAAACGCGAGACCGAGCATGCGGCAGAAATAATTCCAGACTGAAAGTGATGGCTGGGAATAACGCGCCACCCGCACCCTTCAATCCCAATGAAGAGGAATGGGAATCATACATAGACCGTTTCCTGATGTTTTTAGAGAGCAACGAAATGGAAGAGATCTCAGACCAGCGGAAGAGGGCTGTATTCCTAACACATTGTGGACCAACCATATTTAAAATGGCCAAAGCATTGGCGAAGCCCAGAGATGTGAAACAAATGACCTGGTTTGAGCTTCACCAAATGTCAAAGGCCCACTACGCACCGGTAGTGTCAAATCTCATCAAACGGCACGAATTCTACAAAAGGGATCAGAAGGAAGGCGAGACCATCGTTGACTTTGTGGCACCTCTCCGACAACTGAGGGGAGCTTTCGAGTTCCTGAACTTGGATGAAGCCATGCGAGATCGAGTTGTCCTAGGTCTGAGAGACTCTAACTTACAAAGTAAACTACTAAATTAACCCAGTATCACAGTGGCTGAAGCGATGGCAGAAGCCACAGCAGCAGAAGCCGCGAAAAAGTCAGCGGCCACTATAAAGCAAATGAACTCAAATAATGACACGATGACCCTATCCAGAGGAAAGAAGCAAGCTCCCACCACAACTCATCACGAAGAATTCAACAGTTCATCACAAATGGAAGATGAGGACGATGAGGTCCACCGCCTGTACACCAACAAAAAAAGGTGTGAAAAAAGAAATTGGCGGGAATGCGCTGGCTGCAGGGGAAACCACCCTCTAGCCGATTGCAGATTCCTTGGTGCCATCTGCCGAGTTTGCAAGAAGAGGGGACACATCAAAAAAGTCTGTAGGAATCGAAAAAATAACAGCCCAAACAGACGCAGTAACTCCCCACTACAAGCTGAAGCAAAGCAAGCCGAAAAGAAATGGGAGCGCAACAAACGAACCGGCAACCGAGAAAAGACCCATCAAACTGTTACTATTGGAAGCGCCCAGACAGAAAGTGGGAGAAAGGTCAAAATTGTTGTAAAAATTGAAGGAAGCCCCTGTGAGATGGAAGTCGACACAGGATCCTTCCTGTCAATGGTGTCTTGGAACACAATCAGACGGCTGGTTCCAAACATCAAATTAAAAGAACTCCAGAAACAAAAAATAATTTTAAAAGACTACCAAGGAAACTGAATCCCTGTGGTAGGTCTAGGACATTTCCGAGTCACATACAAGCAGCACGCTGAAGTCCTGCCTCTAACAATAGTCGACTGGGACTGCCCCAGCCTCCTGGGCATCAAATGGTTCACACCATTGGGCATCGGAATGACCGGGGTGAGCCGAGTAGCCGCAACCGATTGGGAAGAGAGCCTGATACACGAGTTCCAGGACGTCTTCGATGGCACCTTAGGCAGGTACTGGGGGACCCCAATTTCCTTTAGTTTAGACCCTCAGGTAGCACCTAGAAGGTTAAAAGCCAGACGAGTCCCCTTTGCTTTAAAGGCCAAAATAGATGAACAGTTAAATAAATTAATTGAGCAAGGGGTCACAGAACCAACTGACCATGCTAGATGGGAGACACCAATAGTAACACCTGTTAAACCTGACAGGTCGGTACGCATCTGCGGAGACTACAAGGCTACCCTGAACCATTCATTGCAGCAAAGCGCATACCCTGTAACAATCGTGCAACATTTACAGCACTCGCTAGGGGGAGGAATTTTTTTTGATTTAGCTTGATTTAGCCCAAGCACATCAACAGCTTCCAGTAGACCCAATAATGGCCGAGGCACAGAAAATAGTAACTCACAGAGGGGCATTCAAATGTAACAGACTTCAATTTGGAGTAAGCGTTGCCCCAGGCATTTTCCAAAGCCTTATGGAATGCCTATTAAATGGAATTAAATGGGTCGTACCATATTTTGATGACGTCCTATTTTCGGCTAAAAACATGACCCAATTAGAGACAAGACTGAAAAATTTAGAGAATCCGGCCTGAAAGTCAAAAAAGAAAAATGCTACTAAATGACTGATCGCGTCGAATTTTTAGGTTATTTAATTGACGGAGAGGGTATACACCCTACAGAAAAAAAAAGTCAAAGCTATTAGAGACGCACCACAGCCAAAAAACAAAATGGAGTTGCAAGCATTTTTGGGTCTAATAAACTTCTATAACGTATTCCTCCCCCACAAAGCAACGATAACAGAACCGTTATATCACTTATTGGATGAGAAAACTAGTTGGACTTAGGGGCATAGAGAACAAAAAGCATTCCAAGGCATAAAAAATCTGTTAACCTCAGACACCGTTCTTATTCAGTTTAGTTACACACTTCCATTGACAGTCACCTGTGACGCCTCACCGTTTGGAGTCAGTGCCATCCTGAGCCACCAACTGCCTGACAGGAGAGAGGCACCCGTCGCCCTTTACTCTAAAACACTTTCTGAAGCAGAACGTAACTATAGTCAACTAGACAGAGAAGCCCTGGCAATTGTCGCCGGAGTTAAACGTTTTCATGAGTACCTCTACGGGAGAACATTTTCCATTGTGACTGATCATAAACTGCTACTAGGAATTTTGGTGGGAAACAAACCCACACACACTTCTACACATTAATATATTGACCCGGAAAACAGATCTCCCCTGCAGACACATTATATTGAACACCGCTACCAATGACAGAGGACGACCCGATGCCAACAATTAACACCCTGCAAATAGAAGCCTTCCCCGAACTGCCAATATCTGCAAATGATGTCGCCAGAGCCACTGCTAAAGACCCAGTGACTGCCCGGAATTTAAATTTGGTAGGAAAAGGCTGGCCAGAAAACCAAAAAACTGAAAACTTTAAACCTTTCTGGACCAGACAGACTGAGCTGTCAATACAAAAGCGGTGTTTATTGTGGGGTGATAGGGTGGTAATTCCCTCCAGATTACAAACTAAAGTGTTGGGCATGCTTCATGAAGGCCACCCAGGCATCATGAAAATGAAAAGCCTGGCTAGGAGCTATGTCTGGTGGCCTGGTTTAGACAGAGATATTGAATACTGTGTTGCTACATGCAATAAATGCCAGAAAATCAGGCCATCACCACCACAAGCTCCTATAAGGGACTGAGAGACCCCACGAGGCCCCTGGTCTTGAATCCATATTGACTTTGCGGGTCCTACTTAAGGGGCATACATTTTTGATTGTTGTAGATATATCCTCCAATTGGTTGGAAGTCGCAGTAATGTCATCTACAACAACCAACGCTGTTATCAAGCAACTCAACAAACTATTCGCAACCCATGGGTTGCCGGACGTCCTAGTGTCCAACAATGGGCCACAACTAACCGCTATACAATTTGAACAGTACCTAGCCTCTTTAGGTATACACCATGCACTTACCGTGCCAGCCCACCCAGCGGCAAATGGTAGGGCTGAGAGAATGTTCAGGTTTACCAAGGAGGGTTTGGAAAAAATGGACCCAGGGGATGTCCAGGATAAATTGAACCGTTTACTGAACCCTCAAACATATCACCCCCAGTACTGTAACTAACAAGAACCCAGCAGAATTGTTAATGGGGAGGAAACTTAGATCACATTTGGATAGGTTACATCCAAACTACACCTTTGAGAAACCCCCTGAGTCCTCCAGCTGTTTCTGCATGTTTGAAATCGGCGACCTAGTCTACGCAAAAAATTTTACTGGGGACCCTCTCTGGCTTCCAGCCACAATCACACAAATAAGAGGCCCCCGGTCCTTCCGTCTAACCGTAGATGATGGCAGGGAATGGAAGCGGTACATAGACCAGCTTTGTTACCGAAATGTTGAACGAAATACGACCGCGCAACCTCAAACAATAAAAATTGACGAAAACAAAACCAAAGGGTGGAGAGGGGAATACAAGAAAATAATACTGAAGGGAATAAAGAACTGTTAAAAATAAACCCAGAACATCTAACCAATCATAAAGAGCAAAAAGAACACTTACAGTTAGATGAAACTGGCAGAAATAATCCACATGAAGAGGAACCTGTCCTGGAAGGGGCCAGCAAAGCCAGCTCAACCTGCCCGGGAAAGCCAGGAGGGATCAGCAAAACCACCGTCCTGAGCAACTCAAGTGGTAGCAACCTTGCTGACTCACCCTACCAGACGGTTCCATGGAGAAGAGCCGGAGAGACATCAATCCCATCCAAACCGCTCAAAGTCTCCAGCGAAAATGAACTGCGCAAGTCAAATAGAGTCAGAAGAAGCCCCACCTTCCTGCGCGACTACGTCACCCACGTAGGATTAAACTAAGGGGGGAGGGGTGTTCTGTATAGAATGGTATACTCCAAACAATGCAATTCGATTGGCTAGAAAGACCAGTGTTGGATTGGTTCATTAGGAAGCAATCCAAAAGAGCCGCTGAAAGGCGGCAAAGTCAAATAGCTGCCATTACCTACAAGCCGGCAAGCAAACCTGTATCAAAAGGCTGTCGCAGCTTCAGCTAAACCGTTCCGTTACTGTTGGCTTAACTTAAGAAAGACTTTGTTGTCGGAACCCAGTCTACCTCGCGTTTTTCCATACGGAACATTAGCTATATTTTCTCACAAATATTACCAGTACTATAGTTCAGCACATTTTTGCTAGAGAAATAAAGGGAGAAACTTAGTAACCTTAGGGCCATTTATTGTACTTCAATGAAATCTTTTTTAAAAAAATGTAAAATAGCATTGCTTTACTCTCCCTTTGATTTTGAGAGCTATAGTCCTAGTACAGATATATGTCTGTATTTTGGCTGGAAAACTGCAAGGCTGTGAACTTGTTTTACAATCTTAGGAGACTAATTCTGCCACTAGGCACAATGGCCACATACATCATTTGCTAGAAAGCTTTTAGCAGTGAAAGTTGAGTTTATTCAAAGCTGTCTGGGTGCCAAAGGATGAATTTACAAATGGTTAATGTTCCAAGTAGACTTGGATAGGAGAACAACAAAAAATCAGTCTGTCCAGTCTTACAGAATAGGAAATGGAAAAATGCAGTGAGAAGCAACTAAAATTGTTGGATTTTTTTAGAATGTTGAAGGGACTAGCCCTGGGCTGATTATGCGTGATGAAAGAATGCAATGAAAATTGACATGATATGAAGTTCACATCTTCCTTAATTCATCCAATCGCTCTCTCTTTCTCTCGTTGTCTTGTTCCAAAAACCAAGAAATAAATATTGAAATTATTTCAAAGCAATTTCCTTTATTGTTTCTTAGCAAACTAAAGCAGACCATTCTCTTCAAGGATCAGCTTCAAAAATTTTAGCAACAGATTCTCTGCCTGATTGCTGGGTAGACATGGCCATGGGGGGCATAGCCTAGTTGGCCTCCTGCACTACAGTGGGGGGAGGTTTGCCCTCCACGGGCTCCAGAGCAGAGGTGGTATCCAGCAGGTTCTGGAAAACCAGTAGTGGAAATTTTGAGCAGTTCAGAGAACTGGTAAATACCACCTCTGACTGGAGATTTTACAGTATCCTTCCCCTGCCTTGCCCACCAAGCCACGCCCATAGAACTGGTAGTAAACAAAATTGAATCCCACCACTGCTCTGGAGGCTTTTCTCGAGCCTCCTGGAGGATGAAAAAGGCCTCCCCAGGCTCCAAAGGCTCTCTCGAAGTCAAAAATGGGAGGAGTTATCTTGATTTTCTTCTTCTCAACCAAACTATTTAAACTTTGCTATATCTTGGTCCTCACTTTATGAAGAGTGTACACATTCATATGATTTCAGAAAGGAGGAGAAATTTAAACCAGCAAAGAGTCTTATTTATTAACTTCATATATGCCATAGAGCACATGGATAGCAGTATTAAAATTATATAGAAAGATCACATAATACTATGATACATGTACGAGAGAAATACATAGTAAGTTTTGTATGGTTTCAGGAATTCAAAAAATTATATATAAGTCATAGATTACCTTTTAAATGTGTTGATTTATAAGAATAGAATAAGTATTCTATACAATCTTATGTAATGGTATTACCACATTAACTTTCACAGTTAACAAGCTACTTAATCAGATAGTTGGAGTCTTAAGAAAAAAATTATAGCTGATGTTCAGAGATTGGTTAGGGGGAATACTAAAGAAGACAGGGAAAAAGTGAAATATGTTAAGGTAGATTTGTTCTGAAGCTGCTTATTTACCAAAATCCTAAAGGAGATCAACCCTGATTGCTCTTTAGAAGAACAGATTCTGAAGTTGAAACTCAAATACTTTGACCACCTAATGAGAATGAAGGATTCACTGGAGAAGAGCATAATGCTGGGAAAGATTGAGGGCATTAGAAGAAGAAAGGAACGAAAGACAATGAGGTGGCTGGATGAAGTCACTGAAGCACTGAAGGTGTGAGCTTAAGTGGACTCCAGGGGATGATAGAGGACAGGAAGCCTGGACGAACGTTGTCCATAGGGTCGCAATGGGTTGGACATGACTTCACAACTAACAACAAAGCAGCTTTACTTCTAAGTTCTACCTCAAAGGAAGAACATTTTCCCTTAAAGGCCCTGTCACACTGCCCAACGGATGCGAAACATTAGTAAAAAGGACACAACGGAGGAGCAAAATGTTCCATCTGTTGTTAAAAGGCTCTCAAAAGGGGCAAAAATTTGCATAACCAGAGCAGATAACACGGAAAGGAACGGACGTGGGGAGGACGCAGAGCGGATGGAAAGCAGATGCGGAACGGAAGCCTAGCAGATGGAAGCAGATGGGAGCAGATGGCACATCCACTAGGCTTCCAGGGGGCCACAGCAAAGCGGACGCAGAATGGATACAGCGGATGCAGAGTGGACGCCGAGCGGATGAAGCGGATGCACAGCGGATGCACAGCGGAAGCCTAACGGATGCCTAGCGTTAATTGCGCATGTGGGGAGGATGCATTGCGTAAGCCCTGTGGATATAAGGGAAGCAGCTCGGAAGCAGGTCACCATTCAGAGGAAAGACCTGCTGCCAGACGGATTGACAGCCTTGCCTGCCCTGACTGCATGCCTGCCTGCAAGCCTTGCTGCCAGCCTCCCTGCCAGCCTTGCTGGCTGCCTGACTGCCAGCCTTGCTGCCAGCCAGTCTGCCTGCCAGCCCTGCTGCCTACCTTCCTGCGAGCCTTGGTTCATGTCTGCCTGCCAGCCTTGGTGCCTGCCTGCCTGCCAGCCTTCCTGCCAGCCTTGGTGCCTGCCTGCCTGCCAGCCTTCCTGCCAGCCTTGGTTCCTGCCAGCCTCCCTGCCAGCCAGCAACCCCACAACCATGCGGAAGCACAGCAAGCCTCAGCCATCTGCTGCCAGCCCTTGCAAGAGGGACAGGGCTACCATCCCGCCCCCTGGCCCTCACTCTGGTTCTGCTGGGGCTTCTGCAGCACGGGCTCGCTCTTCTGGGGCTGGGGCTTCTGCTGCTTCTGCTTCTGGAGGAGCTGATGACAAGCACTCCAGCACCAGCCACCTCCACAGCACCTGGACCCTTCACCCCTGAGACTGAGCGACCAAGAGGAGTGCAAGAGACTCATTTTTGTTTTATAGTTTGTTGTTAATAAAGTCTATTTTTGATTCACACATTTGCTTCATTTCTTTTTTTTAATAAAGTCTTGCTGGAAACTTTTAGAAATGGTTTAAGCCTTTGCATGCTTGTGGGATGGGTTAAGATAGCAGTGGAATGAGTTAAGATAGCAGTGGGATGGGTTGAGATAGAAGTGGGATGGGCAGGGATACCTTTGGGATGGGTAATAGCTGTGGGATAGATAAACCTCCAGTGCAAGCATAGTGGGACTGGATGGTCCACCCTCCCAGGTGCCACACCTATGGCCTTTTATTATCAATAACAATGTAATCAATCATCCACACATGTCAACATAAACACAACTCTTTATTAAATGCCCTGTTCATTGTAGGCCTACCCAACATACATGGCCCAATCTCATCCGTGTGATGAGACAGCCTCAAGGAAGCATCCATTAATCATCTATCATCCTGTCTTGACACTCCACTGCTCCAGCTGGGGAGTTGCACCAGTGTTTCAGAAGGTTGCGCTGCTTCTTCCCTTCACGTGAGGCTCTGTTGGGGCCTTGCACATCCTCAGTGTCTATCAGGTTTCACCCTTGCCTCCATTCCCCAGGCTCCATGTCCCTATTGCCTTGCAGGAGGTCCACGAGCCTGTTCTGCAACACTGGGTAGCGGGTGTGCATGAGATTGTGCAGGATGCAGCAAGCTTCCACGATCCTCCTCACGGTCTCTGGGCGATGCTGCATGGTGGCGAGAAGTACCTGGAACCTGTTGGCCAGGATGCCAAAGGCATTCTCCACCACCCGCCTTGCCCTGGACAGCCTGTAGTTGAAGATCCTCTCTTCACGGGTGAGGTATTTGGAGGTGTAGGGCTTCATGAGGTAGGTTGTGAGGGAGAAGGTGTCATCCCCCACGATGAAGTAGGGCACATCTTGCGTGTCGTTGGGCAGGGGGTCTGGATCTGGGAAGCCCACAATGAGGTTGCATTCCAGCCCACCCTTGAAGTCACTTGCATTGTATACCTGGGCATCTGAAGATGAGCCATTGCCTGAAACATGAACTTGTAGTCAGCATCAACCATGGCGAACATGATGCTGAAGGAGCCCTTGTAGTTGTGATAAGGGGACCCTTAATTGGCTGGCGCTTTGCAGGCCATGTGCTTGCCATCGATGGCTCCAACGGTATGGGGGAAGTTCCACTTCTGATACCACTGCTCTGCAACTTTCTTCCATCCTTCTTCAGTGGAGGGGCACTGGAGGAGCTCCTCCTTGTATTCTTCGATGATGGCCTGCACCACTTCTCTGACCACAATGCTGATGGTGTTGTGTGGCACCCTCCAGCCATACTGCATGCTCCTGTAGGTGCTCCCTGAGGCCAGGTGCTGCAGAGTGAGTGCCACCATAAGCCCAGGTTCCAGGCTGGGCCGGAAGTTGGTGTTTGCCTTGGTCAACCTGGGTGTCAGGTGCTGCACAACTTCGTCAAACATGGCTGGAGGCATCCTCATGAAGTTCTGGAACACCCGAGTGTCTTTCCTCCTGAGCTCCACCATCAGCTTGTTGTACAGTCCGTCCTCTGCTCTTCTGGCGAACCATCTTCATACCCAGACGCTTCTTGGCTGCCTCTTTTTCTTCCTGTAGTAGAGTTCACAGAGCCTGTAGATGGCTTCGCACTGTTGCAGAAGGATGGTGGCTGTCAAAAGGACTTTGTTATGATCCACGGTGGACATGACTGGATGCTGTGGAAGAGGAAGAGTCAGATGAAGGCTGCAGAGGTCTGCACCGCAGGGCTGCTGTTCTGAAAGTGAGATCCAGATGAGTTGCTCCCCCTTTTTATAGGCAGTATAGGTGTCCCTTTGCATCCTCTAGGCATCCTCTAGGCATCCTCTAGACATCCTTAATATCCGAGATAGGTCCCCTCTGCAAACATTTTTTCCATTTTAAATGCTTTGTTTCCATGCTGCATCCGCTAGGCATCCGTTCTGCATCTGTTCCACGTCCGTTCCGCTTCCTCCCTGCGTCCGAGCGGATGCGAGTTGTGCGGATGTGGAACGGATGCCTAGCGGATATAGCGGATGCGTAATGGATGCAGAACGGATGCCTAGCGGATGCCTAGCGGATGCAGAACGGATGAATTGGATACATTTTCCGCGCAAATGTTTTGAGCAGCTCAAAACTTTCTGAGCGGATGAAACGTCCATAAACGGATGCTGGACGGATAGTGAGGAAGCAAAACGGAGGCAGTGAGTACAGAACGGATACATCACGTTAACCAACAGATGGCAAGCTTTTTTGTCCATTTTACATCCTCTTTGCATCCATTGGTGCAGTTTGACAGGGGCTTAAGCATTTTAGGTTTAGAAGTATGGGATTGAATGATGTCATAATCTACACATTTCTCAAGTATATATATTTTTATGTTATGTTTTTTATACATTTCAGTTAAATGTTTGAGATGCAATTACCTCACAATATTCGAAAACATATAAATGTTGGCAAAATATAAATATTCTGTTTTATTCTGTTTTATTCTGTTCTATTCTATTCTATTCTATTCACTGCATTATATATTTACTATATTCTTATATTACATTGCATTGCATTGGATTATATTACATTATATTGTTAACTCTTCATTTATAAGACCTCCTCCAATTGAAACAATGTGAATCTTTATGGTGTACAGCATGAAAACAAATAATAAATCAAAAAAGAAACCGAAACCATATAACAATAAACAAATCCCAAATATAAAATGGAATAAATGCAAAATATAAAGTGTTGATCAAGTACATTACAAAACAACCACAAGGGGATTTTTTAAATGAAAAGATATTATATTTTAATATAATACCAAGTCAATGTTGTATTGATTTGGGAAGTATTAAAAACAGGTAAATTCTCATTAAAAATTCATATTTTTTAATCCATTCCTACTTTCAAGCACTCGTTCTTCAGATTTGCCTTTTCAGTTCTGTATGTACCTCTTTATAACACATTGGCATATAAGCTCAAATTTTCTAGAATCTCAATATGCTGGTCACATCTTTACTTGACACTAAATTCTGCACTCCAGAGCCTTCCTGCAGCAAAAGAGATTTCTAAAAACACACAAAACCATTCATCATTGATAGTAATGTCTCTCTCTATTACCCAAAATGTTCATTTCAGGGACATTGGAAGAATTATTTATGGGGACTTTCTGCCTTCTTTGGAAGATCAAGTTTCCTTGTGAACCTGAAGGTTATATAATGCATTGTTCTCCCCCCCCCCTCTTTCTTGCCTATTCCAACATGGGCAACTGCTGAACAGAATGAAACTAATTTGTCTATTTTCTCAGTGACACATCACGGATATACATGGTTATCTCCCATTATAATTCCTTCCTCTGGAGAATGTAATATGTTGTGTGATTTCTGTGTAGATGTTACATTACTCTGATGTTTCACTTTCAGCAAAAGTCAGTTCTCTTTTTCCTCTTATTCTTCTAAGCCCATTCCATATATTCAATTGAAAATAAAGTGGCCTTTTCATTAGTATCCACAGTCTATGTCGGGAGTCTTCAAACTTGACAGTTTTAAGACTTGCGGACTTCAACTCCCAGAATTCTTTCTCTAGTCATGTTAGCTCAGGAATTCTGGGAGTTGAAGTCCACAGGTCTTAAACTTGCCAAGTTTGAAGAACCCTGGCCTATGCAGTGACCATAATTAAATATCCCCAACAGAGGTATTTTGAGCAGGGCACAGGCTCTAGCTTAGAAGTCAGAGCTAGACAGTTGAAGGATATACTGATTCCATCAAGGCTCTACTTTAATGCAGCTTTCAACAGCTTCAGATGTATGACCTTAACAAAATTTCATCAGCCTTCCTCTGTGCTAAGAATCTGAAGCAATGGCATATAGGCTGGGAAAGGCACAGTTAAGGCTTTAGTGTTTAGCAGTGCTCAATTTATGTGGTGGCTTTGCTGGTAAGTGTTCTGACCTAGGCTTCCCAAGATCATGAAGCAAACTCCTCATCCCGATAAACCCCTTTTATTTAGGTTAAAGGGAATTCCTCTCCAGCAAAGTCCCAGCAAACAGTCTTTCATGAGATTTCACAACTACAGACCTTTATCAGGCTTGGAGAATTGCCAGGTTGATATCTTCCAAATTCCACGCTGTAGCAGCAATTACTTGGCAACAAGTTAGGAATGGATCTTCACCATAATGAATTGAACTAATTGTTTCCTGCAAACACCACTCCCCTTTCACTCCTCTTTATTCCCTATGGGAGGGGCCATTCACCTGCGACTTTACTCCCGAGTCAACCCTTGTTCCCAGTCTGCTTCCGACGAAGAACACTCGTCAGAACCTTCCCCAGACTCCAGGACTGGCCCATGTTCCTCCCCAATCTCCTCACTGTCCGAGTCTGCTGCCAGCTCTGCTGGCCACTGGTGGGCTATAACGGTAAGGGCTTAATCAAGGTACAAGCATTTCTCCAAATGTAAGGTCATCAGTCTTTTGGGGAAACATGGGAAGGTGGCTTATGTTCCATTAGTACATTCTGTGTGAATGGCATGGGCACAGTTAAACATGTCTCCATATTCTATGCAGGGCATAGGACTTTCACAGCAGAATAACCTTTGAAAACTACCACTCTAACTACATTTGTTGTGTTGTCAGTGACTACAACTAGGGCAGGGGAGCGGGGGGGAAAGCAGCCATAGGGGAAATGGTAATTCTTATACTTTCTTTTCAGGTAGTCCTTGATTGATGATCATAATTGGGATCCTGAGGCAGTTATTAAATGAGTTGTGCCCAATTTTACAACTTTTTGTTAAGCTAATCATTGCCCTTGTTAAGTAAATCACATGATCATTAAGCAAATTCAGCTTTTACCCATTAACTTTGCTTGTCGAAAGCCAGCTGGGGAGGTCACAAATGGTGCTCTCATGAGTCTGGAATGCTGCAATCCTCTGAAATACACGACAATTGCCAAGTACCCACATTTTGATCCTGTGACCATAAAGATGCTGAAACGGTTATAAGCAAGGACCAGTCATAGGTCACCTTTTTCTAAGCCATTGTAATGTTTGCTATATGTATGATTGGCAGTTAAGGTCTATCTATACTCACTTGCTGTACTGAGGGCTGCTGAATGGCAAGAAAATAACCTCATTGTTTTGAATGCCTCAACTCATCCAGTAAATCCTCAGATCAACCAAGCAGAACAGTGTAATTCTTGGGATGGGCTATAGCAAGGGTTCCTAAACTTTTTTGACACCACATCTCCCTTTCATGTCATTTCTTAACATATGCAAACAAAAAATAACAAAATGAACATAAACGAACCATGCAAATGATGCAACAAAACTTTGGGAAAGATAGATTTATTGTAAAAACATCACTAAAAGTTCTTCACACCTCCCCAAGGAAGAGGAAGTTCACCTCACAGTTTGGTAAATCTTATGATTTATCTATGATTTTCAATAGGTGAGTGAAATGACATGATCTTGAGAGAAAAGAATTATAAGTTACTCTGTTAGAACTGAATTTATATAGTTAGACTAGAAGATTCTTTTTTGCTCTTTTCTGATGCTTTTTGTTAACTTCCTCTTTTTCTGTATAAAACCCCCACCCTAAAACCTAAAATGTGTTCAGTACAAGTACATGATACATTGTTATAAGGGACATACTCCCAAGGTAAAGCCCAGCAGTAAAACAAGATAAGACACTGAAACACAGAAAACAATGTCATGCTGACTCTCAAGCTTATACTTAATCCCATTTTAGAATATAGAGAATAAGGGGTGTGTGGGGAGAGCCTCTTAGGCGTGACATGTTCTGTGCAGGGGTATGAAATGCATTGTTTGAATATGGAAGCTTGCTCATTTTGTACCCAATTCACTTTGGAAGGGACCTGAAGGCCTGTTTGCAACACTTTTCTTTAATAAACCTTTGAATTGTGAACCAGACCTATTCCTATGTTGTGAATATTGAATAATATGGTTGTTACATCTCACAATCTGATAGCATGGATGTGATTGGCTAGACAGTGCTGATGGGAAATTCCTAGCATCTGTCTCTACTCACTCAATTTGGGAATGATAGAACACATGCAAAACTTTGTTTTAAAGAAAAAGGTGGATGAGATTATCCAGCATATCTTCTAAAATACAAAATAGTCATGGACCAGTGACATTGCCCAGACTCAGGCTAAACATTTGTAGCACTCAGTAACTCAGAAAAACAAGCCTGTAAGAAATAGCTTGTTAGCATCCAATTCATTCAAAATATATTCCAAAATGAAGACGAGCAATCGCTTCCAAAAACTACTAGCCCCAAATTATGCAAAGACATGAAAATAATTGCCTACTTTAATTATACATGCAGGCAGATAATAGTTGCACTGGTACACTTCTGAACAGAGTACAGCAAGAAAAAGGGAGAGATTGGAAAAAGAATAATCCATTAAATATTTACAATAGTGGGTTTTTAAAAAATGTTAACAATTAGCAAGATGTTGTTCTTTGTTTAAAAATCAGCCAGAAGAGAACAGACTAAAGTAGAAAGAAAGAATATAAGTACAAATGTTGATTATTGCTTTAGTTTTTAAGGGGATGACTTTGCTTGATTCTTTAAATATAGATTAAAACATTAAGATGGCTATTTCTAGTTATATTTCATCATTTCTATTCTGTAGTTTCTACAGGCAAATGCAGAAATGATGTATTTATTTCATTGCATGTGTTTATAGATTTTTCTAATGTATGTGTGACAGAAATACATAGAATTTCAGCTTCCTTGTATTCACATATCTACATGCTTTTTATCTTTAATAACTACTTCCCCAATTCTGCTGGTCTGCGGAAAAAGTTCTTGCTCACAATTGCTATGGCCTTATAGAATTAAGGAGAGATATTTCTCAAATAACAACAAAATTGCTATAATTTTGAAAATGTAAATTCAGATATGTTCACATTTTGTGAGTGGTAGGTAGACTGAACCAATGATTAGCATAAACATCTCTGTACATTAAACAAAGCTTTCAATATTTATAGTGTATCTTCTGCAGTTCCCTTATGTTCACATCTGCTTAGCAATAAATATGTTTTATTAAAAGGAAAGAACCCTGTGGTTGTAAAAAATAGTTTATTATTTTCTTTCCGAAATACTTCAGAAATTCATTTCTTTCCAGATTTAGTCAAGAGGTAAATTTTGAATACAGTGAGTTGTCACCAGTGAGTTGTTACAAGCCTGGGATATTATAAACAATAGCCAACACCTTCTAAATCAGGGCTGTCCAACCTTGGCCACTTGAAGTCTGGTGGACTTCAACTCCCAGAATTCCCCAGCCAGCTGGCTGGGGAATTCTGGGAGTTGAAGTCCACCAGACTTCAAATAGCCAAGGTTGGACAGCCCTGTTCTAAATGGTAGTATTGAATTCATGTGCATGCACGCGCATGCACACCCACACACAGAGTAGCTCATTGTTCATTAAAAGAAACATAGATTCCATTTGAGAGCTTCATTCTCAAATCTTGATTGTACCTTTTGAGAGAATCAGATTTGCAGATTTGAAAATCAGCTGTAGATAATGGAAAGAAACCAGAGGTGGTATTCAACAGGTTTTGACCAGTTCTAGAGAACCAATTGTGGAAATTTTGAGTAGTCCAGAGAACTGGCAAATACCACCTCTGACTGGCCCTGCCCCCATCTATTATCTGCCTCTCGAGTCCCAGCTGATCAGCTGGGTCTTCTTTTGTTGCCCTGCACAGAAGAATGGAGCTGGAAAGCAGGTTAGTGGGGTGGAGAGGGAATGGGATTTTGCAGTATCCTTCCCCTGCCATGCCCACCAAGCCACGCTGACCAAGCCACACTCACAGAACTGGTAGTAAAAATAAACATCTCAAAAACACAGAAGCCAAGAGGACAAATAATTCTGTCTGCAATGAACATCTTTGTGGACTAGGTTTGTTTGTTTGTTTCCCTTGGATTTGATTTGTTTTTTATTTTTTTTTTAACTTGTGTGAATTGCCACTGTTGTCTGTTTCTCATCTCAAAATGGCAGGGAATGCTGTCATTGCTTTTGTCAATTATGGCTGAAGTGCCCACCATTGGTAACATAGAAGATCTAGTTGTTATCATCTGTTACGACATACATGAACATTGTTCTGGAATTGTCTATGGCCACAGTTGTAGTTTCTACGATATTAAAATCAAGACTGCACATTCTCCAATTTCTAAGGGGCTGCCACAAAGAAGAGGTAGGCCAAAGCACCTGAAAGCCAAACAAGAAGCAATGGATAAAAAGTAATCAAGGAGCGAAGCATCTTAAATTAAGGAGAATTTCTTGACAAAACAATCAGTGGAACAACTTGCCTCCAGAAGTTGTAAATGCTCCAGCACTGGAAGTTTTTAAGAAGAGATTGGATAATCAATTGTCTGAAATGGTGTAGGGTTTCCTGCCTAGGCAGGGGGTTGGACTAGAAGACCTCCAAGGTCCCTTCCAACTCTGTTATTCTGTTATTCCTTTCCTTATCTTTGGATATCTAGTATCTCTATTTCAAGGAAGATTATGCACTTCCAGAAAGGATAATAAAAATACAATTTTCAGTGATGTTAATCTGGAGCATTTCCTCCATATGGTCTAGGCTAGAACAATCTTTACAGTTCAAATCTCTACAGAGGGATCTTTACAGCAGGATGTATTTTTGATTTAATTGTACAGAACAAGAGTATCTCTAGACCACCACTTAACTAAAAAAACCCACAGGATATGAAAGGATCATCCGGATTTATGGCTCTGCTGCAGTTTGTCTGAACTTCGGTGACCTCTGTCAGAAAAACATCACCCTTGACAGATACTGATAGGCAATATCCCTGTACTTCTAAAAGCTTCCTTAGCATGTCAAGAGACAGAGGTATAAGATTTGTGGAAGTAAATGGTAGTCTTGTTAATCTCTTGCAGAAAAAAAAAAAAAAAGAATCAAGACGTGTGGCTTCTTAAACCCTAGGAACATCTCACAGCATTAATGCCTGTCAGATCAATGGGTGAGATGTATAAAATCATTTGTTTAAATAGGTGTTATCAAACAGAGGATTTATGATAGAACTACTCGACAAAGGAAGGCAATGCCTTTGACTAATAATTCCAGTGTTGGGCTTCGTCTATAGATCAGAAGACAAATCCAAAAATCCTAATGTTTGTGTCTAATTCTGAGGCACAAATAAAAAAATCAGAAAAGGTTTTATATAACATTTATCAGGGTAATGATAATTTAATAGCTGACCAGATGCTGAAATGTTGTGATGCTGTAATGATGATGCAATGGTAACAATGAATCAACAGGGTTATCTGACTGCTACTGCTTTAAGAGGCTGTAATATAGGAGAGGCCCTGTGAGGGAGTATCTCTCTCTCCATCTGTGTTTCCATGGTGTAGCTGATGACTGATTGCTATTTGTTCAGGGCCTGTACCAAAGTGCTTTTGTAGGGATAAAAACCACTATATGTAAATACAAACCTGTGCGCTGTATTTGCTCCTGGGTTGTCTCACCTAGACACATTGTGCACTCTGACAAATTTTTTTCTTTTTAACAAAACACCATGAATATCAAAGTACAATTACACTGTCTAAAGAGGAAAAAACATACTGAAAAATAGCTGTATTTTAGAGTTAACAGTCCTTAAGTTCTGATTCCAAAAACAAACAGGAAAAGGCCTATAATAACTATTTCTTCTTCTTTTTTCATCTCACAGCATTGATGTGATTATGTTATAACTATATTTCTTCAATTCCTTTTACTCCTGTGGGTGCCATGATTGTGATCTTCCTAAATGTATTGTTGTCCACTGTGTGACAAAAATCACTGAATCAAATGAGCCTATAATGTGCTTCTTTCATGAGGTCCTTTTATATGCTCATTACAGATGTGGCAATACAGAGATACTTCTCTCAACATGAAGCTTAGACAGAGTCACTCAGGGAATGTCTTTTAAGTCATCTCTTTGAAACAAGACCAGCTTTAAACAAAATAGAGAAATAAAACAATGATTTTCAATGGGTTGGTTGCCCTTCACTTCTTCAGTGTTCAGTTTTTGGAAATTAATCATTGGAGTAGAAAGCAAATGACATTGCTATGCCAGTCAGTATGTGCATATTTTAGTATTTTGCTAGGCCATTGTTTCCAGTCTGATTTGCTGAACAAAAATGCCAAATGTCTTATAAAATCATTACTTAGTCACAGATCTTATTAAAATATTTTTAATGCGTATGCAAACTGATTAATATTTTACATTTGCTTAAAATCAGTAATGTGGTTTTAATTATAATGGATCAAAGAATATAAAGGCATTAGTTTGATCTAATCACATGTCAACTGATTGGATAAAAACATTCCTCTCAATTGGTAGCAAGCTAAGCTCATATTAAAATGCAAATAAAGACCTCCAGCATATCCTAAAGACAAATAAGGCAGGCGGGAAGCAAATATATTGTTGATAAGGATTTAATTTTAAGTGAAGAGTTCCTCACCATTTTATTGGTAGTATGTCTATGTTTGGCCATCATCATGAAAAGGAACAGAATTTTTCACAGCCTCAAAGGGCAACTTCCTTGGAGCACTGAGGATAGCTGACAAAGCCAGTACCTTTTCTCTCTTTAAAACACAATCTCTACCTTTGCCCTCCCCAAATTTGATCAGTAATATCCAAAGGATTTATCCTTTGATTAAGAATTGGCCAGCAATCTTCCTCTTCCTTTCCTCCTCCATTCTCCTCCCATCTTTCTTTTGCCCAATCAGCTTATGCTTTCTTCTACTAAAAGCTCTTGGGTCAATGGAAATGCTGCTGCAATCCACAGTCCTCTGCTTCAGGTAGTATAGTCTCCCATTTTGTACACATGTGATTGTTCAGTTATAAATACAATAAAGTATATAGAACCAAAAAAAGAAAAAGAAAAAGAAAAGAATTAATTCAGCTGAACAGTTGTAAGGGCATCATAAATGCCAAAATAGCTTATTAATATATCAGATTAGACAGTGGTAGAATTCAAAAAATGTTACTACCGGCTCTGTGGGCATGGCTTGGTGGATGGGGCTTAGTGGGCATGGCAGGGGAAGGATACTTCAAAATCTCCATTCCCACCCCACTCCAAGGGAAGGATACTGCAAAATCCCATTCTCTCCCCACCCCACTAACCTGCTTTCCAGTTCTGTTCTCCTGTGCAGGGCAACCAAAGAAGACCCAGCTAATCAGCTGGGACTCGGGAGGCAGAGAAGAGATGGGGTAGGGCCAGTCAGAGGTGGTATTTGCCAGTTCTCTGAACTCCTCAAAATTTCCGCTACCAGTTTTCCAGAACTGGTCAGAACCTGCTGAATACCACCTCTGAGATTAGTGCTTCCTACTATTTTCATGGTATCCCATCATGTGATTCCAATTAAATACAAGACCTCTTAATGCCTTGTGCTGAGCATAGTTTCCATTTCTGGAGGTAGCATCAAAACAACATTAACAATGAATCAATCTCTTCTTAATGATTAACCTAAGATGCTAGACCTGTAATAAATCTTGCAGTACATTTCTAGCCTTTCCTCTGATCTCTACACTTTACAAAACAAAAATAGGCAGAACCTTAAAAAGCAAAGCACATGATACTCATCTAGAAAGAATAAATACAAAAAAACTAAATTATACCAGATAAAATCACACAAGGGCTCATTCACCATTCTGTTCCAAAGTCTGGGGAAATAGCCAGGTTTTCACTACTTTACAAAACATTATCGGGGGGAGGGGGGACACACCATACACTCCAGGTCTACTAACACCTGTCTTATTATATAGTTTTCTACCTTTGTGGATCCAACCTGTCTACCTGATTCACTCAAAAGGAGGCTCAAAACGAAAGTCCAAGTGACATTCTGCAGAGAATCAGGCTGCTTAAAATATTTTCCTTTGATTTCATTATTGCTTTCAGTAATTATAGTCAACAGGGTTGTGGACTATAATGGCACATATTTGTCATAGCTGGTTATAGCCTTGGTCAATAAAATAATGGAATAATCAATCACATATATTTTAGGAGGAGGCATAATAAGTAAAGTGCATAATAGGCAATCTCGTAATTTGCCTAAAAGGTGATCAAATACAGTGGTTGCCATTTGTAGTCTGTCTATAAGCATGCAAACATTGACCCCACGTGTTACAATAGAGAGCATGGAAATTAAAATCATTTATCTTATTTGTTTCTAAAGCCTCACTGATAACAAGAATGGTGCTTAAGAAAGTGACTTGAAATCAGACTCAGATTGCTTCTCCCAGTTAACTCAAAATTAAATGAAGTCAAAAACCCTAGAAAATACGAATTTAATTAAAGACACTCCACTGGCTCATAAATTATGAATGATCTTTCCCGTTACCAAAAAAAAAAAAAAAAACACCACCAAGCAGGATATTAATTACAAGAATTACTCCAAATTCTTCCTCCTGCCTCATCCTTCTCTCCCTGAAAAACATTAGTTCAACTTCTTACGTTTTTTTGCTGCAAAGGCAGGAAATGATCATCATTGCAGTTTCCTATTAATGCTACTTTGTTTCGAGCAAACTTTTATTAAAGATAGCTTCATTTAGATTTGCAGTGCTGGTTAACCAGTGGAAGTTTTATATCATGGCTATTTGCCCATATTCTTATATCCAAGGAAAAAAAAAACCTTGAATATTCAATTTTATTCAATTCACTAAGAGATATACAGTACATAGTTTTTGTTTCCAAAAACAATGCAAATTCTATTGAAGTTCCTATACATGACATCTTAGAAGTAAACAGTTCTTACTGTTTAGTCATTAAGTCTTGTCTGAGACTTCTCAACCCTATGAATCACTATCTCCTGGAGTTTTCCAAACTCATGCCCACTGTGTTGAAGATACTATCTAACTATCTCCTTTTCTTCTGTCTCCTTCTCCTTTTGCCTACAATTTTACCCAGTCTTTTCCAATAAGTCCTCTCTTCTCATTTGGTGGCCAAAGTATTTGAGCTTTACCTTCAGTATCTGTCCTTCCAAAGGACAGTCAGGATTGATTTCTTTTAGGATCGATTGATTGATTTGATCTCCTTGCAGTCCAAGGGACTCTTAAGATTCTTCTTCAATACTACAATTGGAAAGCATCAATTCTTCAATGCCCAGCCTTCCTTATGGTCCAACTCCCAAATAGAACTCAGAAGAAATAAAACTCTCTTTAAACCAGGCATTGTTACAAATGGGCAATGCAGTGGCTCAGTGTTTAAGGTGCTTGGCTTGTCAGCTGGAAAACTGGCTGCCCAGGTTCAAGAAGCAAGCTCCATGTGATGGGTTGAGCTCTCACCCTCACCCCACCTCCTGCCAATCTAGCAGTTTGAAAGCATAAAAATGCAAGTAGATATATAGGTATCACATCGCTGGGAAGGTAACAGTGCTCCATGATGTCATGCTGGCCACATGACTGTGAAAATGTCTTTGGACAATGCTGACTCAATGGTCTTGAAATGAACATGAGCACCGTCCCCTGCAGTCGACAATGACTAGACAAGTAAAATCTCAGGTTCTCTTTTTACCTTATTGATACAAATATTGTTCTGGTTCATACATCAAGCAAATTCACAATGTGTTTTGTTCTTGTTGTTTTTCAGCATGTTGTATGAACTCATCCATTATGTTTGTAAATAATGGTTCATAACTGAGAGAATGGTCTCAAAAGTGGTTTTTTCATCTGTGCATTCATCCACACACACATCTCCTTACCTGCCAATTATACATTGCTTATACTGCAAATCTACCTGGGGAAAAAAATCTGCCCTAAATAAATATGTGCTAAATAAAGGAAAGAATTAATAGGAGATTGCACTGATTATCCTTACAATTTTCTTCATTTTGTTCATACAGAATTTAATCTGTCAAAAAGTGACCAGCTCAAGGATCTTCAAAGCTAAACAAGAATCTGAACCCTGGTCTCCTTCAGAATAAATCAGTGCTCTTTCTATAATCCAGTATATTCAGTTTTAGGCTTGACCACTGACAGTGGATGAATATTATTTTTGCCTTATCAGTATGTACATTAAACATGGAGTACAGAGCACTTGGTGGAATTAAAAAGTAAAATATTTATATGCTGGTGGCTGAGTGCTGAGAAATAATTCATACACTTTTCTTAGTGGAAACTATTTCATTCTTTTAATATGACCTATCTAACAAGTTGCACCTCTGATATTTTATCTTTTAATAATACAAGAACATAGACAATGTATTGAATTAGGTATAAGACACTGTTTAAATAATCTGAACTCAGCACTGGATGATATACACATCAAAAATGATAAAGAAGCACCTTTTACGGGTAGCGTGAAGAAGAGGACAATCCATCAGGAATATCTCCTTTGCTGATTCAAGCGAAAGGGTGATGCATAAGGATGACACCCCAGGCAAATAGGTATGATCTGCTGAATGATTATGCCCATCACACTTCAGCCTGTCAGTCTGAATTAGGAGAAATATAGATCATATGCAAAGCTATCCCAGAAGGAAGAAGACATCACCTTCCCCAACTTTTCTGTGCCCTTGGAAAAGTCATCCAAAAGAGCCCTCCTGTTTTTGCAGGACACTAGATCGGTGATGATAGATAGATAGATAGATAGATAGATAGATAGATAGATAGATAGATAGATAGATAGATAGATAGA